>OY856188.1:48743148-48786561 GCA_963693315.1 Diogma glabrata
TTTTATGTTAAATATCAAATATTTTATTATTAAATGAACTTTTTAAAAAGCAATTTCAGTCAAGTTCAGCAAAATTTTTGACTCGACCCTTTTTAATTTGGTCTATTTTGGTCTATATTCGGTTTATAGATAGCCTTTGATAAATGAAAAATACGGCTTCAAGTAGAATTTTTTAAATATAGACCAAAATAACCAAATTAAAAAGGGTCGGAGTCAAAATGTCGCAAAATTTTGCTGAACTTGACTGAAATTGCTTTTTAAAAAGTTCATTTAATAATAAAATATTTGATATTTAACATAAAAAAAAATCTGAATCTAAAAATCGCCATTTTTATAATTTTCCTTCAGAACAAAAAAAACTGATTCCCGACAGTCATATGCACAACGAATTTTATCTCTAAAACAAAAAATATAGCTAGTCCTAAACTTTCACAAGTGGTTAGATATAAAATAAGCTTCAATTTAGTTTAAAAAAAAAAAAAGGCTATGCCATCCTTTTTTCAATTACACCATTTTTTTCTTATGTTACACCGTTAAAAATTATTTCAAAAAATTAACAGTGTACATTTTTAAAAACTTTGTTCTAATACCTATTCAACGACATATCATTTATGAAAATCGATTGAGTAGTTTTTCTACAATCGCTCGTCAAAATGCACTCACATCACAAAATAACAAAAATTGAGGGGCACCCTGTGAAGACCCCTGGTCGAAAAAAAAAATTCTAAGAGAACTTGTATTTTTTATTTATCAAAGACTATCTATAAACAAAAAATAATCAAAATTAAAAGGGGTCAAGTCAAAACGTTGTTGAATCTTCGTGAAATTGCTCATATGTATATAAAGATCAGATCATTGAATTTTATTATCAGTCGAAAAGCTAATAATGAAAAGAAATAATGTTCAAGTGTCATTTTGTCGTGTTGATCTTAATTCTATTTTCAAATTTAATCGATTCAAAAACTTATGTGAAAAACCCTATTGTTGATACAAATACGGGTAAAGTGAAAGGAAGTGTTTTGACAACAAGATTTGATAACGAGTTCTATGCGTTTCGTGGCATCCGTTATGCTAAATCACCAGTAAATGAATTAAGGTTTAAAGTAAATAGTTTTAAAATAGTTTTGTGAAATAAGATACGCTACACACTTGAGCCTAGTTAGCTATTACTCAACTATGTGAGCAAGTTTTGGATGGACTATACACGTGAACTAAGCTAAATCGGAATGTTTTTTTCTTTAATTGTGCGAGCTAAACTATAAAATTATTGTAAATTAACTCGCATAGTTAGAGATAAGATCATAGCTGAAGAGTATAGCGGGATTAAAAGATAAAATTAGCAAAATACTAAGGCTCTGTACACAGTAGAAGCTGTGAGTGGTTTACAGTAAAGCGATGCTGTTTACTGGGCATAAGCATATACGCAAGAGTTTCGCTTTTTTGAAATTATTCTGTGCAGTTTTTGAAGCTGAATCGAATGCGTTTTGAATGCTTTTACTAGAAATACTAGATAATATTTTTCTAAAATTTATGATGTACAATTTTTGCGATTATATTCTTTATGTATGTTTATATGATTCATTTTCAAAGGGGGTTATACAAGTTTTAGGAGTTTTTCGTAGTAATGGCCTTCAGCAATGGGAGATTAACTGTGATTATTTATTTTAAAAATGTATTGTGGAACTGAAAAAATTAAACTGTTGTAGTTTTCTATAGTTTCCATTAATAAATAGTTTTTTTCTGCGTTTAGTGTTTCATTAAATATTTTAACGGCCTTCGAGGAATTGAAAAGCATTGGATTGGTAAATAATTAAAGATTTGTGGTAGATTTCGTATAAAAATCTACCTATTGCAATGTGCATTATCTTAGAATTGCGTAAAAATGTTGGTGACGAATGGCAAAACTTACATTGGCTATACTATCATAAGTTTTTCATTTTCATATGTGCTAGTGTTGTAGTTGTTTTTATTTGATCTACATATGCACTTTGGTGGATTTAATATTTATAATTTATTAATTAGTTAAATTTTTGTTTTTTTTTTAATTTTAGATTTAATTAGTTCATCAAACGATGTTTGTCTTTGAACTCTAACGTTCGCCCAATGCGACAGAGAAAATTTGATTTATTTCATGACCTATCTGAGATGAAAGATAGGTCTGTTGAGTACCCTAATGTCAAGTTAAATGTCCAAAAGTTTCTCATAAATTGATGCGGATAATTCAAAAAAGTCGGACAAGTGCGATCTTTATATCGCCAGACTATGGACGCATAACAGCATAAATATTTAATCGTAGTAAATATTAATCACATCTACATTGATTAAAAATGACACAAAAATTGTTACTTGAGGTTAAATCTTATCCATAGCTGTTTATGTTAACTAAAGAAAGATTTAGCCAGCTTTTTAATAATTTAAATTGAGAATATTTTTTCTATAAATCAGTTTAAACTAAAAACCTGTGCATCGCAAAACTCTAAAAAATATTGCAATGTTTTTTTAAATTAAGTGCTCTTTCAAATGATCCTCGCTTGGGTAGAAAAAAGCTTTTTTTTACCCTCCTTACACCCATCCCTCAAACACACAGAAATATAATTATTTGAATTTGAATGTGAATTTTTTCAAATTTTTCTGTTAATTAAACTCGAAATGCAAGGGTGGGGCAACTTTTTGTGTCACTTTTTTGACAATAATTCAAAAACTATGCATTGCAAAATTCTAAAAAAATGGCAATGTTTCTAAAATCAAGTGCTCTTTCAAATGACACCGCACTTGACCTGGTTCTAAATGATGATCTTAATCCTTATAATTCCCACCCCTTTAATAAATATAGTTATGAGTATCTGCCACTTTTCTCTATTTTTATTTAAAACCTACTCATTTTTCTATCATTCCAAATATATTTCAAGATTTTCGATGAAATAGGGTCGGAGGTAATCGAGGCAATAAAACATAGAAAAAACGTCATTTTTCAGAATTATACAAAAAATGGTGAGGTGTAAAATTCTAAAATACACTTTTTAGGAATGCTGAAACGAAGCCCTTTCATATGATACCCTACTCGTCTCGATAAAAAAATGTATGTTCTCAAAGGCTTTACATCGTACCTCTGTAAAACAAACGAACACAACTTTATCTATTTTTTAACCCGCCATCTTGTGTGGATATTTTTGTTTTATAAGCACCCCAAATTAATGTGAAAAACACGTTGTACTAAAAACACTCTCACGTATAAAAAACGCAACCCTAAAAACATTATTCAAAAATGCTTTTTCAAACTAGTACTAACAAGGTATTTGGAGCTGATTATATTTCTCCAACTAAACTTAAAACATATGATGGCCACTATAAGGACCAATCCTAACTAAAATCTTCTATTTTTCATATAAGAAAGTGATTTTTCCTGAAACTTTCGTACGTTTTTGGAAGAGCAGATTTGTCTACAAAGAATTGTGGAGGGGCTGAAATCCCAAGCTCTGAGATATCAAGACTTCGGTCTGGGTTAAGGATTTTGATATAGTATTTTGGCAAAAAACTTTTATGAGGATCCTGTTTTTAGTTTTTTAGTTTTGAGCGGCAATGTATATCAAACATTAAACTCTTTGTCAAAGTACATGTATTTTATCTCTGTTTAGACATTTATTACAAAACTAACACGAAACCTCAATACCTTGCCGAAAAAGCGAGCTACTTAAAAGCGTCTCCATTTAGATTTTCGAGAAAATATAACAAAATCAAAAATTCATATTTCTCTCAAAATTTCAAAAATATACTGAAAATTCTAATTAAGAAAAAAATTTAAACTTTTTTCAATATTCTAAAAATTTTCCAAAAATTATAAGAAAATCAAAGATTGAAACTTTTTTCAATATTCTAAAAGTGTTGCAAAACTTATAACTAAATCAAAAATACAAACTTTTTCCAAAATTCTTAAAATATTTCAAAAATTATAATAAATTCTAAATTTCCATGTCCAATTTCATGTTCAATTACATTTCATGTCATACAAATAATTAATTTTAATTTTTTCCAAAAAATTTGATAAAAATAAAGGAAAATCATTCTCAATCATACAAATTCCGGCTATCAAGATTTCTTTAAATTCAAGGTTACTACTCATTATAACTTAAAATTACCATATTTTAAGGAAAAAATATGCAAAGTTTTTTGGTTTTGACACACTTTACGATTTTTTTGACACACTTCCGGTACAGCTATCGAGCACAACGTCCTTTCGGCTCTTTCCATTGAGTATACCTATTTTTAGAAACAAAAATATTTGAAATCGTTCAAACGATTTTCTAGATTTCGTATGTTGTGACGAACGGCCGGTCGGCCGGCAGACAGACATACATTTTTTTTAGAATCAGTAGGTTCAAAGAGGTCGAGAAATGCCAAAAAAGTGGGGGTAAGAATTTCACTTTTGGCTCGAGAATGTGATACTTAGGTCTTTCAAAACGGAACCTTAAAAATTAACTTACTAATTCAACTTCTTAAAAAAATAAAAATTCAAAAAAAAATTAAAACTTTGATAATATATTACATAAAGAAAAGCAAGTTCCTTACATATTTGAATGATTTAAGAAATATGATTTTAGAAAACATACGGTATTAATTTAGAAATAATATTTCCGAAGGCTGAAAAACCCGTTCCGATTCCACTCTTGTTGGTTGAATTATCAATAAATCAAAATACATTCACTGCAAATGGTGTCCTCTATGACTGTTTTGTTTAAATATTTTCATTTTTTTCTCAATTGTGGTGACCAGGTTTTGTATAGGTATTAAGTGTGAATCAATGCTGCGTTGTACTTCATCTTCCAAATTGTTTTTCTCTACTGAATCGACCGGATCCACATCCTTAGTTGCATTTCCATTGTAATGTGTGCTTATTGATGCAGTGTGGGAGTTCGATCATCCGTTGCACATCCCATGTAATGTCAAATAATCGTTAATGATAACTTGTAAGCGGCTGCAACTTGGAACGGTTAATATATGAAGTACGATCAACAAAAGCAGTGTTCAATTCGGCAAAAATTTTAATACTCCAGATGTTTTCGGTTCTCCTCTCCTTTAAGCGAATTATTGAGGCATTCGTCAACTCACGAGCTAACGAGTTGTGCTTTGATTTTCTAGCAAACTTTGATTAGTACAAACAACAAACTGAAGAGCGAAATATGAGTAAAAGATGCTAATGTCTTTTAAAAATATTAGTAAAATTAACAAAAATAAACTTGGGTTACCAACAATCCTAGTGCTATAGTGACATATTTCTTGATCATGTGATGTATGGTCTTCCTCCCTTGTCTAGTAATATCTCCCTGCTATTGCCAATGGTATATAATATCTCACGTTAGCTCGTATGTGTAAGCGACGTTATCACATCCGTAGATCAAAAATTTAAAATAATATTAATATTACTTATTTTTTAAACTGAATTTCGTGGTTTCATTGATTAATCCCAGTAAATATGACTAGCACGAGGTTTTCTTTCATGAATCTCGGGCTTTCAGTATCATTATAATCAGTCGGGATTCCGGGTGCCCAACATTTAAGATCCTGAGATTGCAATCCTTGGTACTATGTACATTCAATCGCATTACCAGCAGTGCAAAACAGCTCCGTTTATGCATAGCAACGCTCACTGCTTCCACTGTGTACGTAGCCTAACTTGAATTTTCATCAAGGCACCAGAGCCAATAGATAACTGGGATGGAGTTTTTGATGCTACTGAAGATGGTCCAACGTGTCCCCAACCAACAAATATAGTACAATCTGAAGATTGCTTAAGATTAAATATTTATTCAAAAGAAGTATGTAATTGATTTTAGTCAAGTAAATGTTTATGGTAGAATATTAAACTAATTTTTGTATAAACAGCTAACAAATGCTAAGAAACCTGTTGTATTCCAAATACATGGCGGAGCATTTGATCATGCTTCTGGATTAAGTACTGATCGTGGAGGTCCAAGATACTTAATGGAACACGACATCGTGCTTGTTACAATAAATTATCGCCTTGGAGCATTGGGAATGTTAGGCTTAGGTATAAGTGATGCACCTGGTAATGCTGGTTTTAAAGATCAAGTTATTGCATTAAGATGGGTCAAAAGTAATATAGAACAGTTTGGAGGAGATTCTGATCAAATAACTATTCTAGGACATAGTTCTGGAGGATTTTCAATATTTCTACATCTCGTCTCACCAATGTCACAAAACTTATTCAGCAAGGCGATAAGTATGAGTGCAATTGGCTTTTTTTATAAAATAAGTTCAGACCAAATTCAAAAGGCGCATCAACAAGCTGTACATGCTGGTTGTACGAATTGTTCAACTCCCCAAGAAATATTTAATTTTATGAAAGCAACGAACTCGGCTCGTTTATATGACCATTTGGACCAGGAAAACGATCTCCTTCACCTGAATTCCTATTGGACCGCAGTACTTGAAGAAGATTTTGGACAGGAAAGATTTTTAATAGAGGATCCGTTCGTTTCGTTCAAAAACGGAAATTTTGCTAAAGTTCCAATAGTAGTTGGTTTTTCAAAGGCTGAGTTTGCTTCTATTGCTTATAACATCATAGCCAACGAAACCATACACAACTTATTTTCTGAACAATCTGACTGGCTTTTACCAATATGTTTTCGGTGTGAAGAAATATCAGATTATGGAAAAAAAATTGCTCCAGCTTTTCTAGAAGCATATGGCATATCAATCCCATTGCAAAAGGAACAATTTCCAAATGTCGAACAGGTAAAATTCAAAATATCTCGAACAAATTCATTGTTAATGTTTTACATTTGATTTTTTAGTTGTATGGCGATGGTTTATTGCGGTCTACAGTTCAACGTATTGTGGATTATATACATAATTATGTTGACGTATTTTATTATTATTTGACATTCTCCCAAAGATTTAGTTTTTTCATGCCAGATGGTAAGCCATATGGTGTTGATCATGCTGATGACATAATATATATGTTTGATGCTGACCCTTTATTCACTCGAAATGATCCAGAGGATTTAATTGTGGAGCGAATTACCAGAATAGTTGTACAATTTGCGTTGTCAGGGTCAGCAGGTTACATTTAACATAAAACAAAATAACATTAATAAGTTTTTTTCAGAAATCCGAATAAGAAAGATGATCAATATATAGGACAAACAGTATGGCAGCCCTACACCGATAGAAACCACTACTACCTCGATTTTGGAGATGAATTGGTTTTAAAGAAAAATTTAATGGATGATCGGATGAACATTTGGTATAAATATTTTAAATAAATAACAATAAAGGGTTAAGCTGTTTTTTTTTTTAAGTTTAATCAGACTGTTTAAACTTTTGTTTTTTCGTAATCAGTGATGATTTGAGCTAATGAGATAGAGAATTGTATAATAGTTTTATAATCATAACATTTCAGAATCAATTAATTAAAGAAAACAAAGTTCGAACCTAAAAAAATTACTTCTTTAGATTTTCAGCTTCACTTGGATAAAACCCCTCGTTAGTGTAAGCCTGCTTGCTTTTTAGCACAACGTGAACTTATAGCGCCATTTTGAACTCAATATAAAAAAAATTAAGTGCGTAATCTTTACTCTCTGTTGAAGTAAAACTTGCTTGCCTACTGTGGCGGTATTGCTAAAAATATTAAATATAAAATAAATAAGCCAAAATGAAATTTAGAATAGCATTTCTTGATAATATAATTTACAACAATCTGTTATAAAAAGCCATATTTACATAATGTTTTACAAAGTCTTAAAAGCTATTACAAATTAAATTTCACGATCAAAACATGTCTACTTAATTCAACAACAAGATTTGATAAAACAATTGATGCAGATTTTCAAGAAATCTAGCAAATTTGCAAAGTAAAGGTTATGTTTCTCACTTTAGTTATCATAAACCTCTAATTTCGTATTTCAATTATGATAATAATTGAATTGACTATGACATATTTATTTTATATTCAATCTTTTTCATAATACCTACAGTAGCCGTAAACATTTACTTCAACCGCGTGCAAAGTTTACACGCACTCATTTTTTTATTTAACAAAACACATTTAATCAACACAAATATTTTTATTTCAAAATAAAATTTTGAAAAAAACGGCATGTTTCCGGTCATATAAAATAATTATATATGACCACCTCGATATCTATAGTAATATAATACATCTTAACATATCCAAACAGATTAAGATGTTTTGACGAAATCGGCTAAAATACATAAAAATGCGGGTTTTTCCAATTATCTGAAAAATGGTATTTTTCACATCATATAAAAATATGGGACCCTCTCGAAATCAACCCAAATAGAATACAATTTAAATCATCCAAATCGAACGAGCCGTTTTTGAGAAATCGGCCAACATACAAAAATAAA
Source organism: Diogma glabrata (assembly GCA_963693315.1). Lineage (NCBI taxonomy): Eukaryota > Metazoa > Arthropoda > Insecta > Diptera > Cylindrotomidae > Diogma > Diogma glabrata. Next base: position 48,751,537 of record OY856188.1, read on the forward strand.
CACACAAAGAAATACAGAACCTCCTCTTTTTTGAAGTCGCGGTTAAAAAACTAAAACAATTCCATATATAAATTTAAAAATAACGAAACTCAATAATTAAGTATTAAAATCGACACTCATACAATATTTATCCAACTCATACAATATTTAATACGAGACTGAATAATAGTATATTTTCCTACAAGAGATGAAAACGCCGCTTTTTCGTGAGTGAAAATTTGTTCACAAGATGCCTTAGCGCCGAGTGGGGCAATTTCACAAGCGTAAAATGTTGTCATCTCGCGTAGGAAATACAATTTTTTCTATGATAGTAAATATATAAACGTAATAATTATTAGAAATTATTAAATTAGAAATCGACAAAATAACATATAAAATTCATATTCTATTTTTTCATGGTTACTTTGATTTAAAAACTCAATAAAATTTAATGAGAATACCATAGCAAAAACAATTTGTTATTCTTTTGACACTATTGGAATTCAAAAAATGTTTAACGCAATATGGAAAAATAAAACTCCATATAAAAAAATTCAAAAAAATTTTATCAAAAACACAATTTTTTGCATTTGGCATGTTTTTTTTAACGGTGTCAAAGAATCGGGCTATGATGAATATAGGAGGTATTGCACACACACACACACATACACACACACACACACACACACACACACACACACACACACACACACACACACACACACACACATACACACACACAACACACACACACACACAAACACACACACACACACATACACACAGGGCTAAGCTTCAGGCTACTGTGGGGGTCACAGGTGGCGGATAGTGAACGGCCTACATACTGACATGATGTATGTAGGTAAGCTGCGAATACGCGAATAAGCAGTCCCCGACCAAGAGCGCAACATAAATCCACGAGCGTCTGTCCCACAGTGGGCGGCTCACTGGTCAGCGTCTGTCTTCATGTTAGAAGCGGCTGGTTATTTCCACCTGGCAGTAGGTATAAAATGCTAAGAGAAGAAAAACTCCGAAAATAAAACAACATGGAGGGTCATTTAGGATCAAGACTTACGGTGCAGGGATTAGGTACCCCAGTGCCGGCGACTGCAGTGAGTGAGCAAGCAGGCTCCCAGTCGTCGATATCCAGCGACTGCAACGATACAGTGGTGGCAAACTTGGCCGCTGTATCAGCTAGTACTACAAGTGACAAGAAGAAGCCAGAGCACGTGTTTGCCAGGAGCAGTAAGATGGCTAGGTCACCATTAAAACGAAGCAATAGTTTGAGCGACAGTCCATGCACTTCTGCTGGATTGCAAGCCAATAACAATAAAATGGGGCCAAAAGTGCCTCCTGTACCATCTGCTGCGAGAAATACACCGCAAAATGCTACCGAGCGCCCGGATCTAGGTAACGCGAAAACAATAAACGTCAGTGGATCACCATTAATCGTCACGATGAAGGCAGTTACACCAAAACAACCAGCGACAAACCAGGTGATACCAGTAGGAGGTACACAGGGTTTCTATAGCAATGGCATAGAAACCTTATTGGTAGTCAGCTGTAAAATTGAGCAGCTGCAAAAAATGATGTCGAGCACACGGTCCATAAATCTAACGTTTAGGAACCTTGTGAACAAAATCGAACAGTTGCACAAATCGGTTGTGAATGACCTCACTGTTGTCCAAAGCGTCAGGCCACAAGTGAACAAAGTGTGTCAAACTTCACCGACCTTAAAACCAAGCGTCGATGAAAAATCAAAAAGACGACGAAGTGGAAATGGTGAGGACATGAAAGGACAGCTGCCCTCACCGAAAAAAACTAAAACCGGAAGAAGGATCTTGAAAGAACAAAGATCAAGATCCGAGCAGAGCGTGATCAGGTCAAATGAAATGCTCAAATGACGAATGACGTCCTGTTGAGCCTACGCGAAACGAACCACGCAAACCTACGAAAAGAGCACCACGGTCGGATGCTTTAATAATATCTAGGTCCGGTGAAAAAAAAATATGCGCAAATGCTAAAAGAAATGAAAGAGAACCCGGAACTAAAAGAGCTTGGGGATTGTGTCACCAAGATTAGGAAAACAGCTAAAGGCGAGCTGCTTCTTGAACTTAAAAAAGGCGAGCACAATCAAAAGCTTAAAGAGCACGCAGAGCTAGCACTCAGAGACTCGGCGAGTGTTAGGTCGGTGTGCCAAGAAACTCTTATAGAGTGTCGCGACTTTGACGAGATCACAACGAGAGAAGATATTTGCATTGCAATCCAGGCACAATTTCCTACAATTGGGTCTGTCCAAACAAATGCAATCAAATCGTTAAGGACATTACGAGACGGGACTCAGACGGCACTAATCAGCCTCCCTGAACGATCAGCGCATGCGCTCGTTGCGTCTGGACACATCCGAATAGGATGGGTAAGATGCAGACTGCGCGAGCGAATCACTCCAACACGCTGTTTCAGATGCCTTGATTACGGTCATGTAGCAAGGCAATGTAAAAGTGATGTGGATCGAACGGGGATATGTTTTAGATGCGCAGGAACAGGACATAAATCAAAAGGATGCAAAGAGCCCCCAACATGTGCTCTTTGCCTGCCGGGAACCACAGGGACTAATGGGCATTCTACAGGAGGCAGTAGATGTCCAGCCTACAAAAGAGCGCTAAAGCCGACTTCTGCCCGTCATGGTTAAGTGTATCCAGATAAATCTTAACCACTGCGAGGCGGCACAGGACCTACTGACACAAACCGTTAGAGATCAGCAAGTGGACGTGGCATTGATTTGCGAACAATATCGAACCCCTGTTGGTGATTCGAACTAGGTTGAAGACAGGACGAGCAAAGCTGCTATCTGGACCTGCAATGCTCTCCCTTTTGAACGCAGATCTAGTCGTCAGCATGAGAGTTTTGTCTATGCCAAAATCAAAGGTGTCCACTTCTACAGCTGCTACATTCCTCCTAGCACCCCACTGGACGAATTCGAAGAGACACTTGACCGACTAGTAACAGACGTCAGAGGTAAATCACCCATCGTAATTGCGGGTGATTTTAACGCTTGGGCCGTTGAATGGGGAAGTAAACGTACTAACCCTAGAGGTAGGGCATTACTTGAGGCATTTGCTAGACTTGATCTGGTACTGCTCAACCATGGTACCACAGAGACATATAATAAAGGAGAAGCAAGTTCAATTATCGATATCACTTTTGCAAGTGGGACACTCTCGAGAGGAGCACAATGGAGGGTGTCTGATTTGTATACGCATAGTGATCATCGTGCTATTATATTTGAAACCCAACCCCCACAGCGGTTTGAAAGCCGCCAAGTCAAGCGGAAGGCGCAGAAAAATGGGTGGAAAATCAAAGAGTTGGACACGGAGATGTTGAAATACATGGTTGAATGCATGCCAATACCGGAGAGTGGTGCCAAGATAGGAGCGGAATTTATTGCGAGATATCTTAAAAGCACCTGAGATGCATCTAAAAGCAACGTAAAACCGTAAAAGCAACGGTAATGGACGGTCCCCAGTCTTCTGGTGGACCGAAAACATTGCCCGTCTGAGAAAAGAGTGCCTCAAACTCCGGAGGAAATGTACACGAAGGAGAAATCATGAGCACTATGAGCAGTTCCAAAATGATTTTCGCGAAGAGCGGAAAGAATTGCGGAAAGCAATTGCTAATAGTAAGAGCAGATCATTCCAATGTCTTATAGATGAAGTTCAGAATAACCCATGGGGAAGTACGTACAAAATTGTGCTTAGTAAACTCAAGGGTGTTCAATCAGCTGCACCAGTGTGCCCAGATATAATGGCTGAAATTGTGTCCGGCCTTTTTCCACACCACGTTGACTTCTCCCTACCTCGTGAGCTGCAAATTAACGAAAATTCAATTTCGGCTGTCACCACAGAAGAGGTCCTAAACGCGTTGCTCAGATTATCCGTTAATAGCACGCCCGGTCTAGACGGCATCCCAAATATCGTCTTAAAAACAGCGATAAAGAAGAAGCCGAATGTATTCGAAAATATCTACACTGCGTGCCTAAAAGAAGGGATATTTCCTGAGGAATGGAAGCGCCAACGCCTTGTGCTTATACCGAAAGGTGACAAGCCACCAGAAGAACCCTCGTCCTACCGCTTACTGTGCATGCTGGACACAATTGGAAAGATCTTTGAGAGAATTATTGGTACTCGACTTGAGCAACATACTGAAGGCGAGTGGGGCCTTTCTGACCGGCAGTTTGGTTTCAGAAAGAAGCGCTCTACCGTTGATGCAATATCTGCAGTATGTGAGATAGCGCATAAAGCTTTGAGTGGTAAAAGATGGCTAGAAGGTGATAAATAGTATTGTGCTGTTGTCACTCTGGATGTTAAAAACGCCTTTAACTCTGCCAACTGGAACCAAATCATGAGAGCCCTAGACGAACTGCATGTACCTGACTACCTGCTACGTATAATAGCCAGCTACTTCACGGGAAGAACTCTGGTCTATGATACCGAAACAGGTCCTAAGAAGTACAATATAACAGGAGGAGTACCCCAAGAATCGGTCCTTGGACCCCTGCTGTGGAACATCATGTACGATGGTGTTCTCAGAGTACGTGTGCCGGCACAAACAACGATTATCGGCTATGCAGACGACATTGCCATAGTTGTCGTAGCCAAAAACCTTACGGACATTACGAGCAACTGTAACCAGACCATAACCAGCGTTAGAGCATGGCTGAACAGCAAAGGACTAGAGTTGGCCGATCACAAAACGGAAGCCGTACTAATGAGTAGCAGAAAAGTGGTGGAAAGTATCGATATCAAGGTTGGTGGACAGATCATAAAATCTGGCCCACACCTGAATTATCTTGAAGTCATTCTAGACCACAGACTCAACTCTAGAAACCACTTGATGTACGCTGGTGACAAAGCTAAGCGAGTGGGGGCTGCTCTTGCAAGGCTGATGCCAAACATTGGCGGCCCTAGACAACCGATCAGAAAGCTTCTCGGTAGCGTTACCACATCAATATTGATGTATGCGGCACCCATATGGGCCTCAGCGGTGAAAACGCCATCTTATGTTAGACCTATCAAAACGGCCTACAGACTGACATCGTTGCGCATTTGCTGTGCTTTTCGCACGGTGTCTGACGAGGCTGTAAATGTTATTGCGAGAAGGATGCCGATCGATAATGCAGCAAAAGAGGTATCGGCTCTACGTATAGCAACACGAAATGATAGGGACCGACGAACACGTGAAGACTTCAACATGGACAGTCATATAGAATGGCAAGCGAAATGGGAAGCTTCCACCAACGGACGATGGACCTTTGTGATGATCCCTGACATAAAAACATGGACATCAAGAAAACACGGTGATGTCAACCATCATTTGACGCAAATGATCTCAGGCCATGGATGTTTCCGTGAGTACTTATACAAGTATAAGCACGTAACGATTCCATGCTGTCTCTACTGTGAGGGTAAGGGTTGTAGGGGTTGTGATCGCCTGGAAAGTCGGGTTCAAGGTTGGATTTTTGAAACGTTTCATCTTTCTACGAAAAACAAAACAAAAAAAAACACACACACACAGGGCTGAGCTCCAGGCTACTGTGGGGGTCACAAGTGACGGATAGTGAACGGCCTACATACTGACATGATGTTTGTAGGTTAGCTGCGAATAGCTACGAAACAAAAATCCACGAGCGTTGGTCCCACAGTGGGCGGCTCACTGGTCAGCGTCTGTTTTCATGTTAGAAGCGGCTGGTTATTTCCACCTGGACCTACTGCCAAAATGCTAAGAGATGATAACTCCGAAAATACATCGCCATGGAGAGTTTATTAGGATCAAACCTTACGGTGCAGGGACTAGGTACTCCAGTATCGGCGACTGAAGTGAGTGACCAAACAGGCTCCCAGTCGTCGATATCCAGCGACTGCAATGATACAATGGTGGCAAACTTGTATCAGCTTGTTGTGGTTCTACTAAGAGGATGACCCGTGTTTGAAGCAGTAGAACCTCTATAAAAAGCTGTCATGCACTTATTATGATAAAAAAGCCGGAAGTTCATCTGAATCTTTTATACTATCCATTCGAGCACGCAATGTTTTCTGAAACGCATCAGACACATCCTTTTCTCTCAAAGCACATAAAATAATTTGTTTTGTTCATTCTACTTAATGGTACGAAAATCACTGTTCCTGTTACAAGCTTCATCGCAAAAAAAACAAAACTTCTCAAAATCAAAGTGAAGTGCTTCTTTTCTAGCCTTTTTAAAACCAGATATTCTAGTGGTCTTATCTTCTGCAGCAGTAGCAATTGAACTGGATTTGGTGTATGACGCTCGACAACTGTCGTGGACGTGGGCTTCAGAACTTTTCTGAAATGTTTTGAATCTGTTGTCTTTTCTGTTTCTGCTAGATGTTATCAGAGATTCAATCAGGCGCTGTTAGACAACAACCAGCTTTCCATCACTATTTCCACAAAGTAGACAAGAAGGTACTTCTTTCATGATTATGTAAATCTACAGGATAGAGTTTCTTTAATTAAATAAATTTATTAAAGAAAAAAAAAATTAAAAATCAGAAACATTCAATTGTATATAAGAAAATAAGATTTTACCTTAAAAAATTATCACTATCGTAGAAGTTATAATAGTACATTATGATGCAAGGACGTAAAGCTAAAGATTTTGGACGTATGTGGAGTTTGCAAATCGAGGCGCTAGCCGAGCCGAACATTACGATTGTATATAAATTTTTTTTCGATTTTAAGTCTCCGCTTATCATATATAGTCGTTTGGCACTAAAATTTTCCCGTATTTCCGAGATGGGGCACATTGCAATAGTTAGATTTTTATATAAAATATACCTAAAACGGTTTGCCAGAATTATTAAAACTAGGAAACGCCCGGTGGCCGAAATTCGGCCATTGTAAATGGAAATTGTAAGGAGACCTCCCAACAAAATAGCAACAACACATTATTTCAGAGTTTGTTTTATTGATTTTGAATTGCGAAACAAAAAACTTGGAAAAAAATAAAATAACCGAACAAAAAACACTCATATCACATTTTTCCCCTTTTTTCTCAAAAAATCGTCAAAATTAAAAAAGAACTACTACCCAAGACCTTTCCAACGATATCCATATTGCCCCACTTTTTGGGGGCAAATATTTTGAAATTGTACCACAAATATAGTACTTACATATTTATATATGGATATAGATGGATTTTGAATTGTAAAACAAATAACTTGAAAAAAAAAAAAACAAAATAGCCGAACAAAAAACTCAAAGAAACACAACATCAAAAAATGGTCAAAATTCAAAAAACATATTTTTCGGCACATCTACTACTCATGACCTTTCCAACGATATACATATTGTCACACTTTTGATGGGACACATATTTTAAATTTGTACCATAAAAATATTGCTTACGTATTTATTTTATCTATATTTATTTTATCTAACAAAAAATTTAATAGAGGTGAAATTCATTTTATGGTCATAACAGCATAGAAAAATTTAATTTGTTATTAGAAATGAGCTATTTAAAAGTAAGAGCATGACGTATGGTAGGCTTGCAGTGTGTTGGTTTTTGCATATAGTGACATACATTGTCAAATATAATTTTTTGTGGTAGATTTGATATTTTGTTTTTCGTTCGCAAGAACGTTCTAAAATTAAATAGATTTAGTTTTGCGTTTACCTATTTCTAACAGATATCCTGCCGCTTCAACGTTGTTTTTAACAAAATATGAGACTATGTGTTGATCACCTGATGAGACCGAGACTATGTTGAAAGATAAATGCTTCATTTATTTATTTAAGTTGCGAAAACATTTTTTAAATGAATTTCTCTCGACCGGTAATAAATTCTCATAAGTTTTTGGAAAATTTCTCAAGCAAGTGGCATTGATAATAGGCCTCGGGTTATAAGCAATCAAGTTTTATCAAGCCAGCATAACAAAATGGCCGTTGGTCATTCGATTCGAATTTTCAGTATTAGGAATTACAATACATGCCACAGCACCTGCCACTCATCTGTACGGCCTATGTCCTACTAATACTGTGTCTAGTCTTCCTACAATAAACGTTTTGAGGTAATGATTTTATTACAGAGTGTGATCTTGCCAGTTAGACCAACAACAAAGTATTTGTTATTTTGTTGTTTAACACAAAATAAAGTCACATACATTACATTGTATGTAAAATAATATTCTAGGAAACAAATAGCAATTTCCATTGTTTCAGTTTCAGACAGTCAGTTTTCCAAATAGTAACCTTATTTTATGATATGCAAAATTAGTTTCAATAGAAATTATTTCGCTACCAAGACTGGTATTTTTATTTCTCCAATCAATCGTTTAACTTTTCATTATATTTAACAACTTAAAAAATAAATTAAAACGTGCAAGAGTAAATAAATATAAGTATAGAAGTTCTGATTTGACCTATATAATTTGCCACCCCCACCTTTCAACTACACACCTAACATAGAAGAAGAAAAGTTGAATCGTAAATCAAGAATGTTTTCATTTCGTTCACTGAAGAATAATAATACGTTTACTAGAGTTTAAAGAGAGAAATAAAAAAAGAAAAACATAAATTTTATTTTACTTAAGACCTTACTGTCTTATCTATGATTATAACGCGTTTGTTCTATTTCCGGTTGCTACTGAAAGCGTGATTAACCTTCACTTCAAAGTTTATTTGTTTTATGTGCTGGCGAAATATCCACATTGAATTTTAGGAACATCGGTCTTTTATTGAACAAATTTGTTATAGTTTTTAATTGATTTTGTATTCTCGTATTAAGAACTAATCTAAATCTCAACGATACGATTTAGGTCATCGTCAACAAATGTGTATTATTATATAATACACATTGAAATAATACTTCAAAAACAACAAATAAAATGCATTCAGAACAATTACTCCATGTAGACTTCCAAAACAGTTCTGAGAGTTTATGGAATATTCTCAAAAATAAAATGTCGTACTAGAACACTCTAGACATTGATAAAAATTGTATTTAAGCAATTGCAGCTTTGTCAATAAGGCTATCCTTAGAATTACTATTCCAGTGTCTTTACAACGTAAGCAGTAAAGAAGTTGTCAAGATACGGTAGATGAGACACAACCGTAAAAAACGGTGAATCTTTCTAAAGTGGTTCTTCTGGTAAATATTTTACATTTCCATATCGTCTTTAAAAAACAGCAGCAGTTAAGCTTTATAAACCAAAAACGAAGCACAATAAAGAGAAACAAAAACGAAACAACTATTTAGACAAGTGTCCAAAAGAAATGTTGATTTTTTAAACAGAACAACAACAAAACATAAATTTGGGTAAAATAGTAGAAATTCGTATCCTTGCCTCAAGCGAACAAATAACAAAAACAGCTACACCTTACATGGTTTTTGTATTTCAATCAAGATCATTTTCAACCGTAACAAAACGGAACTCGGTTAAGAAACGGATGGTACAAGTCATGTTAGGTACATGGGTGAGAAACCCTTTTTTTATTAAATAAAAATAAACATATTTTTATTTTATTCTCTAAACTAAATCATTGTCGTATTTGCTCCAAGTGGTGGCTAATTTCTCTCTGTTCACCAAATAAAAGATAAAATACATATCATAGTATTTGAATTAACTTTTGCGGAAAACAATGTTCTTATTATTTAAAAATGAGCTACTAAACTAACTTTCTTACAATTTCTAACAAAATACAAAAAACTACAAAAATGTCAGTTTCCATCAAACAATTGAACAAAAAATCACAACAACAACAAAATATTAAGAAGAAACAAAAGACATTGGTAGCACAAGAAAGAAAAAACAAAATTTTTTCATTTCGAAAAGTTTTTTAATTTATGTAAAATATAGGTCAAAGTAAGTTTGTCAGTTATGAGAAGAAGTGAACTAAACGTTTAATATTGCTGTAGCTTTTGTTAATTTAAACATTTTTGTATGCTTCGATTTGGATTTTGTGACATTGAAGGATTAAGAGTGTTTCCTAATTTTTTAATTCAAATAAAACCACGCCCATTTGGGTAAGAATTTGAAGTTTCTTATTGTTAGCTTATTTTATTTGTTCTATTTCAGGTGAATTATATTTAGAGAGTAAAATTTCAAAATTTTCAAATGATAAAAGAAAAACAAAAAAATTAAATTGGCAAACATTAGCTTTTCACACAACAAAAAAATTTATGTCTAAATACAATTCACTTAAAAGAATAGAATTAAACATAATATAAATTTACAACAAAAACTACAAAAAAGTTCATGTAAAAGAATTGTCATTCAGACAAAAAAATATTCGCTTTGATTGGTTGAGGTGCGGTAACAATTTTTTAACGTACGATAATATTTTTTAACGTACGATAATGTTTTTTCTCGTACGACAAAAATAATATTTTAATATCAACTTTCCGCTAGGGCAGGTTAGGCGAATCAAACTACAAAATTGATTTAACAGCTGTACAGGTACAGAACGGTGTAGTTGAGTCATCCCCACGTAATATTTATGTGAAAATTAAATATAGTTCAATTAACTTAAAATAAGTACTTCTATTTTGAAATTCGTGTTATTTTGCTATATTGACTCTAAAATGGTATGACTGTCATATGAAACGACAAAATTTTCACCATCTCCATATTATTCACCACAAACTTTTGTTTATTTGATGAATTGCTACATCGCTATGGGCTGTAAGTAGAAAAACGTTTAGTTCGCATTAAAATCAAATAAAAGATCGAACTTTACTGGCATTTTCCACAAACAACAGTTCTTGGATCAAGACAACATTTAACCTCAATTTTCTTATATACTTTCAAAGTAGTCTTCTTTCTAGCTCAGTTATTAAAGCGCATGTCTTGCAACGCAAGGATGTTGGGGCAGATGCCTGATGGAGGCTACTTTTCCTACACAATATTTCAGAATGTGAGTTTTAAGATCTGTTCGTTAATTAATCATTCTGAATGTTTAGTAAAAAGACAACGGTCAACATGGTATTTGGGGCTATTCAAAGCTATTAAGTCGAGTGGTGGATTCAATGCTAAACATGTTGATTCGATTAACAAAACAAGTAACTTCTCCAGCACCACAGCTTATCAAGCCGTCATTTTCAGATTAATTACCCAAGGATTTTCTATTAATGAGGCTCAAGCTTAGCTCTCCTCTAATTATGAGAAGGAAGGTCTGGATTGCTGTATTTCAATATTTCCAGTACCTCGCCTGAATCTGCGGAGTGTGTAGGGATCCAAGAACAACTGTCATTCTCGGCTCTATCTAACAGCTACCACTGCTGAACTTTGACCAAATCACTAAAAGGTCGGGCTGATTTTGTGGAACCTTCTTATAATCTGTAGCTTTTGAAAGCAGGGGGCCAGCAGGGTCTCCACGCCAAGATGTGGTAATTCTTTTTACCCAATCGAAGGTTGGCAAATCTCGGTCCTTGTAATCGGAATTCTGAATAGGCTCAACCCGTTTAATAGGGTTCTTTCTTACGTTATACGACAACTTGGTCGGCTTAGAAGACTTGGATTTATGGCATTTTTAGAGTTGACACTTGCAGTACTGCTAGTGATCGATTTAACCGTCAGGCGTCTTACGCATCAAACAGTTTTGAAAGAAATGCATAAAATGTGCATTAATTGAGGATGTCACCGAAACGCCGTGCACAAAATTGTGCATACTACATGCCATGCACATGATATGCACCATACCGTGCACATGTAGTAAAAAGCCTAAGTGCATATGCACACACATATCAGTCGCCTGTTTTACGAATAATTAAAAGCGAAGCGATACGAAATTTATTTATGATAATAATAATAAACAAAAGAATAAAGAAAATGGAGAATGAAACAGCATTTTTATATTTCAAAAAATGACTGGTTTCATTTAGCTTTTTATGAGATTATATGAGTTATATATAATAAATTGACTAATATTATCTTTTTCTCATCTAAAATTATGTTCGAAAGTAAATGTTTTGTGAAGGTAATGAAAACAAACACAAAAAAATACGGGCTCTTAGAATAATTAAATTTAGTGATTTAAAAATTATTATATTTTTTCCATATTTAACTTCCCGATATGGGTCGATTTTCGAAATCGGAATTTTTATGATATCTTTACGTTTCATAACCTCCTGAAGCGGTTTAAACTACTTTTTGCTGGCAGTCTGTGTCTGTGTGTATGTATGTATCGCAGTATGTATGGAGACAAATTTTTGCCCAACGCTTTCTCAACAACTGATGGGTCGATTTTAACGATAATGGTCGCAATCGATGTATCTTGGCATAACTTAGAGCCCAATTTTTTTCTAGCGAAATTAAATCATACGTTGTTTAGTGGTTTTGAAAAAACTGAAAATCATCTCTTGCAAATATCATGAGTTTAAATGCTATCAAGGTCATGAAACTTCCATATTGTTTGTCATCATGTCAGCCATTTAAAATGAGATTTGTATAAACAATTGCTATCTTACTTTTTGAGTTTTTTTTAACAAACTGTGAAAAAACTACGCGTTATTTTTGTTACGCAAACACATGATATCTGGATGTAACTTTGGTAAGTTAATGAGCTGCAAACGCATCCAGGTGAATATCGAACTTGAATATCGAATATCTGAGTTATTTTCTAAATTTGACAATAAGGTCAGAGGTTCGTGAGTAGATCGCTTGGTCAACTGTGTATTAACTTCTCGATATGAAAAGTTATTGTTTTTGGGTCGATTTTCAGAATAGGAATTTTTTAACGTTTCAAGGCCTCCTGAAGCTGTTTAGGTTATTTTTAGCTGGCAGTATGTATTTGTGTGTATATGCGTGTGTATCGTCGTATGTGGACAAAAAATTTTCCAACCCTATCTCAACAACGGATTATCCGATTTCAATGGCAATGGTCACAATCGATGTATCTTGGGGCGTAACTTATAGCCCAGTCCTTTTCCAACAAAATCGGTTAATTTGTTTTTTAGTGGTCTCCAAAAAACTGAAAATTTTCTCTTGCAAATAGTACAATAAATAACGTTATCAAGACCATTTACCTTCCATTTTGTTTGTCATCATGGCTTACTTTTTGAGTTTTTTAAGAAAATTTGAAAAATAGGTGTTATTTTCGTTACGCAAACGCATGAGATCTTGATGAAATTTTTGAATAAAAATAAGCGGCAAACGCATTCGGATTTATTTGAATATAGAAAATATGAGCTTTTTTCAAAATTTGGCAAAGGAGTCGGTCAGGATGTATATATATTGTATAATTTTTTTTATGTTTGGTATTTTAGTATACCTTATCCAGTAACTGATCAGTTTTTAATCTTACGGGAAGTTCTTGGCGTGGCCCCTATGGTCACTCCCCTATCCCACTAGTTTTTGTTTGCATTTCTTTCATGCCAGTTTATTGAAATTTAAATTTATTTTTTTATAATATTAAGAAAATTATGGAAAATTAATATTATTTTTTATATGTTAGACAAATGTTTAAATTTTTTGGATTTCTGATTTTTTTTTTCATTTAAATTGTATCGTTAAAAAATTGTGAAAATATAGACGCATCATTTACAAATGCAACCACACGCATACATTTTCATTCTACAACTTAAAAATAAAACCGCCATCGTCAATTGTCATAATGTTACCAAAAATATTAGACCGGGATGCAACTATAACGTTATGAAGTCCAATGTAGAGATATTTTCGAATTCATTTATGTTGTAAATTCAACACGATCATTTTAAATGTGAGATTATTATCATGCATATTGCATGTCAGTTCTTATATTTAAGCGAGAAGAAAGCTTGATCACAACACAACATCGCGAACACAACAAACTAGCTCCCTTTTGCTTTTCTATAAGCAGGCATATGTTTGCTGAACCGTGGTGGTCTAACCAAATGGTTAATGTAGCAACTATAGATATTGAATTCTATCCGATCTTGTGTGTGACCATTAGCCAGTGTACGAGATAATGGATGGTATATGACTGTCCTTTTGCCAATAGGGTTCACTTTGTTTTTTTATAATAATAAAACCCTAAAACACGTTTAATTATAATAGTAGTTAATTAACAGTAACAAAAACATAGTTTTTCGGAAAACGGCTGTAAAGTTTAACTTTACTGCCGCTAGGGAGTTAGCTAAAGTTTTACTTTTTAGCCTGACAGCAAAAGTAACGTCTAGCGACAGCAAAAGTAACGCCATTTTTATTTTATATTACGGAGGCTGTTAAGTAGCATTTGTTATTTGTTAGTTTGTTATTTTTTCAAACATATTGTATAACCATGACAACAAAAAATAAGTTGATTCTCATATTATGAAATTTTGAAAAGGCTGCTTTGAAAAAAAAATTTTATTCATACAAATTTAAATGTTTTTTTCTCTTTTTTGGAAGTAATTATGACGATACAAATTCATATTTATAAAAAGTTTGATGTATGTATGTATGAAAGTATGAAATTATATTTATAAAAAATTTAAACGTTTGCCGAAAAAATAGTGTATTTAATTCGGAGCTAAAGTGACTTTTTGTGTTTCGTCTATAAATTGTCTATAATTGTCAAACTATAGACTCAACACAAAAAGTATCACTTTAGCTCCTAATTAATTAATGTACTATTAACTTATATATATATAGTCATGGTAATAATTTAAGTTTTGTAAAATGTTTCTAGCCTCATTTTGTGTTAACAGTTTATCCGAAAATAACGTTCCAAACACTTCCCTAACATTTTTCCAAGTACATATGCCCTAATATTTAATATATTTTACATTTCATTAAAGAAACCGATAACAATTCAAAATGTCAACATATAAAAGTCACATGAACTGAAGAAATTACAAAATAAACGTTTTTTGCTTTCCATTGATTTGATTTATTTATTTTTTATGTTCCCTCTTCGAGAATCGAACAACATAAGGCAATAAATCAATGAATCTTAAGTAATATGTTTGATAAACAAAAAAAAACAACCTCTCGTGTCTCAAAACTTTGAATTGGAAATAAAAATGTTTCCAGAATTTGTTTTGATTAAATCAAATTACATGGAAAGAGGTTGGGTTTTCCTGTTTCGGTATCCTATAAAAGGTTATAATGAAATTTGGGATTGTCGTTTTATAAAATTTATTGAATTTTGGCAGGTTGATGTTATTATATTATAGTATTACATTCAGATTGGAGATGAAGAGGGTTTATTTGACTATTGTTGAATGTATAACCCTGTAACAATGTTATCTTTTGTTATTAATTTATAATATACTTCATATCTGTTGATAAGTTTTAATTTCATTTTTAAGGTCAACATTTGTATTTGCTTGGCCATTCTTGTTATTTGTTGATTCGAAAGATAATCCTAACTGATTTCGCGACCGAGTAAGTATAGATTTCAATAATGAACCGTCAATAGGTGGAAAATACGTGAAATCAGCAAAAAACATGCAATTTTTCAAATGAGGTTTTAATTTTGTATATTTGGGTATTGGAATTCATTGACATCAATAAAAAAAATTTTCTGCGTTTTTAGTTTTTTTTTATCCTGTCTTAAGATATAGGGTGATGAAAAATCAAAAAATTGCTCGATCCTGGTGTATTGAAATGGCTCTACAGTCAAAATTACTGAACTGATTTTAATGTTATGTAGGTATTGAACAGAGCTAATCAAAATAATAATTCACATTATACGACCTTGAACACTTTCTTTTAGAAAAATAACGGTAAAAAATTCAAATTCGATTTTCTAGAAATGCATATTTTTGATTTGCAAATTTTCACATAATCTTGTATGTGAATTTTTGTTTTAAATTAATATATTAAGTAGGCCGAAAATATTCGAAAATATTCGCTGTTCCTTCCCACCAGAAAAAAATAATCGAAACAAACAACGTTTTGATTTGTTAAAAAATAGTAAATGAAGCGTTTTTATTGGACCTTATCGAAACTTTATTTAGTGAGTTGAATTGTCAAAAATATACGCTTTTTGGTTATAAATAGTTAAATTCAGTTGTTTCCAGAAATACGTATCCTAAATGTAGTTTTTCCCTTATTAAGTTGAATGGAAGTGGACTGAATATTTTAAAATCAACACAAACGCACCTGAATTACTTTAAATTTGCAAATTTGTTTTTGCAGTGCCAATTAATAATTTTAATTGTTTGTTGAATGCATTTTTATCGTGATGGGAATTATATGGACTAACAAATCAAAAGGCTTTATACCGATATGGTGCAAGCAGAATTATTTATGCATTTCAATTACAGATGAGTTGCAGTCTAGTGGCGGATTTACAAATTTTCCACTTATAGCCTAATTTATATTACCGCCTAATATATTTTAAAAAATTATCAAACACGAACGCAGCGACCATAAAAAGTGCGCCACAGGCGAATTTTTTTGAAATTTGAAGGTCACGTTATTTACAAGTACTTTAAAATTACGCTTTTAATTAAAAACGTGCAAATCTGGCATAAATAATTAACAAAATACGAAAATAATACAAACATTTATTAAAATCAAATAAAATGCAATAACAACTGTAGAGCACGCCGCCGCTATGTTTCGAGTATAGGATAAGAAATTTTGCGAATTTGATTGATTTAATCTGGATACTCTGTTTATAGTGGCGGGCGGCTCTCGCCACCGCGAAACGATTTCTATTTTAAAAATTTTTTATATTTTTAGAATTTTCCGCACAAAAATTTACCACCTACGAAAATTTGCCGCCGTAGGCTACAGCCTAGCTAGCCTATTTAGGAATGAGCCACTGAGATGAACTGAATTTGCAAGTTTTATTAAGAAAAACGATAAGTCTAACAAAAAATTGATCGAAGCAGCAAAATCGAACAAAATTAAAGCTTTACATTGAATATTTGGTTCATTATACTATTGGGTTACCACTTATAAAAATTTTAACTATGTTATTATATTGTTTGGAATTTTTTGTTTAAAATTTCTAGATATTACGATGTATGAATTCTTCTTCATAGTTGAGAGATAAAAGCATACCCGCGACGATCAAATATAACAAAAATTCATACAATTTAGAAGTAGACAGTAGCGTAACAAATATAGGTCCCAGTTAAATTTGAATTAATTATGGGTTAAACAATTAGATTTGAAGAGAAAATCATTTTTTCTATTGACAGTTTTGTTTTATTATTAATTTAATTCATAAACATATATTCATAAAACAGTTTATGGGCTAAAGTAATGATTGAGATGAATAAATTCGGTCATGAACCAATTGATTTCAGTTATTTGTGAAGAAATGAAATGAATAGTTAAATATAATTTTTTAACGTTTATTCATATATTATTTGTTTGCATTGATATTGCTTCTTAAATTTATTATTTTTCAATACACACTTAGTTGATTTTTTATTCAAAAAGTATTATTTAGGTTTTGTTTATTAAAACAAATGTTTCAAATTCAATATATGTTATAATGTTTTTGACTATTTGGATCAAAAGATTTGTTTTGATTTAATTAATTTTTAATTACCAAGCAAGCTGCTTATAAGTTTTGTGCATAATATTATGGTCGTGCAATTTCTTACTTTTTAAAGTATTTTTTCCGTTCTAATTTTACATTACTAAATTCCGTAGAATTAGAATAACGTCTATCTAAGATTGATCCATCATTTGTAGGAATCTATGAGTGATATCCTCGTGTTCCACGATTTGCTCTTACCATTGAGTGTACCTATTTTTAGAAACCAAAATTATTGAAATCCCTTAAGCCGTTTTCCTTTGTCCGTTTGACGGAGAAGGATAGATTTTTATGATTCCCATGATGGAGATACAGATCAGTCTCTTGATTTTGCTTCGTACAAATTGAATGAATTCGTATAGAAATTTTATCTTCTGATCTCATGTTTTAGGTTCCCGAAAACACGGAGGATGGTTTTCTCCTCCTCTACATTATTGGAGCTGCGAAAGTTGTCATGGAAGACGATATCCACTCTTCTTCGCTTGATTTCTAATAAAACGATATCCATAATTGGTACCCACAACCAAACTGATATCTCTGCGATTTTTTGGTACAATTTAATCACCTGGAATGGTTCAGTACGAGTCAGATCTGCCTGAAATCATACATGTGGCACCTACTGACCATAAATTTGTGCGCGTATGCGGCTCCTGTTGGAGTGGCAGTTTGCATGCTGCATGAAAAATTCTTAAACATTCCATGTTTGATGACGTAAGGCAAAGAGGTCATTGCTGAGCTAGTTCGTTGGCCTCCAAATTCCCCTTTATACCAAAATGACCTGATTCCCGAATAATGTGGATGTTAAACTGATCACCCAACTCGTTAAGAGACAGACAGACAGCTTCGGCCTACTTTCGACGTGTGCGGCTCGACTCTAGAACCTTGATTGCAGCCTGTTCGCCTCTAAAGATGCCGATATCTCTTAGATATATTACATTATATTTCAACCAGTCTACTGCTGCAAGTTCAGCTTAGATGACACTGAAGTGAGCAATTAGACGAAAAGCGAGATTTAAATTCCAGTGAAGTTGTATCCAGCAATGAAATACACAACCATGCTGATATGTCTGCGATTTATTAATATTAATCGATCGAACCTGCATCGCTCCAGCAGTTTGCATGAAGCAAATGGTATTTCCAAACCTGCCATATTTGGTGACACAATTACCTTGCCGAGCGAGTTCGTCACCGAGTGTCTTGTGAAATCTATCTACCAACTCTTTGCAGCCATTGGTACGTTCATATTTAGAGATAGATGAGTGTCCATCGTTAAATACGCTTAGATTTTTTTTGTTATAACTTTGAACAGAAACTCGCCTGATTGTTTTGCTTCTTTGTACTACAAATTTAACCAACCATTCTCCCTTTGTGGGTGAAATAAAGGTTCAGGCTCTAACAAAATGGCATGCTGAAAGCCTGAAATGAGTGCTAAAAAATGTTTACAAAGTGGACAGTTCACCTGGTAAGGAAATCTGAAAGACAAACCTAATTAATCTTTTTCTTAACCACAAGAGAACACTTTAGAGAACTAAAGACATCTCGTCATCTGGGTGGATTACTGTTAGTAACCTAATTACCTTCACTTCGCTATTGCCATTTAGTTTTATTTGGTAAACAACCTGGCCACCACTGAAGCCGTTGATATGACGTGGTGGACGTTTATGGAGCCAATCTTCGGTTCCCTTTCCGCCAACATTAAATATTGCTAGTAAAGGTTGACTCGTCTTCTGTACTCCAGTAGAACATAATTTCTTGGTAATTTTAAAGATAAAACTGAGTCATCTATCTTTGCCTTGGTAGACTGGAGTCCGCTTTCCTCAACTCCTGCCACCTTCTTTTGTGCTATGTAGCAGCTTTTCATCGGAATAACGTCTTTAAACCGTTGATTGATTCCTAGCTAGAGTCCGGAGTTGGGCTTTACTTTGGATGTCTTTGTCTTCGATTTTTTTATTTTGATATAGAGCAAGAACTGAAAATAGTATAATAAGTTGTTTTTTAGATGGTTTTGATTGTTATTTAAGAGCAGGAATCGATCGTTAGAAAATAGGGCCGATCGTTACAGTTTGATCGATCGACTGTTTTGTATCAGAATATTTACCCTTCTATCTGACGTAAGGAATAGTACGATTACAAGGAATAGTACAAATTTGAGCTGACGATTGACAGTTTTGTTTTGAGTTCTTGTTGGTAATAAATATAAAAAATTGAAAGTTTTAATTCTTAAATCGACCATCGTATGGACTACGACTATGGTATCATCATGATAATAGTTTCAAAAATAAATATTTCGTCAAAAACTTTTTACTAATTCAACTGAATAATAAATGATAAAAAAACTCAATTTAATTATATCCAAACATAAAAAATAACAACCAAAAAATTTATTTTCGTTGAGATAAATATAAGAATGCTCATCCTTTGAAATTCGGGAGTATACATAGTCTAATCGTAAATCGTACTAAAAAAGCCATAAAAGCACATCACATAAAATTATTGTCATCATTCCTAATACAGATTTCTTTCAATCTGATGATATTAAAATTTAAAAGGAAAATATTAGATTGTTCAAAAAAAAAATATATATACGGAAGCAAATGAAAACATAACTCCTATATCTCTAATGTTGGTTTTGAATGATTCACAGCCACCATAATTCATTTTGATATAATAGCTTTTATTAACATAAAAAAGTATTTTAATTAAATGAACTTTTTAGGATAATACTACGCGAATTAATTTGACATTTTAGATTAAACTGAATAGAAAAATACTGAAGAAGCAATAACTCAGTGTAAATTTGGGTTGAACAAAAAACTTCGTGCCTTTGTAATCAATAAGTCTCACACAACTTTATAGACGTAGTAACATGTAAATAATTGTTCAAAATTCAATATCTTTTTCAGGAGCTTCAAAAACTTTTTATGGTAGATTAGGATGATTTTTTAACTTTATTCCAGATACTTTCATATATATGTGATATTAAAATTTAAAGCCTTCCATATTATTTTTATTTGATGCTGTTGATTGTTTATCTTATAAAAATATAAACCATAAAAGTTGGAAAGTTTTTTCCTCTTTATTGGTATGTTTATTTGTGTTGTGTAAACTTTGTGTAAACTTTTAACAAATCACTTTAAACCCCCGTTTTCAAGAAAACTAATTTAAATCAACCTTAAGGCACTAGATAAAATAATTATTTTATTTTTAAATTTTTGTTTGCAATTAAATTAACACTAAAAACGTGACTAAGCACATCGTGTCCATGAGAAAGTTGAAGATAAGACAATTTTATTTTTATGTTTTCGTTCAAGCAAAATTATTGATTTTCTTATCGTAAGACATAATTCGGCTTGCAGTTTTGTTTTTGCTAAATCAATATTTTAAAAAATAAACAAAAATTTAAATTTTGATAGAATTAACTACTTTTATCTTTTAGCAGATATTATTGGAAAATACAGCAGTGCATTGCAGTGGATTGGACAATTATATATTTTGTTATATAGTTGTTTTTAAATGGGCTGGTATAATGAATAATTCTAAGATTTTTAATTTTAAATTAAAAATCTTAGAATTATTGATTGTACAATTACTTTAACCGCACAAAATAGTTTCGGTGGTTAATGTTTTAATTTAAGGTACATTTAATAGACAAATAAAACTATTGTAATCCCATACTACTATTTATGGAAAGTTTAAACGGAATATCATAAAAAAATTTATATATGTGGGATGTTCCACGTCAATTGAAAATCTGATCTAGACATTATTTAAAGACATACAAAAAAACTCTCAAAGGCGTAAATTTTTGGTGTTGACGAGATCTACCGAATGCAATGTGGTAAATTTCAAATGGCGACTTTAAAATGGCTGCAGTTCTGATCTTAATAGTTATAGAAACACCCGTGGAATTGGGCTGCTAACACAAATTTAAAGACTCAAATAATGCGTTCTTGGGCTTTGAATGTTGGCGATCCAAAATGGTTGATCGAAAATATGGAGAATATGACTTTTTCCAGTGAAATTTTCGAAAAAACTCTTTTTTTTTGACACATGTTTTTTTATTTTGATTTTTTTACAGTGGAAGAGAGATTGATAATTTATTAAACAAAAGTATTGCAACGCTGATGCATAGGCTGACTTCACCACGGCTCTGGAAACATAGTGTTTTGGATACATAATGAGCTAATATACATAAAATACTTTAATTAATAGCTAACCAATGTTTAAGATTTCGCGTAGTTCTAATTATAAAAATATTAAACAAAGCAGTAATACCCCAACAAACATAAATTCTGTTGTACGAGAAAAAGGAAAAAAAAAATTTAACCGGAAGTGACAAACCGGAAGTTGGGATGCAGAACTGATTTGAACTGTATTAAATGGTTATGTACCAAGTTTCATCCAATCCGATTATCAGGTACAGATGTTACGAAGATTTCAAAAACGCAGATGCTCAGGGACCCCCCACCACTTTGATCAATATCGCTCAAAAACTAATCAGCTGTGTGTCATCAAAATTCATTCACGAACAAATGTTGTATGCTCCATACAATCATTTAAAGCATAGTGAAAAAACCACCTGTTGTATGGTGAACTCCCAGTCCTTTGCCTAATGTACCTCAAAAGCTAATGAAACCTTTTTCATATTACTTGAAAACTTTTACCAGAGTTTCATGAAAATCGATCTGTAATTGTAGGCTACAGTAGAAACAAAAACCTGAAAAAAAAACTTTTTACCCGGAAGTGACAAACCGGAAGTTATAATGCAGAACTGTTACAAATCAAACTTAAACTTTAAAACATATCTACCAAGTTTAATCAAAATCAATTATTTGAAACTGATGTTATTGAAGTTTTAAATGTGTCATCAAAATTGATTAATGAATGAAGTCTGTATGCTCCCAACAAACTTTAAAAACGAAGTGTGAAAAGTCAGTAGTTGTATGGTAGACTCCCCGTTACTTTTATCAATTTGTCCCAAAAGTTGATTATTATTTTCTCCTACCGATTAAAACCTCTTCCATAAGCTTTATCATAATTACTTCATTAATGTAGGCTGTACTATCAATAAATACACTGAAAAAAAAAAATTTTTAAATTTCACCGGAAGTGAAAAACCGGAAGTTGGGATGCAGAACTGTTGTGAACCATACTAAATGTTTAAGTTCCAAGTTTCATCCAGTTTGATTAACAGGTACAGATGTAATTGAGCTTTCAAAAAACAGGTGCTCCGGGCCCCCCCCACCCCTTTGTTCACTATCGTTAAAAATCTAATCAGTTCCTTGCCATACATATTTGCATCTTTTTCCAAAGTGTCATCAAAATTCATTCACGAACGAATGTTTTATGCTCCCAACAAACATTGAAAAAATTGTGACACAATAAACAGGTGTTCGAGAGGTCCCTCACCACTTATCCCAATATTGTTCAAAAACTAATCATGTCTTTGTCATTTAAGTCTCCATCTTTTCTCAAAGCTTCATTAAAATTGATTAATGAATGAAGTTTGTATGCTCCCTACAAACTTTAAAAACCAAGTGTGAAAAGACAGCAGTAGTACGGTAGACCCACCACCACCTTGATCAATGTATCCCAAAAGATGACAATTATCTTGTCACACTAATTGAAACCTTTTTCATAAGTTTCATCATAATCACTTCATTATTGTAGGCTGTAGTGTGCATAAAGATGAAACGAAGGACTTTTCACTAATAGGATAGATACCTACGTGGTATCTATATGCCAAGGGATTTAATTTTAAATATAAACGAATGTACGGACTAAAATGTGGACTAATACACGAGAAAGATCTCTATATAACACTCCAATAGTTTACTTTTTAACTAATTTGTTATTACAACCAAATATTTAGCTTAACAGAAAAATAATTTTTTCTCCGATAGACAGCAAATATAAATTTTGCAGACTTATTTCAGTCAGCAAAGTGGCACTTTTCCTGCCTAGGCAGCAAAGCAAGTACTTTGCTGCCTAGGCAGCAAAATAATTATACTTCATAGAAATAAACAGATATTGCGATTTAAAAAAAATTTTTTTAATCGATTTTTTTTTTCATTTTTAAAATTTTGTTTTATTTTTAAAGTAATAACTATTAAATTACAGATCATTGTAATTAATCGGAGAAAAAATTATATGTTCAACTCGGCAGCAAGGTAGATTGACTGCCTTGGCTGAATTCCTAGCCTCGCTCGCTCGGCTATGAACTATCAGCCGCGGCAGTCAATCTACTACTTTGCTGCCTAGTTAAACAAATAACTATAAACAGCTCAAAAACAAATTAATTAAGAAAAATCATATAAATTAAAATGTATAAGCTTGCGTTAATTAAATGTTGAATGTCGATCCACTGTAAATCGCTAATATTCTCAATATATTGGCCAGGTGCCATAACATCAACCGATGCCAATGCCATTTCTTCTTTCCCAACAAACTCTTCCAAACCAAACTTTTAATCCCATCAAAAATTCTCTTTTTCCCAATATATCTGGCGTTTCACGGTTTCCAATAAAGGCATAGATAACTTTAATTTCGAACACTGATGCGGCCGGTGACGAACCGATGTAGTGGACTGTATGCTGATAGTTAGTTCCGCACCACGGATTCAAATATTTCACAGTAATGATGAGGACGATATTATTCGATGAACTGGATATCAAATGTGTACGATGATATAGATGAAATCGCAAACACGGCTTATGAGGGTTATAACATGTGATCACAATTGATGAATTCAAATACAGCTTAACGATAATAACATGTGATCACAATTGGTGAATTCAAAATGCAGCTTGAAGATTATTATATGTGATCACAATCGATGAACTCAAATACAGCTTGACGATAATAACATGTGATTACAATTGATAAATTCAGAATGCAACTTGAAGATTATTATGTGGGATCACAATTGGTGAATTCAAATGCAGCTTGAAGATTATTATACGTGATCGCAATCGATGAATTCAAGTACAGCTTGAAGATTATTATGTGATCACAATTGATAAATTCAGAATGCAGCTTGAAGATTATTATGTGTGATCACAATCGCTGAATTCAAAAATGCAGTTTGAAGATTATTAAGTGTGATCACAATCGTTGAATTCATACACAGCTTGAAGATTATTATACGTGATCACAATCGATGAATTCAAGTACAGCTTGAAGATTATTATATGTGATCACAATCGATGAACTCAAATACAGCTTGACGATAATAACATGTGATTACAATTGATGAATTCAAATACAGCTTGACGGTAATAGCATGTGATCACAATTGGTGAATTCAAAATGCAGCTTGAAAATTATTATGTGTGATCACAATCGATGAGTTCAAATAATAACATGTGATCACAATTGATGAATTCATATACAGCTTGACGATTATTATACGTGATCACAATCGATGAATTCAAGTACAGCTTGAAGATTGTTATATGTGATCACAATTAATACATTCAGAATGCACCTTGAAGATTATTATGTGTGATCACAATCGCTGAATTCAAAACTGCAGTTTGAAGATTATTATGTGTGATCACAATCGATGAAGTCATACACAGCTTGAAGATTATTATACGTGATCACAATCGACGAATTCATATACAGTTTGAAGGTTATTATACGTGATCACATTCGACGAATTCATATACAGTTTGAAGGTTATTATACGTGATCACAATCGACGAGTTCAAGTACAGCTTAAGGATTATTATTACATTATGTGATCACAATTGATAAATTCAGAATGCAGCTCGAGGATTATTATGTGTGATCACAATCGCTGAATAGAAAATGCAGTTTGAAGATTATTATTTGTGTGATCACAATCGATGAATTCAAAATGAATGATGAAATGTAGCTGGTCAAATAACTGTTTTGGATGTCGCAGTTATATATTCCGACGATTTACAAGGTATGTCGCCTGCAAGAAACAAAAATTCAGTAGCCACCAAAACTAGAACAAACCTGATATTTAAAACAGCTGCATCACCAACGTTGACCACAAACAATAAAAATCAAGGCCACAAAGGTTATTTCCTTTCATTAAATATATTTGTTTATTCGATAACTTGAAAATGTTTCCAACAATTCACAACTAACTAGAACTTAACAGGTTATATTGTCACTTAATTGTTACAATAAGTTATATAACAAAATTGGCACAATTTTATAATAGACTGACATTAATTAATAATTTTTTAATGGAATAACCATTCCAACAATTTAATGAACTGACTTGATTGTTAATTATAATGGACTAACCCATTTCACATTATAAAGGACTGACATTAGAAATCACATGTGATCTTTCTTAAATAATTATAATTTACACAACACAAGAATTTGATTGATTAATAATCACATATAATTTTCCCTTCGTTAAAATTATAATTTACACAAAACAAGAACTTTGACTACTTAAATGTGATGGGTGTAAAAATAGAATTAATAATAAGAGAGCTGGATAACATGGCTGTCAATTTATATAATACAATTTTGTTGAGACAATAACGCCATCGTCTTCAGCGTCAGATCCTGTAAGCATTGATTTGATTTGTATGACATCCGAACTCATAAAATTGAGCTATTTTGAATTCGAATTTTAATGTGAAAAATAATTTTGATTTTGTTTGACAATTTAATTCGGATTTTCATAAAATTGAGCTAGTTGAATTCGAAATTTAATGGAAGAACGAAAATTTGATTTTTGTTTGACAATTAATGCTTACAGGATCCTTTAGATTTACAATCTTTACAGGATCCTTTAGATTTACAATCTACAATCTTTACAACAACACTAAGCAATTTAACACTATTTTCAAATGAGAATAAAAACATTCAACTAAATATTTTTATTTCATACTGATATCTAAAATGACATTTTTCGGATTATTTATGGTACAAAAAGTTGAACATTAACGTCCTAGGACTTTATAAAATTTTATAAAGTCCTAGTCCCTTTTTGATCAGATTTAAACTCATTTCTTTTTATTTTAATAAATTTCCAGTATGAAATAAAATTTTGTATTTACTTCAAACGAAAAGTGTTTTATGGGTACTCACTAGTAATAAACAACTAGCTGGTACTTTAAAGTTTCACTTTTCGTTCTAGATAAATAAATAATTATTAATACATACAAAAACGTTATTTGATAATATTACATACTTGACATTGGACTTTTTTCTTTATTTTTTAAAAATCACACCTGTTACTAAAGTCTCTGTTATTTTTCACAGTGATTTGAAAGTAGCAGTAACAGTTTGTAACAGGGACTGAGAAGTAGCAGTTTTGCCCATCTCTAGTCCCGACTGTCAAGATTTCTCCACATTCTTTGTTCCTAGTTATTATCACTTAAAATGAACGTTTTTAAGCAAAAAATGTTTTTAATTCCCTGTTTTGACACACTTGACGATTTTTTGACACACTTCCGGTATAGTTAGGGAACACATCGTCCTTTCGGCTCTTACCATTGAGTGGACCTATTTTTCGAAAAAAAAAAAACGTCGAGGATTGCCAAAAAAAGTGGGGGTAAAAATTTCACTTTTGACTCGTTTGACTTTTGACTATTTTTAAAAAACATAGCTCACATAGTTGACTTAACGTAACAGAAACGAATTACGCAACTAAGACCTTGCGATGTTCTACCTTTTCACCAAATTGGAAGGCAAGACCAATTTAGTAACTAAAGTACAAAACGTATGACTAGCCACTTTCAAGCGAACAAGAACCACATGCAGGGCTCTACCATATGTCACAACTAACACATCATCAAATACAACTAATCATAAAAATTTATCGATATAATACTCATAAATCGTATGTAAATTTCTGAAATATTTCTATAATCTTCGACAAGTGCGGTGACGAAGTGATCATTTAAACAGAAAAACGCTATTGTTTGGTTCGATATCAATTTAATTTCATCAAACTGATTTCGACGCTATCTACTATCTGAAAGAAAAGTTAAAATATGTATCATTTTATATTTTAGTTTTTAGATCAATTTCCGAACACATTTCGTTTTTTTATTAATAGAATTACAGAATGACATACATATGAACTTGCTTGTTTTCAAGTATATTTAATTTTTCAATGCTTGTAAATCATATATGAGCGAAATAGCTTCGTGGAACAATGTGTCGAAAATTAAGTTAAAATTTGAATAGATTTTGTTCTAATTCTTGAAGCTTTCATCACACATTCAAAACGTACTCCAAAATCTATTAAGTTTTTCGGACTCAAACTTTTCAAAACATGTGCAGAAAAGATAGACGACCTTCTTCTTAAATCTTGAGATTAATTACTTCATAGTAAGTTGCTTAAACATTTATCACTAGATTCTTACTACATTCTACTCAAAATCTAAGTTAAATAAAAATGTTTTTAAAAAACAGCAGGATATTCGCTTGGAATAGGTAGTTTTCTTGGGCGGGCAGATCCGATTCCGAAAGAATCGGATGTTTCATATTTGTTTAAATAAAAACAAACTAAGAACAGACAGGATCATCAAAAAAACTTTATAAATAAATGAAACAGAAGCATTACTCGTGTCGTGCTTTGAAAAAGTAAAAACGGTACCTTATTGACTTTAGTGTCCGTCCGAATTTTTACATACTCGAATTTCTCACAAATTATAAGTGCTATCAACTTGAAATTTTCTGAATTTATAAAATACATTTGTCCACACCTACTGGAAATAAAAAAAATTCCAAATATTTGTTTTTATCTGTATTTTATAGACTGTATATTATAAGGAGATAGTATAAGGAGATAGTAAAACTATCTCCTTATAATATCGTTTTACTATCTCCTTATAATATATATTATCAGGAGATAGTAAAACAAAAGTTTTTTTTAATGTATGGAGTTTGATTTAGAAAAATCGAAAGAGATTGAAATATTTAAAAAAAATTCAATACATTATCGACTGCTTAGTTTTACCAAAAGTAAAAGTAAAGAGTAATTACCAAAAGCAATAGTTTTTTTTCTGTCCCCTCCCCCCTTACTTCGAACATTACAAAATTTTAAAAATTCACGGTTATGGGAAATGTTGTAAAGTTTAAATACAAGCTATAGTAGCTCGGCTTATCAATTAAAATGTTATTTGGATAGGGTGAAAAAAATTATTTTTGACCTTGACTAGTGGGGTGTCATATAAAAGGTTCTTTCTTCTAGTCGAAACAAATTTTTTTGTAATTTTCGAAGGCACAGTTTTAGACATATTTTCAAAAATGTGAAAAATTTTTCCTGTTCCCTTAACTTCGAACATAACAAAAGGAAAAAATTCACGGTTATAGGAAATGTTGTAAAGTTTGAACGAAAGCTATAGCGATCGACTCATCATTTGAAACGTTATTTGGAAGGGGGTTGGGCGTAAAAATTTCGAAAAAAAATTATTTTCGACCTTAGGGTATATGGGGGTAGCTCGGATTGGTTCGAGATTCATTGGGTATCATTGAAAACGTCTCATCAGGGTCAAAAGGTCAAAAAGGTCGAATCAAGCTCAAATCAAGTGAAAAATTGCCGCGGTCTCGTCCCTGAAAAAAGTTGTGAGCGTTTAAAGTTTAGCCATTGTGATACATTTTTTTCTCAATTTTTCACCTAGTCTTGTTTTCATGTTTTTCATTTAATGGTAATCCATATCAATTTTGTTTCAACATAGCTTATTAGTTTCAATTTAAGGTGGGAGGGTGGCGGGGCTATCTTTGATCGAAGGTCTGTAAGGTACCAGATGCGAGGCAAATAAAATTAATATAGAAACGAAGAATTATACAACCCTATTCATCATGTTGGCTAAGGAAATTGAAAATTTTAGAAGCGGCCAAAAACAAACCAAAAAGTTGTCGATATTCTTTAAAAAATATTACAAAAAATAATTAATAATTAATTTTTGTTTGTTTCTTTAATTTTTGACATAAACATAAAGTCAGTCAAGTTCAATAGCAAAATCACTTGAAAATTGATCCAAATTATACACAAAATGTTACATCTCGTTAAATATTAGCAATAGCAGTTTAGGGTAACTAAAGAGAAATCCAATAACACCAACTGTAAATGGTTTAAATTGGAAAATATACATTATGAATTCAAATAGCAATTCATTAAAAATTGACAATAATTCAAAAACCGTGCACGGTAAAATTTAAAAAAATATTATTATGTTTCTTAAATTAAGTGCTCTTTCATATGACACCCCACTCGTTAGGATCAAAAATGATTTTTTCACCCTTCCCTATTCACACCCCCTCAAAATACAGAAAAGTAATTATGTGACACTTCGCTATAGTTTTCGTTCAGGGTTTATCAAATTTCCTATCTCTGTGTGTTTTTTCAAATTTTTCTGTTAGTCAACGGCGAAACGTAGGGGGGGACCGACTTTTTGTTGCACTTTTTTGACAATAATCCAAAAACTGTGCATCGTAAAATTCTAAAAATAATTACCTTTTTTCTTAAATTGAGTGCTCTTTGATATGAGACCCCCACTTATTAGGATCAAAAATGATTTTTTTCACCCATTCCCAATTTCACCCCCTCAAAATACAGAAAAATATTTATGTGACACTTCGCTATAATTTTCGTTTAGGATCAAATGTCCTATCTTCGTGTGTTTTTTGAAATTTGCTGTGAATCAACGTCGAAGCGCAGAGGGGGGGGGGGGGGGGAGGCAACTTGTTGTTGCACTTTTTTGACAATAATTAGAAAACTGTGCACCGCAAAATTCTAAAGAAAATTATAATGTTTCTTAAATTAAGTGCTCTTTCATATGACACCCCACTCGTTAGGATCAAAAATGATTTTTTCACCCTTCCCTATTCACACCCCCTCAAAATACAGAAAAATAATTATGTGACACTTCGCTATAGTTTTCGTTCAGGGTTTATCAAATTTCCTATCTCTGTGTGTTTTTTCAAATTTTTCTGTTAGTCAACGGCGAAACGTAGGGGGGGGGACCGACTTTTTGTTGCACTTTTTTGACAATAATCCAAAAACTGTGCATCGTAAAACTCTAAAAATAATTACCTTTTTTCTTAAATTGAGTGCTCTTTGATATGAGACCCCCACTTATTAGGATCAAAAATGATTTTTTTCACCCATTCCCAATTTCACCCCCTCAAAATACAGAAAAATATTTATGTGACACTTCGCTATAATTTTCGTTTAGGATCAAATGTCCTATCTTCGTGTGTTTTTTGAAATTTGCTGTGAATCAACGTCGAAGCGCAGAGGGGGAGGGGGGCAACTTGTTGTTGCACTTTTTTGACAATAATTAGAAAACTGTGCACCGCAAAATTCTAAAGAAAATTGTAATGTTTCTTAAATTAAGTGCTCTTTCATATGTGAAAAATGTTTTTTCACCCTTCACCAATCTTCTCCCCTCAAAATACCGAGAAATTATTATGTGACACTTCGCTATAATTTTCGTTCAGGGTTTATCAAATTTTCTATCTCCGTGTGTTTTTTCTAATTTTTCTGTCAATCAAGGTCGAAACGCAGAGGAGGGACTAACCAATTTTTCACTTGATTTAAGCTTCTCTTGTCAAGACCATTCCAATGATACTACTCTTGGCCTGATTCGAGCTACTCTCATATACCCTAAAATTCAAATTTTGCATTGAAAATAATTTCCACAAAAGAAAAGGCTGCTGTAAAAATAAACACAAAAATACAGGGTCCCATGTAGCATTTTTATTTCTTTCCATTTATAGAAAAAAAATATATTATTATTCTTCTATTGCCAGAAAGAAGTAACTGACAAATAATATATATTTCATTTTAATTTCATTCTAAATTAAAACAAAACCTGAAACAGTAAACCATATAAACAATATCCATTTCATTTTAAATTTAGTTTAAATGAAAACAAAACCAAAGCGCACATGATAAAATTTTAGTTAGGATCAAATTTTCAGTTTTAATATTATCAGTTTTATTTTAATCGAAATACTTTTGACAAACATAAAATAAAATTGAAAAGGTTGGTCATTCTCCAATCGGTAAAAATGTTAAATACAAAAGTTCTACATAAGTCTGTTATTTTGTAAGCATATTTGGTCAAGCAAGGGAAAACCTCGATGATATTTAAATTTCTAGGCTACTGTGTTTTTTCAGTGCAAATACATTCACGTTAAAATCGCACACAAAAAGTAGTGTAAATAAAAATAAATAAAAATAACTTCAACTTAAATAGTACATTATTTAATTAGGAGCTAAAGTGATACTTTTTGTGTTGAGTCTATAGTTTGACAATTATAGACGAAACACAAAAAGTCACTTCAGCTCCGAATTAACTATACCATTTTTTCGGCAAACGTTTAAATTTTTTATAAATATGAAATTAATGCATCAAACTTTTTATAAATATGAATTTGTATCGTCATAATTACTTCCAAAAAAGAGAAAAAAACATTTAAATTTGTATGAATAAAATTTTTTATCAAAGCAGCCTTTTCAAAATTTCATAATATGAGAATCAACTTATTTTTTGTTGCCATGGTTATACAATATGTTTGAAAAAATAACAAACTAACAAATAACAAATGCTACTTTACAGCCTCCGTAATATAAAATAAAAATGGCGTTGCTTTTGCTGTCGCTAGACGTTACTTTTGCTGTCAGGCTAAAAAGTAAGACTTTAGCTAACTCCCTAGCGGCAGTAAAGTTAAACTTTACAGCCGTTTGCCGAAAAAAGACTTATCCTGTGTATTTTATAATCTAAGGTCGAGCTCAACAAATGCAAACGTGAGAGGGCGGCTCGTTTTCATTGGTGGCAGGAAAAAAGAAAAAAAGTAAGCGATGCTTGAACAATCAAGTTGATTTTTATTTTTATTTGTGAATATTTTGTTTTACAAAAAATTATTTTTAATTTAGAATGAAAATTAATTAAATTTTGTGCAATTATCGTTTATGTGGCGTTTGACAGCCATCGTGGTCCACCGGAATCTGTATTTATATAGATTGTGTTATGTCGAACAATTGTTTACCGAACCTTTTCCCTAGTGTAATTCCCGGTACTACAACAAATTTTGAAAATGAAGTTATAGGAAATAATGAAGAAAATAGTGAAGATGATTTGAATTGCTAATTAATTGGATTAGGCCAGGAAAAATAGTATTTTAACAACAAAAAAATTCGTTACAGCAAACTGACAGCGGGATATTGTAGAACACGATATTGTAAAAGACGGAAACATAAATCGAACCAGCTGCTGCTATCCGGGGGAGAATGGGGAGGGTTTTGAGGGGTTGAAAAAGGTTTTTCTGGATTTCTGGCTAAACCGTGCATCCTATCAAAAAGAGTTATATGTAAAAGTTGTAGGGAATAAAAAGATCTACACTTTTTGTACGGACCATTTTTACCCTCACCTCAACATTTTTCGAAAAAAATACGAAAAACCGATTTTTTTCTTTTTTCTTGTTTTCTTTTACAAAAAAAATTTTATGAAGTTCAAATTTTGGAAAAAGATACCTCCATTTATTGGAAAAAGGCAGCAATTTTTTTGGAGGGAAATATTTAGACGTTGTTGTTAAAATTAATTTTTTTGAAAAAAAAACCAAATTTTTAACTGCGATTCCTCTTAAAACTACACCTCCTAAAGAGTTCAGTTTTGACTCATTTACTCGTTCTTACGTTTATTTTTGATAAATGGTAAAAAAAGTATAAATCTATGGACAAAAAGGCGGGAAAATTGAAAAAACCGAAAAAATTGCTTTTTTCGTGGTAATTTGCATATTTATCGTTGAATAATTGTTACTAATTAATAAAATCATATTATTTTTTTTATTATTACGTAAACAACGATCATTCGGAAATACATTTATGAATAATTAGATGCTTTCGTTTTCGAACTTGATAAAAATTGTTCGAAGAAATAATCAACAATTAGAATTTCAGTCGTACTAAAAATCTTAAAAATTAAATATCTCAAGAACACGAATATTAGCCTCTTTGTAAATTTGTAATATTTTAGAGTAAGGATAGAACTGTTTTTACAAAAAAAAATAAATTAAATTCAATTGATCTTCAACCCAAGCGCCAACTTTAAAAAAGTTTTTTAATATTTTAATTTAAAAATTAATTACAAAAACAATTAATTATTTTTTTTTTCAAACGATTAACTAATCACCTACAAAAAAAAAAAGTTTGATAAAATTGGTAAAGCCGTTCTTGAGCAATTTGATTTCGAAAGTACGTGGGATTGGCAGAATTTTCATTTTTCTAAAATATTTAATGCTTATTTTAGTTTATAATATATGATAATTAATATATGATATATTTTAATTTAATATGAATTTTATATTGTAATTGAAAGGAAAATTCACTATCTATTTGATAAATTTCAGCAAAATCTGCAACTGGCATATTTTTGCTAACAAATATTCGAATTGGTTTTTATCGTCGAACAAAACGTCTGTCTGTAATTTGAGTATGTTTTGGGTAAAATATTAAACCTTCAGAAAACCCAAAAAAAGCTTATTTAGTACCTTCTTTAAACCTCATTTAGTACCTTCTAAACCCAAAATAAGTTTAATAGAATCAGTAAACTTGGGTTTAGTGTATGGCACAAAGTAGAAAAAAAATCAACCTATATTCAAATGTGTTTTTCTCAAAAACAAAAAATAACAATTGTCCTTATAGGTTTAGTATGTTTTAAGTAAATAACAAATCTGTAAAATATAAAAAACATGAAAGAAAACTAAAAGGTACTTTTTGAGATCGCCATGTTTGAAGAATAAAATTTACTTTTTTGTTACCTAAATAAACTAAAAGTAACGAAAGCATATAATTATTCATTAATTTATTTCCAAATGATCGTCCTTTACGTTTATCATTAAAAATTTAAATGATTTTATTAATTAATAACTATTATACAACGATAAATATGCAAATTACCACGAAAAAAAAGCGATTTTCTCGGTTTTTTCAATTTTCCCGCCTTTTTTCCATAACAGTGTACCATTTTTTTACCACTTATCAAAAATAGACGTAAGAACGAGTAAATGAGTCAAAACTGAACTCATTAGGAGGCGCAGTTTTAAGAGGAATCGCAGTTAAAAATTTGTTTTTTTTTTTTCAAAAAAATTAATTTTAACAACAACGTCAAAATATTTCCCTCCGAAAAAATTGCTGCCTTTTTCCAATAAATGGAGGTATCTTTTTCCAAAATTTGAACTTCATAAAATTTTTTATGTAAAAGAAAACAAGAAAAAAGAAAAAAATCGGTTTTTCGCATTTTTTTCGAAAAATGTTGAAGTGAGGGTAAAAATGGTCCGTACAAAAAGTGTAGATCTTTTTATTCCCTACAACTTTTACATATAACTCTTTTGATAGGATGCACGGTTTAGCCAGAAATCACGAAAAACCCCTTTCAACCCCTAAAAACCCTCCCCATTCTCCCCCGGATAGCAGCTGCTGGTTCGATTTATGTTTCCCTCTTTTACAATATCGTGTTCTACAATATCCCACTGTCAGTTTGCTGTAACGAATTATTTTTTTTTTCTAATTTTTTCTCCTATTATTACTGGCCTAGATCTTTTGTACGTGTTTTG
>OY856188.1:48786761-49326406 GCA_963693315.1 Diogma glabrata
AGTGGTACTATCAGGCTCACTCCTTTACTTTGGCTCCCTGTATTAAGCAATATCGCTCCACCTGCACTCAGACGCTCGCATGCACTCATGCGTGAACATAAAAAGGTAACCAACAACTTCACGTTACCCTTGCACGAATATTACGGTGACGACACTAGTTGTCGATTGAAGTCAAGAAATCCTCCACATAAAACTAATTTTAATATCTTGGATGCCTGGGACACCTCCTGGAATGATTACAACCCTCCTGGCCTTTCTATTACTAACACGACTTCTGCCCAACCTGGTTTCGATCTGCCACATCATACCTGGACTATACTAAACCGAATAAGAACGGATCATGGACGTTGTGCTGATTCTTTCTACAAGTGGGGTATCTCAGAGTCCCCTCAATGTGACTGCAGAGCTCCACAACAAACCATAAAACACATTGCAGCTGTGTGTCCACTTCAACGATACATTGTTGACATCTCAGACATCCACTTGGCAACTCCCGATGTAGTAGCATGGATAGACTCATTCGATGTAAACATCTAATGTTCAAATATGCTGCCCAACGTTCAAATATTTAAATATTTTACTTTTTAATTTTTAACTAAAGGTTGTAAGCTCATATAATGTGTATTCATGTTTTGTTTTATGTAGATTTCATAGGAAAATCTATCTATTTTAAGTTTTATTTTTGTTTTATTTTGTTTTTAATGTGTCACAACAAAAACTATACGCTCAATAAAAAATAACTATAGTTTACCTTAATTCTGCATTTCTCACAGACTTTATTTTCCATACGTAGTGTACTGAACTTGTACTACAAATCTACGAAAAGCATGACAAAACGCTATAGCTACAATTCTATGCATTTTAGTTGATGATAAAGCATAGCTTCCACAACATGGGCACTTTATTTTACCCATTTTTAGTTATTTTTTAATATGAACTAACTACAATCGACAAATATGACTTACATTTTCTATCCGTGATGACTACTATGACTTCTATGACTACTATATTCTATCCAAGATGAAGTAGTGTTGCAAAGCAAAAAATAAAACTTCAACGCCCTCTAATTTTTTTATTTCTCATCACATTTTATTTATTTACCATTTAGAAGGGGTGTGATAATAGACAAGCTCCTCGTTCTACACCCTGGTTTACGCTTATAGTCTATTCAAACTTGGTAGCAAAATATTTCATTTCGAAGTCTTGGCTGTGATACAAAAACATAACACCATCTCACGTTTCATTAACAACATGCAGAGTAATCGTGTATTCAAAGTTCATCTTAATAATTCCTGTAGTAGGTCCAAAATGCTTAACAATGTCACTTTACCCTCAATGTGACTGTGGAGCTCCACAACAAAGCATAAAACACATTGAAACTGTGTGTCCAATTCGACGATACAATGGCGAAATCTCAGACATCCAATTGGCAACTCCCGATGTAGTAGCATTGATAGACTCACTCGATGTAAACATCTAATGTTCAAATGACTGCCCAATGCTCCAATATTTTAATATTTTACTTTTTAATTTTTAACTAAAAGACGCACAATCAAATTGATTGTAAGTAATGTGTATTCATGTTTTGTTTTATGTAGATTTCATAGGAAAATCTACCTATTTTAAGTTTATTTTTTGTTTTTAATATGTCACAACAAAAACCATACGCTAAATAAAACTATTTGGAATACTTATTAATATGTAACTATGACCACAGCGCCTTTTGAGATGCCAAAAAATTGGTATTTGTACCTTAAAAAACCCTCTTGGGTCAAGCTAGATTTCATATATAAGGACTCATGTATCCCACCTGATATTTTTACCACGTATAGATCAAAGGTCTCCAGATTTTGTCTAAAAATTCTGGCCGGGGTACATGAGTCCTTGTTATAAAAAATCATTTCTGAAAATATGGCCCAGATTGATACAGAAATCCAATAACACCCTTTCAATAGCAAAATCATTTTAAAATTGATCCAAATTATACACAAAATGTTACATCTCGGAAAATATTAGCAAAAGCAGTTTAAGGTAACTAAAGAGAAATTCAATTACACCAACTGTAAATGGTTTAAATTGGAAAATATACATTATGAATTCAAATAGCAATTCAATAAAAATTGACAATAATTCAAAAATTGTGCACGGTAAAATTTTAAAAAAATTTACTATGTTTCTTAAATTAAGTGCTCTTTCACATGACACCCCACTCGTTGGGATCAAAAATGATTTTTTTCACCCTTCCCCAATCTCACCCCCTCAAAATACACAAAAACAACTATGTGAAATCGCTATAGTTTTCGTTCAGGGTTTATCAAATTTCCTATCTCTGTGTGTTTTTTCAAATTTTTCTGTTAGTAATGGCGAAACGTAGGGGGGGCCGACTTTTTGTTGCACTTTTTTGACAATCATTCAAAAATTGTGCATCGTGAAATTCTTAAAATAATTACTTTGTTTCTTAAATTAAGTGCTCTTTGATATGAGACCCCACTTGTTAGGATCAAAAATGATTTTTTTCCCCCATCCCCAATTCCACCTCCTCAAAATACAGAAAAATATTTATGTGACACTTCGCTATAATTTTCATTTAGGATCAAATGTCCTATCTTCGTGTGTTTTTTCAAATTTTCCTGTCAATCAACGTCGAACCGCAGAGGGGGGGCCAACTTATTGTTGCACTTTTTTGACAATAATTAGAAAACTGTGCACCGCAAAATTCTAAAGAAAACTGTAATGTTTCTTAAATTAAGTGCTCTTTCATATGAGACCCCACTCGCTGGGATCAAAAATGTTTTTTTTTCGCCCTTCCCCAATCTCCTCCTCAAATACAGAAAAATTATTATGTTATGACACTTCGCTATAGTTCAGGGTTTATCAAATTTTCTAGGTCCGTGTGTTTATTCTAATTTTTCTGTCAATCAAAGTCGAAACGCAGAAGAGGGACTAACTTTTTGTTGCACTTTTTTGACAATAAATCAAAAACCGTGCTCGGAAAAATTCTAAAAAAAATTAAAGTGGTTCTTAAATTAAGTGCTCTTTCATATGACACCCCACTTGTAAAGGTCAAAAAAGGTTATTTTCACCCTTCCCTAATCTCATCCCCTCAAAAGAATTATGTGATGCTTCGCTATAATTTTCGTTTAGAGTTTATCAAACTCTCTTTCTCTGTGAATTTTTTCAAATTTTTCTGTCAATTAAGCTCGAAACCCAAGGGAAGGAGCAACTTTTTATTGCACTTTTTTGACAATAATTCAAAAACTGTGCACCGCAAAATTCTAAAAAAAATGAAATGTTTCTTAAGTTAAGTGCTCTTTCATTTGATATCCCACTTGCAGGGGCGCACACAGAAAAAGTTTTAGGGGGAGGTCCAACAAATTTTTTTTTAATAAAAAGCGCTGTGTAAGAATTACAACAACACACATAGATACCTTTTAAGACGTAGATCCCACAACAACATGCCTGTTGAGGTGTTGATGAGCGCTTTTTAAACCTTTGTGGATTGTACACCCCGGGACTGTTGATTCGGACTAAGCATTTCATTTGTACGATGTAAATCGGTGTGTTTCGTGGGGTTGTTGATCTTTTGTTTCAAAAAACGTATTGGCTGTCAGATTTGTCTTCCAAAAATGTTTATATGTGTGCATCAGTGATGCTAGACTTTAAAAAATAAATTTCCCGTTGCCGTATCAAAACTTACCGATTTTACCGTTTCTTTAAGGAGCAAGCTTACAATTAAAAAAAATATACATATATATAAATCCAATTGTTTATATGGAAAAAACTTCAAAATCCACCACTATAACAATATTTTTTAATATGTTTAAAATGCATCGATGCATAGAAAGGATCTTGTAGTTCCTTAATGTAGGCGATTTTTTTTTTCGTCTCGTAGTGTGAAATATTCCTGAAACTCAGAAATATGTTATTGCTTGTGGGATTTTCGAAACTTTTGTTTCTATTTTCGTAAGAAATATCAGAACATCAACATCAGAAGGCTGAAATTTCAACGATTTTACTGTATACTATAAAGGCGATGAATGGCAGATTCATTTAAACAAAATTATTGAGTAATCAACATCTTTCTGGAACTGGAAGGATAGGAAAAAAATAGTTGTTGCGATCATTTTGAATAAGTTTAAAATTTAAAAAGCTTCTACAATTAATTGTGAAAAAGCCCGCACTTGCCAAGTTTTTGTCCGCTTTCCTGTTTTGAATGAAATATCCCATAAACGGAAAAAAATCACCCGATCTGGCATTACTGGTGTGTATTAATATAATGCTCATATATTTTAGATAGAACTGAGAGCAGGGGTATTGCGGTCTTTAATTTGATATATCACATTTTATTTCGTTTTGCGAATGAATTGGCTAACTTCGCACGAAAGAGAAATATCACATCTATAGGATTTGTAGAAAATTTTATTAAGAGAAGGTGCAAGTTCCTTTGAAAATGTTGTTAGAATAGGAGGAATGATGTTCAGACCGGAGACTTTGCTGGTAGTTAACTCCCTTAAGGTTTTTTTTGACAATTTTGGGTTTGAAATAAAAATCTTTCATACTAACGCCTGAAGACTGGATT
Source organism: Diogma glabrata (assembly GCA_963693315.1). Classification (NCBI taxonomy): domain Eukaryota; kingdom Metazoa; phylum Arthropoda; class Insecta; order Diptera; family Cylindrotomidae; genus Diogma; species Diogma glabrata. The sequence goes on from OY856188.1 coordinate 48,791,341, forward strand.
TTTAGTTTTTCTTTAGGAGTTTTTAAAATAGTCGAGATCACAGCAAAGCGTTCCGTAAACAATGTGATTTTTCTCGCGATTTCGCTTTGTCAATTTCTGTTTTTTTCGTTTTCGATTATCTAGTTTAATATAATATTGGGCTGTATAGATAAGGACCTAAATCGTTAAGGGATTTTTGTTATGGAACCAAATATTAAATAATGTTTGTTTGTTTCTGAGGGCCAATTTGGCTGGAAAACAAATATTTTTGTTGAGGTTTCATTATCAAGAAGGAAACAAATTTATTGATACTAAAACATTTTAGTCAAACAAAATTTATACTATATTATTACTATATTATTATTTTATTTTTATATTTATTTTCACTCGGATATAACGGCCAAACAACCTACCAGAGCTCCTGACAGTCATGGTCAAATTAGTAAATTGCTTTATTTGTTTTTGATAAATGATCTTTCGTTTGTACAATTTAAAGTATCAGAACCTTTAGGTGGTTCAGACCATAATTTGATTTCCACTCATTTAAATTTACAAGTTCCCAAACAGTTTTAATCTAATCCTAGTCTTATTTGGGTTGCAGATTGGCAGGGGCTTAGAGATATATGTTTAATTCAAACATTTCTGCTTCTAATTTTTCAGATATAATACACGTGGGTATGTGCAGGTTTATTCCGATATATGGTTCTGAAGGCTGATCTTTAGGATTCGGGTAAATGTGAAGAAGCAATAAAATTTAAAATAAATGCTCTTTAAAAAATGGCCAGTATACAGCCAATTTAAAAAAAGTTGCTAACATGAATTCAACAAATGTTCATTAATTTAATATTATGAGCTTCTTAAGTCGTTACTTAATGAAAGACAATGCGGTTTTTGTAAAGGAAGAGCGACGGGAAATTTACTTTTTTTGTCACACATATCTGGAACAGTCGGTTGAAAACCTTGGTGAGACTTTTATTGCTGCTCAGCAATTCAAATCTTACTAATGAGCTTGATTCGTTGTATGTTGCTGATTTGAAGGTACACAAATACACTATGGATAAACGCGCGTGTCTGCCTAGATCGAATCAATTTTACCTGAACAGAGTATCAATATAGCAGCCCATCTTTTTAAGGTTCGAGTGACAAGATGCAACTTTTCAAAGAAATTTTTTAACAGAATTTAGCATCTCTGGAATGCCTTACTGACGTTGGTCTTCCTTGATAATTGTAATCCACAAAACTTTAAAAATAGCGTTCCTCATAAAATCTCGTAAAATCCTCAAAGAGAATTGATCAATAGTGAATAACCTTAGATCCCTGTTTAGCATCGTTTCTTACGATATTCAGAGCTGTTAATATATAATTTCTTATGGTTAACACTAAATAATGTCTAAATTTAAAAAACAATACTGAAAGATTATCGGTTAGAGGGGGGGGTCCGGACCCGAAAACCCCCCCTTGTGTGCGCGCCTGCCCACTTGACTGGGTTTTAAATGGTGTTTTTCCCCCTTCTCATTCCAACCCCTTTAGTAAATAAGATTATGCGTATTTTACACTCCCTTATATTGTTCGTACACTGAAAAAAAATTGAAGTTCATGACAACCTCATCTCGAAGTTGGCAGTTGATTATTCATGCAAAGAAAAATTATTTGCAAACAATTTGACTGTGATTGGGACAACTACACGATAACATTTTCCTAACAACAGAATGAGGTTTATTTAAAATATAAAGTGTTATATCCAATATAACAGTAGTTGAATAAAGATAATAACTATTTCCCTGAAAAAAATTTTCTTTGGCCTTATATCATGAATTTTTCATTTAAAAGTTTAAGTATTTGAGATTAATTGAACTATATTTTATTTTCACATAAATATTTCGTGTGATGGTCTCAACTTCATCGATTTATAATTGTAGAGTTGTTGAAGCAATTTCGTAGTTTGATTCGCCATATGTGACCGCACGGTGAGGTTGAGACAATTGCATTTCGATTGGAAATAGGACATGTTTTTTTCAGTGTACAAAAGTTGCCACTTTTTCTATATTTTCAAAGACTTTTAAAGTTTTTTTTTATTACATAGGAAAAAGAAAACATGAAAAATAGTACATTATTTAATCAGGAGCTAAAGTGATACTTTTTGTGTTGAGTCTATAGTTTGACGGCCGACCGCAGGGAGGCCGACAATTATAGACGAAACACAAAAAGTCACATTAGCTCCAAATTAAATACACTCTTTTTTCCGCAAACGTTTAAATTTTTTATAAATATGAAATTAATACATCAAACTTTTTATAAATATGAATTTGTATCATCATAATTACTTCCAAAAAAGAGAAAAAAACATTTAAATTTGTACGACTAAAATTTTTTTATCAAAGCAGCCTTTTCAAAATTTCAAAATATGAGAATCAACTTATTTTTTGTTGTCATGGTTATACAATATGTTCGAAAAAATAACAAACTAACAAATAACAAATGCTACTTTACAGCCTCCGTAGTATAAAATAAAAATGGCGTTACTTTTGCTGTCGCTAGACGTTACTTTTGCTGTCAGGCTAAAAAGTAAGACTTTAGCTAACTCCCTAGCGGCAGTAAAGTTAAACTTTACAGCCGTTTGCCGAAAAACGCTATTATTAAATTTTATTCAAAAAACTGTGGAATGAAAAATTCTAAAATACATTTTCAAAGGATACTGAATTCAAGAACTTTCATATGATAAACCACTTGACTCGGTAAAAAAAAGTATTTTCTTAAAGGCCCTACATAACAGCCCCGTAAAACAAACGGAAACAGCTTTATTTTTTTTTGTATACGTCATCTTTAGGGGATAGGTTAGTTTTATATGCATGTTAAATTTCATGTCCATAGCATTTATATTTTCTAAGATAATCGATTTTAATACAAAAACACATCGTAGTCTCACCAATAGTGTTCCGTATAAAAAAAGGAACCCTAAAAAGGATTAGGTGAAAAATTGAGAAATATGCATCAAAAACGCTAAACTTTAAGCACTCACAACTTTTTCCAGGCATGAGGCTGTGGCAAATTTTCACTTGATTTGAGCTTCTCTTGTCTAAGACCATTCCAATGATACTACTTTTGGCCCGATTCGAGCTACTCTCATATGCCCTATATTTCCCCTTTTTCGGTTTAAAAGGATTAAGCATCTTAACCACTTATTGACTTTTGTGAATTTACGGATTTATCTAGGAAACAACGCAAAGAAGTTTAGTCAGAAAATTTTGGTCGAGCTCAACAATTGCAAACGTGAGAGGGCGGCTCGTTTTCATTGGTGGCAGGAAAAAAGAAAAAAAGTAAGCGATGCTTGAACAATCAAGTTGATTTTTATTTTTATTTGTGAATATTTTTGTTTAAAAAAAATTATTTTTAATTTAGAATGAAAATTAATTAAATTTTGTGCAATTATCGTTTATGTGGCGTTTGACAGCCATCGTGGTCCACCGGAATCTGTATTTATATTGATTGTGTAATGTCGAACAATTGTTTACCGAACCTTTTCCCTAGTGGAACTCCCGGTACTACAACAAATTTTGAAAATGAAGTTCTAGGAAATAATGAAGAAAATAGTGAAGATGATTTGAATTGCCGATTAATTGGATCTTTCGTACGTGTTTTGCAAATTAATATTGAGGGTATGACAAAATCAAAAGTGGAGTATTTATCAAGATTGGCTTTTGATAATAATTGTGATGTTCTTTTACTCCAAGAGACCCATGCTCGGGATGAAGAACAATTTTTGAGCTATGGTTTGATTGAAAATTTTGTATGTGTTGATTTTATTCATCATGAGCATCATGGGATTGCCACTTTTGTTCGTGCTTCTCTTGTGGAAGATTGTTCAACTGTTTTTAATCTTGTTGATGGTTCCATTGAATATATAGCAATCAAGTTGGGTAATTTGAGAATTTTAAATGTATATAAGCCTCCGGTTATTCATTGGTTACCATCGCTGCCTGTTTTCGATCATCCTTCTATTTATATGGGTGATTTCAACAGTCATCACAATCGGTGGAGATATGATTATAATAATGAAAATGGAGAATTTCTTCTTGATTGGAGTTTACAAAATAAACTACATTTAGTTTATGATTCTAAAGATAGACGAACGTTTCATTCTGGTCGTTGGAATCGTGGTTACAATCCGGATTTATGTTTCGTCTCATCTGATTACCATCTAACACCACTATCTGTAACAAGAAATGTTCTCAACCGTTTTCCTCATAGTCAACATCGTTGTGTTGTTGTGGACATTGGAATAAAAATTCCAATAATTCATTCATTGGAAATTCCTCGATGGAATTTCAGAAAAGCAAATTGGAATAGTTTTGGTGATGCAATTGATATGAATTGTCGTTGAATCTCGCCTATTATTGGAAATTATAACCGTTTTGTATCTATGACAATATCATCTGCAAAAAAGTTTATTCCTAGAGGTTTTCGGAAAACATATATACCTAGTTGGGATGAAGATTGTAATCACATGTGGCAACAATATCAAACAACTGAAGATTCTGAAATTGGAGATCAATTAATGGATAAATTAAATCACTCTCGTAAAGAAAATTGGATTGATCTGGTTGAAAAAATGGATTTCCAACATTCGAGTAGAAAAGCTTGGGGTTTTCTTAAAAAATTTAAAAATAAAACTAATAAAAATATTGCTCCATTTCATCCAAATGAAATCGCATCAAGATTGATTCAAAATTCGAAATTTCATGTGTCTAAAGCAAGAATTCGTCAAATAAAAAATCGGCTACGTCGTGCGAAGAAGAAAATTGTTGACTCTCCATTTGCTGCTCCAATTATAAAAGATGAAATAGATGTTATAATATCTACTCTTAAATCTGGAAAAGCATGTGGTGTCGATGAAATGTTCCCTGAATTTTTTATTCATATGAAAAAGAAGAATTTGGTTGTCCAAACTTTTTTCAAATTGTTTGGATTGTGGTTTGATTCCGAATATTTGGCATTCAGCTAAAGTATCAGCAATTCTGAAACCAGGTAAAGATAAAAATCGTCCTGAGAATTATCGTCCAATTTCTCTGTTATGTGTTGCATATAAATTATTTGAGCGTATTATTTATAACAGAATATCTACCACAATTGACGAAAAAATTCCTATTGAACAAGCTGCTTTTCGTCCAAATAGAAGTTGCTGTGATCAAGTTTTATCACTAGTAACACATATTGAAGCGGAGTTTCAAGATAAGAAAGAAACAGCAATAGTATTCGTTAATTTAAGTGCAGCGTATGATACAGTTTGGAAACATGGGCTGTTATTAAAACTGTGCTCTGTGATTAAATGCAGAAAAACTATAAACATTATATCGGCTTTGTTGTCCAATCGTAATTTTGTTGTATATTTATCAAATCTACAAAGCAGGACTCGTTATATAAATAATGGTCTTCCACAGGGTTCAGTCCTTGCTCCCATCCTGTTTAATATATATACGTCGGATTTACCACAAACAATATGTCGAAAATTTATATATGCCGATGATTTGGCTATTGCATATCAATACTCATACGGTCAAAAAATGGTCAATGTTGAATCAATTATAGCTCAAGATTTAGAAATTTTAAAAAAATTTATGAAGGATGGCGTTTAAAGATTAATCCTGGCAAAACAGAAGTTGCAGTGTTTCATTTATCTACTCATCGTGCTAATAATCAACTTAATGTACTTATGGATGGACATTTGGTTAGTTTTAATCCAACACCTAAATATCTTGGAGTAACTTTGGATTGCGAAAAATTGGGACAAAAAATCAAATCTCGTATTAATATTATTCAAAAATTATCAGGAATACGATAGGGAGCTAATGGGAAAACTTTGAGGATATCAGCTCTAGCATTAGTGTATTCTACAGCAAAATATTGCGCTCCTGTTTGGAATCACAGTGTTCATTCTCGTATTATTGATATCCAACTTAATAGTTGTATGAGAATAATTTCCGGAACTTTGCGAACTACTCCTCTTTAATGGCTTCCTATTTTATCAAATATCGCCTCACCAGCATTAAGAAGAGAAAAATCTGTGGTTAACACATACATGAAATTAAATGAAAATGATAAACTGCCTATCCACTCGGATTTAATGAATAGAGGACAAAATCGTTTGTTATCTCGTACACCACTTTCGACAAAGATTGCATCTATTGAAAATATTGATGACAATTCAACTCTCTAAAAAAAGTTTCAATAAGGTCCAATCAAAACGCTTCATTTACTATTTTTTAGCAAATCAAAACGATTTGTTTCGATTATTTTTTTCTGGTAGGAAGGAACAGCGAATATTTTCGAATATTTTCCGCCTACTTAATATATTAATTTAAAACCAAAATGCACATACAAAATTATGTGAAAATGCAATTTCCAAATAGTAAAAATGTCCGTTTTCATTCATAAATGATTGAATGTATGTTTATTTGTTAAAAATAAATTACAAATTTATAACATTTATGCGCCTACTAAGATGAAATAATATTTAATTTTGTTTGACAACAAAGGAATATGTTGTATGAAATAATGTTACTATTTCTGTTCGTTAAATTGTCTGCTAAATACAACTCGTCATCAAACTATTAGTCGATTATTTTTCAACATTACCACTCATGCCATTTGAGGTCAAAAATTTCCCTCGTGCGCTACGCGCACTCGGGACCTCAAATGACATTCGTAATAATGATTATGAAAAATAATCGACTAATAATAATTGACGACTCGTTATATTATATATGAATATTCAATTAATAATCAATGGCAAATATTACACAACAATTTGGATTTTACCAATAAAGAACTCATATCTGAACCATTCGTTGAAGTTTCATGAATGTCTGATTCTCGAAAACGTTGGATTACTATAAACCGTATTAGAGTAAATCATGGTGCTACAAATGCCGAGATTCACATGTTCAATAATGAAGTCTCACCATCTTGTGATTGTGGTAATCTATCGCAAACTGTAAGGCACATATACTCTGAATGTCCGATTAGGAGCTTCGACGGTGATCTAAATCAGTAACATAATATGACCGATCTGGCAATTGATTGGTTGGATTCATTAGATATTAATATTTAAACTGTAAATTTTTAAAATTTTGTTAAATAAAACATACGATTAATAATAATAATGCTGGCAGGCAAGATACCATGTAAGTCTTGACGCGCAGACAATTCTTTGAGTTTTGATTGTTTAGTTTTGTTTTGTGAACGGGAGACAAGATTCTTGTTAAATATTAAGCGCAAAGAATGTTTGTGTTTTATGTATTTTTCGGCAATTGCTGGTGAGCTGTTGTTCTGGGGGTGAAAGGCAGAACGCGTAAGTCCTTGACACACCGACTATTATTTTGCTGCTTATTTTTTTTTTTTGTTTCAGTAGTTTTGTTGTGTTTAGCCCGGATGCTTTAGTCGGTGGAGCGTGAGAGTCTTTATCTCTGGGTTTGGGTTGAAACCAGACTCCTATTTTCTACTAAGAAAAACTTCTTTATGATTTTCAGAACGAATATAGTCAGTCAGACCTTCTCTTTTTGTCCTATCTTGTCAGTCAGTTATCGTTATCCAGCCCAGTCAGGATAACGATAAAGGAAAGTGTTGAGAAAATTCAAAAATAATTCAAAAAAAATTAGTGCAAAGCAACCTTATAAAATTAATAACAACAGTTAAAATATTAATTGGGAAATTTCAATCTATTGGTTTAGACTTTTAAGAACTAGTTTCACGCCAATTGTTTATTTTATTATTATAATTCTTTTAAGTAAATATTAACAATGAAGCACCGGCAAAAATTCTGGACATTGTAAGTTATAATTTTTAATTAATCTCTAGAGTTAAATGTATCGTTATTGTTTAAATACGCATCTTGACAAATCTACTAAGTAAAGATAATAGTGTGATAGGTTGTGTTATGGTGGCATATCTCTCGTTGAGGTCTGGGTGGTATTGGAAGCACGCGCTTTGACTATTTGTTTCTTTCACTGTTCGTTTAAAATTTTCTTGTGGGGTTGATTGGTCACCAGAATTTCACGCCAGCTTGAGTCAATAACTGGGTGTATTTCATGTGCAGTGATCAACTGGTTGACCTTCACTGACCACCAGATGTTTTACCTTTATCATATATAGTCATTTGGCATTAAAACTTTTCCGAAATTCCAAGATGAGGCACATTGAAACAAAAAAATTTGTTTTTGAAAAGTCGGTTGTTGTTGGGCCAACCTGTACAAAATTAAACTAACTGCAGTTTATCAATTGCGTTTATCGTAAAAAACACAAGGTTGATGTTAAACTAAATAAAATATTCAAACCCATTCTTTTGATAATTTCCTTTAAAGAAATTTCTATATACAGTTATAAAGAAAAATAATTATTATGCATTTTTTCATAAAAACAATTTTCAAATTGAATTTTTAATTAGAAATTGATTTTCTTTCGTTTCCTTTGGTCTATATTTTATTTTTCGAATTGACGGTGGAATAACAAGTAAATTTTCACAACATTATTAATTATATACAGTCTGTGAGCAGACAAGGGTAGGCGAGTAATTCAGCTTCATCTTAAAGCAACATGACAAAAGAAAAGGGAAAATTATTAGTAGGAGAAGGGGACAAAGGGCCTTTTTAGACAGTAGGAGGTGTAAGATCAAGGAGGATATTTGGGTGACAGGACCGATTATTCTCAAATGCCGATTTCGTACGGTTAGCAATGGAAAACGACTGCCAAAAATACGAAAATAAATAGAAGTAGATGGGTGGATGGATCTCACCGCTAACATCTCCCTCAACTTACGGTTTTGCTTAGTCATAAGCTTTCAGTGTATTTTTCAACAGTTCCAAAAGTTTTTATGCAAAATTAGACAAAGTGGCAGAACATTATATCTCATCAAATCAACTATTAAAGTAATCATTATCATCAAGACTAAAAAAAAATTGGATTTTGTTTTACTAATCCTTCAATTTTAATTTAATTTCATAGAAAAATATTTTTAAACTAAAGATAATCTTTTTCCTTATATTTTCTAGAAAATATTTTCATTATAAAAACTAAACAAACAAATTTCTTGTAAAATTTTTTTCTCCTGACAATTTATTCAAAACACAGAAAATCCCATTTATAAGGTTGTTTCCGGAAAAACGATAACATCATTACCACAATTTTAACGCTGTGCTTACCTAAAATCTCTGGAGGATTGTTGTTTCGCAAAAATTTTATTTTATTTTCTTACTAAGCCTTAGGATAATATTCGTTTATTTAAAACATTTACTGGTTTAGTTAGCAAAAACGTTGTGAAATATTTTGAAATTTTGACTAAAACACAGTATTTAAACATCAATACTAATCGTGTTTGACAAGAAAAGTTTAATTTTCTTTTGTAAATGTTTACATTAAAGGATTTTTTTAACATATTCTTATTCAACGACATAAAGTCGATAGCAAGAGAGACATCCGATTCGTTGCATTATCATATTTAAGTTATTATCAAACTGAACCTAGATTAGATTTGCGTAACTTTCTTCATTAGCAGAAGCATGACAAAAGTAACATCTAGTTTAGTTCAAAAAGAAACAGAGGTATTTTTTTTATATGGGACGTTCCACATCAAGCGGATCCTCGCTGCAACCAAAATTTGGAGAGTTTTAATAAAACGTAAGATAGCTTTAAATTTTAGTATTAATGCCCTCTTTCCAATTACACGTGGCGGCTTAAAATTTTCAATATACAGCCTTCCAAATGCAACGTTAATCCCGAAATTTTTCAACAGCGTACGTCGAAACCATTTAATAACAAGAACTAATAATAATTTAAAATATAGAATATGAATTTTAAAATGATGGGAAAAGGACTACCTTTAAAAATTTATATGATTTCTTTGTTTTTCTCTGAAGTTTTTTTCAATTGTTTAATAAAAGTTTATTTTTACTAATAACTTTTACATATAACTGTAATAATTTTTACATATAACTGTGAATTTGATAAAACAGACGATATTTTGCTCAGGCCATTTTGAATAATTATTGAATTAAAAAAAAACAGCCCCTTAGAAATCTAAAACATAACTCGCAAGCCGTTTTTATTGGTGAACATGCAAATTTTGGTGAATTGGCGCCATTTCAAAACCGCCATTTTGATTTTGATTTTTATCAATCATATAAATTTTTAAAGGTCGTACTTTTACAAACATTTGAAAATTCACAATCATTTTTTTAAATTATTAGTTCTTGTTACTGTTAGTAACTAATTTTCACGTGCGATGTTGAAATATTTCGGGATTAACGCTTAATTTTGAAGGAACCATTTTGAAAAATTCTAAAATACGTTTCAAGTGTGGGGCGATCACACTAAAGTAAATGGGCCAGAGCAGTGGTGTCATACGACCCGTGCCAATGATCAGTCTGGCTAGAGGAAAAATTCCAAAAGCCCTGCTTTCAACGGAGCCACTTGGATACCAGGCAGCCGCCAAGTGTAGTTCGCTTTGCCAAGATATCAGCTGCTTGGTCGACCTAATTTTCCCGTGAAACTCGTTAACCCAAAAATGGATAGTAATAAATAAAAACAACAACAAAACTAGGACCAACACAAACAAACCCCAAAAACGCGGAGTCACCGAGCCAACCGGTGGTGAGGGTTCACGAGGCAGGCTTAAGAGTCAATCCCTTAGTCAAGCCAACAAAATGAATATGCCAGTAGTAAGAAACAGTGCTGTGATAAAAAGCAGTATAGCTTTGGTGCCTGTAGGAAATAGCACTGTTGATGCAGGGAGCAGTACAGCTTCGGTGGTCAACACCATACCAAGAGACAGATCACGAGTAGAAGGTATATAAGCCAACCCCTACCACCTATAGACCAGTTTGGAGGGCTGGACGATCCATGGAGGCTGGAAACTAATGAAACTGGTACTAGTGTTACGCAAGGTTTCTCGCTGAGCAGATATTTTCGAAGATTTCAAGGAAGAAGGCTCTAGAACGCAAAGAGATCACTACCGTAAGAACAGATAATAAGAAGCGAACTAGAGCGATTACGCCTCAAGATAATGCAGCAAAGAAGTCAAGGAAAGCTACTCGTGTCCAACCCAATCAGATAAGAGTACAATATCATCTCAGAGCAAGCACTGAGCAAGTGGTTATTCTGACTGAAGACTATTCCCAGATGATGCTAAGGGCGAATGAACTGAGGTTAGTTTAATTAGAACTGGGTTTGAGGGCATTTACTTCCAACCTGCTCAAGTGGTGGTAGAAGGTGGCGAAGAGCAGACATGAAATTGGATCTTGAACCTGGCTGAGTTGGAAATACTTCCAGTTCCCTAATTGAAAAGAATCAAGCACTTGCTAATATTTTTTTGTTGCAATGTATGCTTTGTAATTTTGGCTAAACGAAATTCAACTATTTCTATGGTCCGGACTGCCTGGAAGGCTAAGCTTTTCATCGGAAGGGAAGTTAGTATATATGTGGACCATCAGCACCGTTTACACACACGCATTTGTACATTTCTGGTAGGGTTCATTTATTGAATATGAACTAACTCCTGTTGAATCGTTTCAATTTAATTTTAATTTTTTAAAGTTTTATCTTATTGTTTTCTTGTTTTGTTTAGCTTTGTCTTGTTTTTTTAATGGTTTTATTGTTTTTTTACTAACATTTTACATTTACATTTCTTTGTTTTAGGGCTCCGTTTTTTATAACGAACCCTATTGGTGAGAGCATCGATTATCTCGTAAACTATAAATGCTGTGGACCTGAAATTTGAGGTGCGTATAAAACTAACCTGTCCACATAAGATGACAGATACAAACAAAACTAAAGTTGTTTTCGTTTGGTTTACAGTGTTACGATGTGAGACCTTTGAGAAAATACATTTTTTTATAGATTCAAGTAGGGTATCATATGAGAGGGCTTCATTTTAGTATTCATTAAAAATTTATTTTGGAATTTTAATCTCACCACTTGTTTGTATAATTTTGAATAATGACATTTTCTTGTTGTTTTCTTACCTCGACTAGCTCCGAACCTAACTCGATCGAAAATCTTCAAATGTATTTGGAATGGTAGAAAAATTAGTAAGTTTTAATAAAAAATATATAAAAGTGTCATATACTCATAATTATATTCATTAAGAGGGTGGAAATGAGAAGGGGCGAAAACATTATTTAAAACGTTGTCAAGTGGGGTGTCATTCGCAAGAGCTCCGAAGCTAGAAAACATTGCAATTTTTTTTTTTCGTATTTTGCAGTGCGCACTTTTTGAGTTATTGTCAAAAAAGTGCGACTTTCAGACAATACCCCCGTTTAGGGAATGGGTGTGGGGAGAGTAAAAAAACCATTTTTTCACCCAAATGAGTGGGGTGTCATATGAAGGAGCACCTAATTTAAGAAACATTACAATTTTTTTAGAATTTTGCAATGAACAGTTTTTGTGTTATTGTAAAAAAATATTTTTAGTATGTGTAGTAATAAATCACGTTGAGGCTACAAGGGCTTACACCTTAATCAGGTGCGTATATCCTTAGTATGGTACGTCACTCGTCGTTTAGAGTCGACGTGCGCCAAAATATAAACAGAGCTACCAAATGTCGAATTACAGTGGTTTTGATAAATTTAGGAGCCAGTTTCGCATTAAATTTTTTATTTGCTTAACTGAACACAAAATTCCGTCGGTATACAACGGTAGCGAAATCTTACCGTCCTGGCACATAAGTTTCGTTTGTGAATGCCTGGTTTTTGGACTTTATAAAACTTAACTTATCAGCGCGAGTTACATCCGCAGACTGCAACATAACATCAATAATTATGTCATTTGTATTTCTGTCATATGCATCTGTCAATGTCATATGACACAACCCTAGATAGTTATGTTAGTAATTTTATTAATAAGTTTTCCAATTATTAAACAACAAGATTCTCAGACATATTTTATTTCCAAAACATTTAAATATTTGAATTCCAGAAAATGATTAAATAACAAAAGATAATATTTTTCACAAAATGTAAACAGTAAATTCTTATAAATTTATTAAGATCAAAATATAATAAAATAAAACAAAATTTATCTTATCGAAATGCAATTTTGCATTTCTCATATTATTCTTTAAGTTACTAAAGAAAAATTGTTTTGAGAATCAAACAAACAAAATTATTTTTTATCGTGATACATATTATTGCATCACCCAAATAATTATTGAAAGATATATTTTAGAAATAAGATTTTAGATTTATTGTGGCCTTTGAAGTGTTAACTTCTTTCTTTTAAAATTAAATAAATTTTTTTAATTAAAATTAAAATAAATAATTGTTTTTTTTAAAAGTATTATTAGAGTAGAATCTAATTCGCGCTCAATAGTTTCCCCAGGTTCTTGTAATAAATTGAGTTGGTTTAAAAGCTCGTAATCAGTTCCATGGGTGATCATTGGTAGGTCAAATATTGCGTAATATGGCGTACACCCTGTAACGTCCGCTATATTCACCTAAACAATAATAAAACCAATTCATCTTCTTTTTCTAATTCAATAAAAATTTATTTCAATAATTTCAGTTCATTTTTACATTAATAATAATTTTAAAATTTTCTAATAATTAACGGCTAGTTCAATTTCGAATATACTGAAAAAAATAAACGAACGCACCAATTATATTTTCATTTTTAACGAACAGATGTCGTTACTCAATTTTTGCTTAATCTTCGTGTTGCACGATAAAAAGAAGAAATGTCAAAATCACATTGCTAATTTGATTCCATTCCAAGTTTGTTAACAAAAAAGGATTAGTCGTTTGTTCTTAGTTTTAAAACTTCTTATAAAGTTAATATCAATTGATAGGATTGAAGAAAACTGGCTCGAATAGCATACAAAAAGTAAACAAAGATAATTGCTTTTCAATTTGTAAATTGTGTTAGTAATTTCTAATAATAAAATACAAAGAAAAAACCCACAAAGAAATGATAGTGTTAATAAATTTTATCAACATATAGTATTTGTATTATAAAAGCAAATGGACAGCACTGATAAATTGTGTAATGGTGATTGAGATTATACTTAAAAAGATGAATCGATAAGTTTCCTAAATTAATTACAACAAATCTATGTTGAATCATTGGTTACTTGCAAATTACTATTTTGGAAACATTATTATAATATGGCTACCTAAAACACATCATTATCACCTTCGTCAGCATCGATGTTGTTAAGTTGCAGATTTTGGGTCCGGTTGTTTTAATGATAGCTGAAAGCGAGTTAAATAAGATATTACCACGGTTGAATCTTCTTTGGAGATTTTCTGATGAACCTTCACACCACTCAGAAGACGTCCATATGAATCTGGAGGATTGGTGTCCTAGAATAGCATAAATTAAGATAAGTTTATTTTTTTCATGTTTATCTTTTATTAATGATTATTATTATTAGAATTTTGTTTGATCGTTTCGTTATAACAATAATGGTAGGCTAGAGTGAGATTAGAAGAGATTCCCATAATCCAGGTTTGTCTGGGATATATTTTTGTCACCGGTAGTTTTCGTCTATAATAAGCAAAGTGTCGATAAAAGTCCAAGCCATTATACAGTGGCACTCCTAAGAACCCGATTGTTTGATGCAGTGAACACCTGAGCGCACAAGCGATATCGCTTAGGTGCTGATCCCATTTAGTGTAATCATTCGTCAAATAAGCACAAATTCCAGCAAAGATACTCCGGTTTGCTAGCTTGAAAGTGTTAGCTGGAGGCGAATATAGTGCAATTCATACATGAGTTTTCGCAAAAACCCCTCGAATTCAGTTAGCACTTCCATTTTTGGAACCATGGATCTTTTAAAAACGAGTCCATTAGCTGTACGTAAGTTTTATAATAGTTAGTCTTTAGCTGCCTCAATGATGTTAACCAGTTCTCTATAATTCTTCGTTTTGAAGGTGGTTGGAGTTAAGTCCATTGGCAATAACGGTTGATCTATTTCTTTTGTTAAGTTGTCTGTAGAAAAAACTGTCAACAGGGTGTCCGGCACTATGTATATTTAAAACTTCCACGACGATGTTCGATGTTGAAGTCGAATCCTTGTAGTTTTAAGCTCCATCTGGCCAACCGAAGAGATAGATTTTTTTGCTACATTAATGCAATGTTAATGGATGGTGCACTGCATAAGCGTGGAAAATTTTGATACCCAGGATAGTAGGTAGACCTTCTTTTTCGGTAACTGAATAATTACGCTGGGCTGAGTTCAATTTTTTGACATAAAAGGAATTGGATGTTTAACACCCTTCTTCTTAAATTGAACCAAAACACAGTCCACAACGTCATTACTAGAGTCGCATCGAAGAATGAACGGCTACGAATAGTTCAGATTTGCCAAGACGGGGACTGAAGTTAAAGCTTCCTTTAACAAATTAAAGGCTATATCAGTTTCAGACGCACCAGTTTACCCGGTGATTTCTTGAATAAGTCCGAAATCGGATCTGCCAGTGAGGCAAACGCAGAAATGAACAAACGGTAGTACCCAGCCATTCCTAGAAACCGTCGAACCCGTTTAATGGTACTTGGTACCGGAAAGTCAGCGATTGGCAACTTCAACAACCCGTATATGTTCTGAAAACGTATCCGTATCAATAAGTCGTTCAAATACACAAAAACACACCTCCTTAACTCCCGTAGGATCGCTGTATCCATTAGTTTCGTCAAAATCTGTGGCACGTTGCATAGGAAGACAGGCATCCTCACGAACTAATACAACAGCCAACCAGGGATAGTAAAAGTGGTTTTCTCGCGTGATGACTTTTCCAAAGGTATCTGCCAGAAAGCATCTTTTAAATCGAGACTGGAGATAAAATTAGCTTGTGGTAGACGACTTAGGATGCCATCGATTTGAGGAAGTAGATATATGCGTCTTTTTCGTTACAGAATTTACTTTTCTGGAATCCAAACACAACCCAGCCTTGCCAAGTTTACGAATCTTGACCACGAGATAACTTCAGGGACTGATACTTTTATCAATCACGCCCAGCGCCAGCATGTGATCCAGCTCCTCTACCATCAGTTTCTCAATGGCTGATCATATGGGATAATGACGTTACTTAATGGGGACTACATAAGCGAAGTCGATAACATGTTTTAAGATATATGTTCTACCAAGGCCCATCTTTGGAAATGACGAAAGAAGCCCAATCGCATCCTGTAGCTGGTCGTCTTCTTTTTCTGTAAAGCCGCTTGTGCTTAACTCGATCGCTTCTACCGGAGCAGAAAGTAACATGTAATTAAGTAATTTAAAATTCTTAAAAAAATTTATACCAAGTGTTTAGAGGCCCGACTTTATACTTGTGTTTAGAGGCCCGACTATTAATTTTGGCGTTCGTACTATACAATCCAATCCCGGGTACCCTGTACCCAGGGAATCCTGCAATTTTTCCAGCACCGAAAACCGGTTCTGACATCAGTCAAATACCCGGTTTTTCAATTCTATATTTTTTAAACAAATTTTTCATTCATTCATTGAAAAAACAATACAAGCAAATGTAACAAATAACCAAAACAACGTTTTTTCTTTTTCTTCTATCAAGAAGACTAGCACTACACAGATTTTTATGCTAAAAGGGTATATTCCATGCTTAAATTACGTTGATTTTCAACCGTGAATAAGCCAGGTGTATTATCTATCTATCTATCTTCTATCTATATATAAATAAAATTGAAAGTATGTGTGTTTGTCCTTTATGCATTAATACACCATTCATCCGATCATCATGAAACTTTGGGAAGTTGTTGTGTACACTTGCGCTTAGGTAACTGGCTAATTTTTAATATTTAAAAAACGGAACCCCAGGACCAAGTGATTTGCAAACGGTAACAATGCATTAATACCAATGCATTTAGTATATGTTCGGGAACATATGTAAAATTCAAAATTTTGGATCTATGGGTGGGACAACCGCGCGTACTTTAGTACCTGCTATTGGTAAATCAGTTAACGTGAGATATCGTAGACCACTGGCAATGGCAGTTAGATGTCACTGATATAAGGGGATAGGTAATATTTTAGTTGTGCTGGCGGATTTCAATCCACGATAGCACCCTTAGTTTTAGTTATGGAATATTCTTTGACATGCTTCTAAGGTTTTGATGGATAAGGTTTTGATGGAATTTTATTTTTTTATATTTTTTTAAAAGAATGAACTTTTGTGCTTGCTCGAAGATATGAGCCCAATTTTAGCTTTATTCCTGCAAATTTAAAAAAAATGTGTTTTATTTTTGTTTCCTCCATCCTATCATGAAATATTGCCCTATTAAAGCTACAATTTTAAATGGAAAATTCGAAGGGGAAGATGTAGTGTTGCCAATGATCCCAACAGATATGGTATTTGAATTCAAACGTTTAGTTTCCAGTGCAACTCCAATGCAACTTTCATAGAGGCACCACTGTCAAGCCACTAGCTTCTGGTCTTTCCAATACTCTTGATACCGATGTCTTAGTTCAGACATAAGAGGTTGAAAAGCCGCCACATCAGAATTGAATGATCCCGAAAGAGTTGAGGAATTTGGCCGATACAAATCGTTCGAAGATGGAGAGCTGGGGAAACATTTCTGTAAATCTACGAGCTGAATTGAAATTAATTCGCAAACCTGTCTCACTGGTGTAAAGTCAGCATCTCGATCACGAGAATGAAAACTTAATCTCCACTTTCATTGACTGCAAAAAAAAGTTGGGTCTGCGTCGGACCAGACGGTGGAAGTTATACTTCTTTGGCCATTCGCTCACACACAGACAGACAGACGGGATACATAAAAAAAAAAATAATAATAAAAAAAAATTAAATAAAAAACAAATATTAAATAAAAAAAAATAATAATAAAAAAAAAATTTTATTATTATTTAAAAAAGTATAAAAACGTATAATCATCGATTTTTCTTAGTCGAAACAGCGTGACGCGGTTTCTCAACCCACCTCATCCCTTGAACACCTCATCCCAATGTGTACAACGGGCGTAAAGAAGTATAACTTCAAAAACTCCCTTAGATGGTCTTCATTATGTATCATAAGATTCAGTTTTGTAATTTTGGGCGAAGAATGTTTCTAAAAAGTCTTAAAGGCTCTGAATCCCCAAGTGGCTCGTTTAATTTATCAGCCAAGCAGATATTTGCTCTTGAAAAGGTGTCAACATTTTTGGTAGTTGCTTCTAAACAACGCGGTTTCCATGAATATAGCGCCAAAACCATTCAGAACCATAATCAACAAACAACAGATGAGCTTTGGTTGACTAGATCCCAAAATTCCGATTGATACACGTAATTGATCCGATAAATAAATTCATCCACTTCCATACCTGGTGCCACTGAAGGTGACGTTCCAGTTTCCAATGGAAGACTCGATTTTATCAGCATCTGAATGCCGCCGAGGAGGAATTTTTGGAGAAGAAGTGTACCTTAGAGGTAATGGGGAAGAAGTCTCTGAAAAGTGACAGCAGGACCGGGATGATGTTGGTTTGTAGCCAAAGATGTTACTTGATTTCTATAATTTGATGAATTACCTGTAAAAAATAATCGACAGAAATAGTCTACAAAATCTACTACAAAAAAATGATTGTTCTTCTAAATTTTATTTTTATCTTTTTTGAGTAATTCGCGAAGGCGACCTGGTGGAATCGGTGAGGACCAAATGATATCCGTGAGTGAAAGTGGTGAAGAAGACTTTTGATTAACTAAAAGAATGAAAACTACGTTAAAAAAATAGGTGGCCTAGGAGCACACTCCAGATGATGGCTGCTAACTGCAAAGGAATTGTTAGAGGTCTGGCCCAGGGATATATCTCTAGCACCAAAGTTTTTCAGAGAAATGCTCTCTTCCAGTCAACCGACATTACCTATATGGAGGACAAGATATTAGTCTTGGTGCTGAGAGAAAGTAGTCTAAGGCAGCACGAATTAAGAAGACAATGGGCAGAATTTAAATTGAGCGTACAATGTGAGGAACCCTTACTTCTTCAAGAACTTAAGGCCAGTTGAGACGTCCTTGATGGTCTAGTGATGGCTGATACCCACCATTCACCAACATTTTTTAATACAAAATGTTCCCACTCCTCTAACGTTCTTTCCACAGTAAGCCTTCTCCACTTGACTAGGGTCCGCAGGATCGTAAGCCCCGTTGTAATATAGCCTGAAGGACTATCCCATCCTTGCGGTTGCGTAAATTGCATTATCATTTCAACATCCCTTCTTTCAGAAAGAGATTCGGAATTTTTTTTAAAAGAACTCAATTTAAGGATTTTTTAATCCCGAAATTGAGCCCCCGCTACGTTGAGCAACATTTTGTAGCGTTTGATGTGCATTGAATTTCGACAAAATACAACTTTTTCTATGATCCGTACTGCCTGGAATCACATGATCCAAATTACATGTGTGAAAAGGATCATCATTAAAAATATATAAACGTTGTTGTCATTTCAAAGAAGGATAAACGTACTCCTGAGTCCTGCTACTTACTAAAAATAAATTAGTTTACTAAAGAAATATATTAATATATTTTTCTTATCTAGAATAATAAATAAGAAAAAATCCTGTCAAACATACTCATAAATAAACATTATAAAATTGTGTAATTTCCATAAATGATTCGTCGCTAAAGGCCTATCTTGGGTTTCTTTATATCTAATTATTATTATAAATGTTTTCTTGTAATACACAACAAATATATAACACAATCATGTGGATAAACACAAAATTAAACGTAACCCCTGTTTCACACTTTAGTAAATAGTATTATTGATGTAAATTTTGAATAAAAAATTTCCATATATTTCAAGAAGATAATCAAATTGTGGTTAAACGATTTGTATGATTGATTAAAATTAAAGAGTTGTTTGGGTTTGGAATTGAATTTGTATTTTTTATGTAAAAGGAAATTAGTAAGGAAAATAGCCATTATGTTGCCAATTCTAAGACTTGGAGAGGCGTATGAAACTGATAGAAAAATATTATAAATTTGATTTTATTTATCTGATGGTAACCGCAAAAAATAAAAAAAGAAATAGCATGGAGGTGTTTTTTTTAACAAAACCATGTTTTAATGTTTATCTACAACTTGTGTTGTATGCATTGGATTATTTTTCCAGAGTAACCATCTTTATTTTCAGATTCGTATTTTTAAAAAAAAACTCTAGTACAAATGTTAAAATAAAGATCGCGTGTTTAAATTAGATTAAAATTTTTTATAAATATTTCGATGTGTAAAATTTAATTTTTCGATTTCAACAAATATTTTTGCATATACAAACTAATCTTTCGAAGGTTAAAAAAATATTTTTAGGTTGATAATTTTATTTGCATGTGTTATGAAATTGTGTATTGATCTATAAAAAACTCAGACCTGCTTATATGTTTTGTGAAAACAATCTGTTTCAAAAACCCGTTCCACGGATAGATATTTCCACTTTTTATTTATATGGAGGAGAAAAACGTCGATTGTCAGTCGAAAACAACCAGGCACCAGTTCCAACCAGTTCAATAAGATGTCGTTTGAACATCGGTAACTTCGATTTATTTTATTATGTAAACAATTGTCTTTTTCAAAAACAAAGCAGATATTAACTTTTCATCAATTATCCAAAAACCATTAGTTTTAATTTATTAAGTGCAAAATTGTTTCTTATGATTTATTAGGCGTAAACATAAATTGTAAGAGTTTATTACTATTAATTGTAATTTGTGTTTACTAAAAACATTTAAATCTGTTTTTGATCTCTAATATCATAAATAATTAGATAAATATTATAGAGAAAAATTTAATTTGCATCTTTAACTGACGTTTTGTATATCACGCATGTATTTCTCATTATTTACTCATTGATATATTTATATGTAAATATTATGAATAGAGGGAATTAACGGATGTATTACAAGTGTGAAAATGTGAAAATTAAAATAAGAATTTCATATACGACATACGTAATAGTTTGATGAATTTTTGATTCCAGAAATAAAACTAATAATGGAACCGCAACATCAGCCAATAAGTTTTGATGAAAGTATACCAACGACTGTTCTGCAGTCAAATGGATATGTTTCAGAAGCGGTAATAATTTGAATAGGAAAATGGAAAGACATGTAAATAATTTTTGGTCAATAGAAAATCAATCGAATAAATTTTATCAAAAGAATAATAATAAGCTTCATTGTCTTGTTCCACAATCCATCGATTGACTTGATATTTTGTAACAGAATAAATTTATCAAAAATATATTCACATTGGACCAGGTATTAAGAAAAAAGCTTTAAAACTTCATGCATATATTATTTTTACACATGTGTCAATATCGATTGAATTTTCTTAATTTCCAAAGATTTTATGGTAACATAAAGATTGACATTATTGTGTGTTATAGGGACAATGTAAACTTTTACTACAAAATTTGGAATAATATTAATTTCGTTGATGTATAAATTGTAATTTTAAATTTGTTTTGTACCTTTAACCGATTTAATTCTACTACTTACACCACATAAATGTTGTCAAATGTATGAATCCCAGTACATACGAGTGGGAAAATATATTGGAAATTTTTTAAAAAAATATTGAAAAAAAAAAATTTGAATACGAAATTAAACCAATTTTCCCATTTATTCGTTTAACTTTTCAATTTGTTTCACAAAAAGTGATTGACACAGCGTGGAAATCGATGAAAATGAAAAATAAATTTGATTTCCATACTCCATTAACGATATAAGAGAACACAATATAATCGTTTCAATAAAACGTAAGACTGAATAAAATATATAAGAAAAGACATTTTCGGGTGTCAACAAGTTTGTTCAAAGCGTCATAATTTTTAATAATGCTCAAGGGGACAATGAAAAATGATGGAAAAGTTGAACTATAATTACTATAGGCGGAAATTTTGTTGTGCTATAAATTTAATTAGATTAGAAGTTGGAGTACTAATGGTAAAAATAAATACATAGATTATTGAATTTCTAGCAACGGTATTTAACACACACGCTCACGATAATTTTTTTGTTGGACTTCAACTAGAATAAGTGCAAACAATTGACCCCGAAATTTTGGATGAGTTTTCTGGCTTTTCTTGTTCCATCAGAGTAACTGTCCCAGACACCAATGGTATTTATTCCCTCCTGAGTTTTTCCTGATATATTTTTAATTCCTAATTCGTTACAGTCAATGTTCACAAATTTTTCAGAGAAATATAATTCTTCAACTAAATCCTCAATTAGCAACATGGCAATGCTGATTTTTCGATCAAAATCATTCTTAGTGTATGAAACATTTCCTGGTCGTGTACTCTTTTGCTTCGGTGATTAGAATTTGCTCCCCAGATCGTGTGATTTAACACCATTAAATTACTTTTTATAGGGTTATTTGTAGTCCAAAGTCCATGTCAATAAGCTCACAACCACCCGTACATTAAAGGAGAACATTAAACGCTACATCAACGAAATTCAGTTACATTTATGCAGAATGGTCATTGAAAATTTTGACAAAAGAGTGCAAATATCGAAAGCCGTGGAGGACATCTGCTCGATGTGTTATTCCTAAATGTACTTTATGATTCAATAAAAAAAATAACAATTACTTCGGTCCGAAAGAACTAAGTATGACATTCATGAGCTAAAAGTGAAATTTTTACCCCCACTTTTTGGCATTTCTCGATGTTTTAGAACCTACTGATTCTTAAAAAAAAATGAAAGGTTGTGTGCTCGCCGTCCGTCCGTTTGTCAAAAAAATGTTGTCAAGTGTGTCAAAAGAAAGATTTTTATTTATTTTTTTACCCAACTTTTTGGAAAAAATAAAATTAATTATTTGTACGACATGAAATTTTGTTATTATTATTGAGAATTATAAGTTAGTCAAAAAAATAATGTCAAGTGTGTCAAAAGAATGTTTTTCATTTATTTTTTTAGGAAAATATAAAATTAGTTATTTGTATGAAATGAAATGTATAATGAACATGAAATTATTATTATTGAGAATTTTATTGCATTATAAGATTGTCAAAAAAATATTGTCAAGTGTGTCAAAAAATGGTTTCCTTTATTTTTTTAGATAATTTTTTGGAAAAAAAATTTTTGCTGTTTGTTTTGCTGTTTTGCTGAAACATGGAAATTTTTGAATTTGTTATAGTTTTTGAAATATTTTTGGAATTTTGAAAAAGTTTCAATTTTTGATTTTGTAAGAATTTTTGTAATATTTTTAGAATTTTAAAAAAATTTTAATTTTTGATTTTATTATAATTTTTATAAAAATTATAATAAAAAAGTTTCAATTTTTGATATTGTTATAATTTTTGCAATATTTTTAGAGTTTTGGAAAAAGTTTGAAATTTTGTATTTTTAAGAATTTTTGGAATATTTTTAGAATTTTGAAAAAAAATTTTGAATTTTATATATATTTTTTGATATTTGTAAGAATTTTTGAAATATTTTTAAAATTTTGTTTGAAAAAAGTTTGAATTTTGATTTTATTTAATTTTTACAATATTTTTGGAATTTTGAAAGAAATATGAACTTGTGATTTTGTAATATTTTCTCAAAACGCTAAATGGAGAGGTTTTTGAGGAGTTTGTTGATTGTATAATCTTTTCATTAAATTATATTAATTTATGATCTGTTATAATTTTCCGACAACGTATTGATGGTTCGTGTTAGTTTTTTAATACATATCTAAAAGGAGATAAAAAATACATGTGCTTTGAACAAAAAGTTATGTTTGATTTACATCGCTGCCCAAAACTAAAAACCATCTCCTCCTAAAAGATTTTTGCCGAAAACTATATCAAAATCCTTAACCCAGACCGAAGTCTTGATACCTCAGAGCTGTGAGATTTCAGCTCCTTCATATTTTAAAGAAGAATTTTTAGAGAAATAGTTTCCCAGAAGGTTATAGCTTTTTATTTTGGGTCAATGACCGGTATATCTCTATCAATTAAGGGGGATAGAGAGGACTTACAGAAATTAAATTGGACAGTCTTCACCGCTTTATAGACATTACGTGAACCAGTTGGGTGTTCTGCAAATTTAGATGCTTTTTTCCTATTAGAGAGACTTTTTTCTGCATCTATAAGTTTTCTACATATATTTATCTGAATTCGGTACAGTCTAAGGTTTTTATCAGTTTTGTTTTGATTAAACTTTTGAAATGCCTTTTCAAAAATTTTAATTGAAGAATTTTAATTGCCTTTTTACATTTTTTTTTTTTCAAACCACAGATCAGTCTTAGGAACGGTCAATCTAATTGCAATAACTCTCCGCATACACTCAATAGTCTTTGAAAAATTTAATGCAGCTATGTTATGGTCAAGGTGGCCAAGGCAATTACGTTTCAGGAAAACCGGTTTAAAAAATCTCTAAAACCCTTCCAACTCGCAGCTTTATAGCCCCAAACAAGACGAGGATTAGCTTTAAACTATTTGGAAATTTGTAAATTTAACTGTGTAGAGATCAAATTATGATCCGAACCACCTAAAGGTTCTGATACTTTAAATTGTACCATTTGCAAAGAGCAAATAGTTTAGCCTGTTTACCTATCTCATCAGTAGTGGAATTGTGAATGAGCCATTCTTTATTGTGGACATTAAAGTCACCAAGAACTATAAATTTGGCAGTCAACCTACCAATTTTTTTAGATAGGTCATGAAATAAGTTGATGTTCTCAAGTGAGTTAGGGAGCGATACAGATCAAAAAGAAACAACGCTTGATTAGCAACAAATCTTAAGGGATACCATATTGTAATATTTTGGATTTAATTCAAAATTCTTGATTCTTACATATGGAATGGTGTTTCTAATATATACACAAACACCATGCTTAAAATAATATGAGGATTCTAGTTCATAATGAGGACAAAAGTATTTATTACGATCAAGAGTAACAGCTCGGTCACTAATAATCGTTTCAGTTAAGAATAGAATATCCGGTTTGGATCTCTCTAGATAGAGATGGATTGAATGAAGATTGACATTCAATCCTCTTACTTTGGCAAAATTTATTGATAATTTTTTGCCATTTTAATTCTTGTTAAATTTCAAATTACATATAGGAAAAACCGTTTGGACAGTTGGGTAAATTTGTAACCAGACCTAAGTTTACTGTCAAAAAGTTACTCCGAGTAATATACTGCAATCAAAGAACTCTTATACTTACTTACAGTAGGTAAATTTGTGTTAAGAAAAAATCATAAAAATTTCGATTATTATGTAAACACGAAAATATAATTTAGCATCTGCGGCCATTTTAATAGTTTTATCACAATCAATTCAAAGTAATTTTAGCCTCTTTTAACTATCAATAATGTAGTTAATTTTTTCAGTTTGTCAGCTTTGTTTTATTGGTAAAACTTGAATAAAATTGTAATAGTTTTATGAAAGTATATAAAGTAGATTTTAATATGAAAATGTTTTGTACGCTGTGTGCCTCACACCAACTTTTTGAGCTAAATCAGCGACTTTTCATTTCATACCCAGGTTGCGCTATTGACCGCCAGGCGGCGGACGAAAAGTCTCCCTTCAGCTTGCTTTTAAATTTAGTTGTCAATTCATTCAAACATCAATATATTTAAAAATAGTTATTTTTTAAAAAAATGGAAAATAAATCAAATTTATACAAAAGAAAATATTCGGTATGATGTATTTTAAAAAAACAAGCTCCAAAATACGATTTCATTATCATCCTTCATTATGACAATGTTTACAAATTTTGACATTTAAAAATATTCTAATTTAAATATGAAATCAGGCACAGGTTGTACGTTTGATACGAGTGACATCTATGCATAGCATATGTGTACTAGCAATTAATTTAGAAAAGTCAGTGATTTAGCAAAAAATACTAGTGTGAGGCACACAGCAATAGTTTCCAACCTAACTAAGAGATAGATTGCGTTTTCCTTTCCTTTAGGAAATGGATGACGACTGCTGGGTAATCGTGGATATTCTGTGGCATCAGATATTAGTCAAAATACAATAGTATATACATCAACGATGGAGAAAATAATATAATTAGAAACGTAGGTCAGGATGGCTAGGTATTTAAGTAAAACACGGAATGTTTGTTTGTTCCTATGTTTGTTCAACAGTCCACTGCGAATATGATGCTGACATCAAGTGCTATATACACGTCCTTGTTGGTGACCCACGGTAAATTTATTTCAAATCATCATTGAGAGCGAAAGCCCGAATAAGTTGGGCTTGAGGTTAACACTTTCACCACGGGAAACAATCGTTAAAATTAGGCATCATAAAAAGAATATCAGATCCGGAAAATAAATCAAAATTTTACCTGAACGTGGCAAAGCACCAAATTTCTTATTTGAAATGTGAAACAGGTGCAGCCTAAGCGCTGCTGATGTTTTCAAGGGTTTAAAAACAGAGACTGAGAGGTATATAATGGATATTATTGTTCGGCTAGAAATTAGACAGCCAATAGTCGGGAAACAAGATTTGAATAGTCACTCGTGTACTGATATGATCATCCTTCCCGAGGAGAATTCGGTTCTGGTTTCCTTGTTGGGTTCATGCATACAACAATCCGAGATCAAATTTATTCCGGTCAATGAAAATATCAGCTATTTAAACGTACGCGGAACATACAACAACATTTCGCTCAATACCGTGTATGTACTAAATGAAGCTAAGATAGTCGATAAGAAAGACGCTTACTAAGTAGCACTGGAAGGTTATGAAACACACACCAACACGCGATTTAATTATGGTTCTTGGTGACTTTAATGGATAAGTTGGTAGAGATGTCTCTTATCTGATAGTAGACTCCAACATCCTGCATTGAATTCGAATGATAATGATAAAAAATTGTTTGAGTTTGCGACCTACTTTTAACGGGCGACTCTATGAACTGATCTGCTTTCAGTGCAATTCCTGGTTATCTGGTGCTACTATGCATGAACCCTTACACAAACTGACGAATCAAATTTATCTATATGTGAGTGTAAAATTATACGATGCATTATCGATCTACTTAAGACAGATAAGTGAACTCTCCATTAGGACTCATTATAAGTTTAAAATCAATCACCTTTTTGGGGGTTTGATATAATAGATTGTACCATCACCAGTAGAATTGCTTGGTTTAAATATCTTCTACGAGGCGGTTCACGAATGATAAAAATATATACCTTAGTTATTAGTACACCAGGTAATGGACTCCGCACTAGGTAGAACACGACTACGATTGGTAAGTACATGGGTGTAAAATTCAATATTTGAATTTATTATTTTTGTTTTTTGTATATATTTTTTCAACCTATGTTGCTGTTACATGCCTAAGTATAATTTGTAAATAAATTAATCTAAAATTTGTTTTTATTTAAAAAAAAAAAGAGATAGTTTACGGCTGCTCAGTACCAACAGAAATGAGTTAAAATATAATAGTATATAATTCAACGATGCCGAAAATATTATAATTTGAAACAAGCGAACAGTTTACCCACCGAGACCACAGCATAAAACCAAACGCAATACTCTCAATCGATAAACCTTCATCTTTATATTACACTGTGCGACAGCCAAAATCCGCTGGGGTTCTGACTACCGGGAAAAGTTATATCGGTAAAAAAGTTATACGTGTCCCGGCGTTTCGCTGGGTCACGTCTAGGAATCGAGGTATATCGATTTGAAGTTAGTAAGTATCATATAGGAGAAATTGTCACGTTTGGGGTTCTTTTTTTGACATAACTCGAGAACGACTAGTTCGATTTTGCTGAAACAAATTTAGAAATAAAGAATTACAATTCCTTTAATCTACTGATATACTATACGGAAAAAGTAACGAAAAAATAAAAAAATTAAAATTAAATAAATAAGAAATACAAAAAAAATAAAATAAATAAATAAATGAAATAAAAATAATAAAGTAAAATAAAAAAATAACAAAAATAATAATATAAAAATATAATATAATATAAAAAAATAAAATAAAAAAATTTAATAAATAAATGAAATACGTAATAAATAAATAATAAATAAATAATGTATAAATAATAAAAAAATAATAAATAAATAATAAATAAATAATAAATAAGTAAATAATAAAAAATAATAATAAATAATAAATAATAATAACAAATAATGAATAATAAATAATAATAATAAATATTAATAATAATAGTAATGAATAATAATAAATAATAATAATAAATAATAATAATAATAAATAATAATAATAATAAACAATAATAATAATAATAATAATAAATAATAACAATAATATAATAAAATATAATAAAAATATAAAATAAAATTATACTAAAAATAGCAAAATAAAATAATAAAATAAAAAAATAAAGAAAAAATACAAAAATAAAAAATAGAAAATAATAAATAAAAAGTAAAAAAACAATAAAATTAATACACAAAGCCACATAGCCACATATCAAAATACATTTAAAATAATAAATTTTGGAGTTTATTCCAGTAAAAATATTAAAAAATGATTTCTATGAAAAATCAATATTCTTGTCAAAATGAGATACCTTTACTTAATTGTGAATAAAAGCGAAATGCGTTCATCGATTTTCATGATCTATGTCTCGTTTTGTGGACAGATTATGTGACTTTACGCCAAAGTAATAAGACTTGACACTTTTTCCCGTTTTGAATTTTTCATGATTTTTTAAAATACAATTTTTTTATTTTTTAGGCAAAAAAATTTTGCCTCTTCAGTAAAATAGGACTGACTAGTCGTTCTCGAGTTATGTCCCCAAAACGTGACTATTTCCCCTATATGATACATGCTAACTTCAAATCGATATATCTCGATTCTTAGACGTGACCCAGCGAAACGCCGGGACACGTATAACGTTATTTTACCGATATAACTTTTCCCGGTAGTCAGAACCCCAGCAGGTCACTGACCCCTACCATTTGTCGCACAGTGTAATCAACAACATATACAATTATCAATATTTATAATCATCGTTGTCTGTTTGTTTGTAGGGATATAACGATATTATACATTAGATTACGCTGCGATCGCAGTGGAGTGGTGAAGTGATTTATTGTGATTATGTTATGATTATGTATGTAGGCAAAACCGCCGATATACAAGCATGATTCATTTTTAGCACAGAAAAAATCGTGAACTTGTAGCACCATTTTGAAATTAAAACTCAATAAAAAAAATTCAAAAAACCGCCTTAACGCCATCTAGAAAAATAAAACTCCATATAAAAAAATCCAAAAAATTTAATCAAAAACACTAATCCAATTTTTTGCATTTGGCAATGTTCATTGTTTTTTTAATATGCCGTCAATGAATTGGGCTTGAAGAATATCGAAGGTTCTGATGTAGGCTAAAACTAAGATAAATTTTTTCACTTTTTTCAATTTTGCACAATTAGCTTTTATTCTATATAATCCGACTTCTTGAAAATCCGATGCATGAGTGACCACACACAGTTTATCACCTTGCAGTGCACTTTCTTGATGAGCAGATGGTGTATTTTCAAGACGAACAAAAAGAACAAGCAATGACGAGAATTGTGAATTTGTTTACACATATGAAAGCATGGTTCGAAACTGATGAAAATTCAAGACAATATTTGTGCTCTGAAATTCCCAAAAATTTTGTGTTTTACAATTTACATGGTATTTGGAAAGTGCGACAAAAAGAAGCAGTTAAAGTCATCACCCGTGTTTATGCCGTTAGTCCCAAAGAACAAGAAGTTTTCTATCTTCGATTAGTTTTGCAACAATAAAGCTTTGCATAAAGCTTTTCCTACCTAAAAACAACAAACCAAAATGTTGAAGAAACATTTAAAGCTGATGACATCCCTTTAATCTTATTTGAGAAGTATAACTAACAAGACAAGGACCAGGCACGGTAAGGCAAGGACAAAAAATTGACATTATTGAATTATGCGACAAAAATTTTCCACTGTGTCGTCATGTCAAACAATGCAATTTAATTACCTACACGCACTCAACAGGACAACATGAATTTAATAAATGGGTCTTGCATTTAGGTGATAGTAACTTACCATACGATTCGGAGCGAAAATTTGTTAAAATTCCTTACACTAAGAATCGCTCAGTGGCTGAAATTCGGCCATAAACTCACTCGAAAAAAAAGCAAACTAATTGAACAAAAAAACGCACTTCCGAATTTTCTTATTTTTTCTAAACAAACATCGTCCAAATTCCAAACAAATGTGTTGTGAACATTAAAAACGTGTCGTTATTTAATATCGTAATTATGGAGAATAGGAGGATATTAGTAGCAGATATTACCACGCACGATACGTCATTTGGTGACCCCGACGTGATTTTAACACGCAAGCTTCCGACACCAGAACACATCAGTATCGGAAGTTTGCGTAGTAAGTGTTTCCTGATTTAGTGTCTTTGATACATATTAAGCAAAATTCCACCAGAAAACTAGAGAATTTGCGTAATTTACTAGTATTCAAAGGAAGTTAAATTATACTTTACAGTATTACTCTCAGATATTGAGAATATTGAGATACCGATATCACACCCATCTAAGGTCTTTAATCTATTCGGATGACTATCTACAATATGATATAAGATTTTGCCACCAAATCTGTGGCGCTATAACAAATAAACTGGGATAAACCTGTACTTCAATGGAACACTAGAACAATGGTGATCTCGTTGTTTTGTATTAACATCGTCACCATGTGTTTGGATATAATTCTTTGGATGTAATCCTGTCGGATCTAAGAATCTAATAAGGAAAATGTTATTAAAGCCAACACATGTCTATGATGTAAATATTTTCTTCTCAACTTTACTTTATCTCGTAAACAAATAAGACTAATTTCTTGCAAATAAAACAAATATTTTCCTAATTATGTTTTAAATTCAACAATGAAACATAAATATGAATTAGCATTTCCATTGTTTTATTCCATTCGTAATATACATATCTTTGTGCTTATATACACATAATTTTTTTAAATTTTATTATTGTTAAATAAAAATCGGGAAAATTTTTGGTATAAAAAATGAATATTTCATTTTTAAATGAATTTTTTAAGTAAATGTAATTAATTTTTTTTCTTTTGATTAAATGTTGATTCAAGTTAAATTGCCTTGTTAGGAAAAAAACGTGTAGGATTTTCTGATGATGATGACTGGTGACATTTACGTATACATAAATTGATTTATTTCGACCAGACATCAATCATAAAACATTCAATGATTGTTTGTATTGAATATTAATTACCATGAACAAATATTTCGGGTCATATTTGAAGTTAGGATTAATTCAAAAATATCTGAGACCAGTATGTAGAGATCATAACAAATTGTGTTTTGGATGCGAGTAGCGTTTGATTTAATTTGAAAGTTTTATGAAGATATAATTCGCATTTCATAAACAAAAACAAACAAAGTCACAGAATTTTTGCTCGATATTATTCCAACTAATTGTGATATTCAACATAATCTAAAAATTCATTAATCAAACTTTTGTTGGTATTATCAATTCGGAACTTTTTATCATTAGACTTAAAAACAACAACATTTTAATTAAATATTAACGCAACAAAAAAAACTCCGAATGATAACTTTTTCCATACTTCTTAAAGCAGGGAAAAGTTATAATTATTATTACATTTTGAAAAAAAAATTAATCGCTTGAAGAAAAAGAATAAAAATTATTTGAAAAATTTTGTGTTAAAATTACACGAAGACACCAAAACTTTTTTCAAAGTAAAATTTAATTATTATTTAATACGATTTTTTTTAAGTTAAATCTTCAAAAAATATAAATAGAAATTAATTTTATAATAACAATTAAATATGATCCAAAAGATATAAATCAATTTATATATATTCACAAGGTGATAAAGAAAATATACAGGATGGGTCATATGAAGGAGATCTTTATTTTAATCAACAATTATTTTCAGTTTTTAAAAATATCACTAAAGGCTTGAAACCACATACAACAGAAACAGAAACAGAAACAGAATCCCATACAAATTTTACAGAAACCGAATTTTTATCTGTCAAATTTGTATGAAATTCGGTTTCTGTTTCTGTTGTATGTGAATGCCCGGCTTAAGAATGGAAAGAGTTTGAGTATTTGAAAAATTCAACGAAGCCAAGAATAAAAAAATTTGCATTCGTAAATTTTAGTAAAATAGCACTGGCAATTTCCAAAGTGAGTGAAGTGAGTTTTCGACATATCATAAAATGATACAAATATTATATTTGTTAGATATCCAATTTCTAAAAATAGGGTGAACCGTTATATTGACAGAAATTTCTTCAAAGAACAAACTGACAATAATGTTATTCCTTGAACAAGCAGGCTTAATCTGCAGTGACAAATTTTCACTCACGAAAAAGCAGCGTTTTCATCTTTTGTAGCAAAATGTACTATATTTTTCAGTAATTTTTTTCATTTGGAAAAAACTAAAGAAATAAAATTTGAATGTTGAAATGGGATATTTCCCAACTGGTCTCAGAAAGTTGTATATTAAGCTGTGCAAAAATAACAAATTATGACGCGTCTTTTTGCGGTTGAAATACCTGATACATAAAGCAACAATGGTGTGCTTCTCGATAAGACTTCTCCAGTGCCCAAGCCAGGATACTCTTAATCTCAGGATTGTGGATTCGGGCTCTGCATTAGACGCCCAACTCTAATCAGCACTAGTTGGATCAGCATCAAAGAATGAATAGTAATCGTGAACTGCTGAGGAGTCAAAGGCCTAGAGAAGTTTCCAGTCATCTTCAGTCTGTGAGTTCGGAACTACCACTTCAGCTCATTGCAAATGCTGAAATGCATACGATCAGTTTTAAAAGGGGACAGAATCAAAGATGCAAAAAAAAGGACGCTGACGACCCCAAAACCCAAAGGAACAAAGGCCATCACCCCACAACATTATCCAATTTTTTTAAAAGTTTTTTATATTTCAAAATGACGCTATAGGTTCAAGATTTGTTTGTGCTATTAAAACATCAGACTAATTATTTCGGATGTTTTGGCCTAGCCCATTCTAACCTTATCCAAACAAAATAGATGAAAAAAAAATAGCTGCATTCAAAAGGAAAATACAGATGCATGTTGAATATTGTTGCAAATCAAATAGTTGTAACCAAAATGAACAGATTGTTGATGAATATCATCGTAGCGTAACACAAAAAATTGGTGAACCAAAATGAACAGTTGGTCGTAATAAGAAAATTTAAACTTTGTACAATGATTTTATAATAGTAATTTAATCAATAAGTGTGTAATGAAAGAGTTTATTCTCAAGCAAGCATTTGAGCGAAAATTTTAAATTTGGGAGAGAATAAAATTCATTAAACACGAACTGATTACACTACTTTATTCTCTGACAAAGACTTATGTATTATATAAAATAAAAACGTTTCTTTCAATTAAAATAATAAATCTTTATTGTTTTAATTGATGAATCAAATTTCTGATTAAAGAAAACCTGATGATAAAAAAAACCCATCCCATGCAATCAACCATATTCAACTAAAAGAAATAAGAGAATTTAACTTAAAATTTGATTTTTAAACAAAACGTATCAAAGCTATGGTGATTATAATTTGAAAATAATTTTAATAAAACCAAAAAAAAATTGGACCAATTGGGATCATACCAATTGAATAATTTTTGTATAGGAAAATTTTCATTAGACAATAGGTTAAGTTCATTAGGCAAAACAATACAATAATACATACTATTATTATGGAAAAAACATACAAATAAAGCTGATGTTTATAAATGGAAGAGAATAAACTTTATAAAACGATTAGTATAACCAACTAGGGTGTGTAAAACATGTGTGCGATTAGTTAGTTTGTTATTTTCAGTATTGAACCAGCCAAGTTCAAAAGCATAAAAAAAATTCCATTACAAAACAAATGAAGCATAAAGTATAAACAAATGAAGTATACTTCCAAATTGGAAATTTAAGAAGAAATTTGGAGAAATTTTCGAACAAAATTGGTACAGTAAGCTACACCAGGATTATTATTAAACGGGTCAAATCTAGCACGCGTTCCACGGATTTGCTGCTCTATAAGCCGTTGCTTTGCAATACTCTGAAAATGAAGTGAAAAGAAAAATATACCACTTGCAGTTTTACCACACTGTACTACGCCCTAAATGTTTACCCTTTCAAATGCTGTTAGGAAGCGTGCCATGGTTGCTTAAATTTCTAAGTTAAATTCTCTAGTCAAAATTAAAATGTAGTTATTATTCCGTGTCGTACATTATTACCATTTACTTAAACATCTGTCTGTCTTAAACAAAAAAATGTAACAGTTTGACACCGTCTCTGTCCGCAAAAAACTACCAGTCTTTTTTATCAACTTCTCAGCTCCATTATGCTATCACCTCCGGGTCTACGTGCTCTCTCCTTGCACGTGTGTTAATGATCCAGGTGCGGAGCGGGTCACGCTAAATTATTAGCAAATGGGCTGGATCAAGGTGTCATGCGACTCGTGCCGTTCCGATGATCGGTCAGGCTGGGAGGCCATTCAAATAACACAGTTGCGAGCGGAGCCACCTGGATAACGGGTGACCTCCAGGTGTATTTTAGCATGTCAAGTTATCAGGGCTCTGACTTGGTCGACCTACCTTCACGTGAAACTCGTGGGAACAAAATAGAAAAAAATAATAATAAATTTAAAAATAAACAAACATAAAAAGCGGGACGTCACCGCGTTGAATGGTGAATGTACCGGCGGCTAGTGATACGTCTATGGCCGGGACCAACAAAGCTTCTGTGCCGGCAGAAAATAACACTATGCCAAAGAAAAGTAAAAGGTGCAGCAGGCAGATAGGTCTACCTCTACAACCATTAGGCCAGCCCGGGGGGGCTGCACGACCCACTGAGGCAGGGACTCAGTGGTGCTGGTACCAGGTGGGACCTAAGGTTCCTTGCGGAGGGGATATCTCCGGAGGACCCTAAAAGGAAGGTTCTGGAACGGAAAGGGAAGGCCCCAACCGTCGCAGCTGAGAATGTGAAGCGTGCCAGAGAGGCTACGATGCCGCAGGCACAAGCAGCAAAGAAGTCTAGCAGCAGCTCAGTCATTAAGACGATTAAGGTGGCTATCCTGGATGAGGATTATCCTCAAAAGATGCTTAGCGCGGAGCAGCTGTCGAGGCAGGGCTAGTGATCCAACTAGCAATATGATGTGCTGATCACAGGATCGGGTTTGGGGGGATTCATTTCAAACTTGGTTATGTGATGGTAGAGTGTGACGACGAGCAGACGGTAAAATGGCTCGTATCTGTTTTACCTGAAGTGAAAGTTGGTAAACATTCACTTGTGACGTAATTGATACTATTCCGATTTCTCACAATATTACCCTCTATCTCCCAAGGAGTGCTTGACTTACCAGGGAGAAATCTCTCGCGCTGCTAGAAGGGCAAAACGCCGGCCTGTTTATAAACGATTGGAAGCTATCGGGCAATCGGGATGAGAGCACAGGCCAGCTCTTGACTGCACTGATCGATGACAGGGCAAAGACAGCCATATCGGAGGTAGGAAATACCCTTAACTATCGGTTTGGCATAATCTTTGTCCACGGACCAAGAAGGAGGTTTCGGAAAGAATGGAGGAAACGCGACACGTGGCATCTCGGGGGAAGCACCTCAGATACCATCACCGACAAGGGGGCAGTCGCAACCTTAACGACACCAAGTGAAGTGGTATATACGGTTGTCAAAGAGGTGGAGGATGCTGCTGCAGAGGATTGTAGCAGCATCGAGGATGTGGGAACCGAGGAGGAGGAGAGGTTGTTAATGGATGATCTAATGGCAGCAGGAAGATTGTGCGTGGCCAAAGTGAATGTCCACCACGCCATAGCAGCGTCAGCTGTGGTTTTCAGGACATTCACCATATCAACTAAAATCACACTCGAAGGCGTTCGACGACAGGTAGGGGTAGCATCGGCAAACTATGCAGGTGACGGGACACAGATACCGCCTACAGAGGTACAGGGGCTGGTGGAATGGTGCAACAAGAAGAAGTGGCCTCTTATCATCGGTTGTTATGCAAATGCTCACAACGAGACATGGGGAAGTACGGATACAAACCCAAGAGGTGTTTCTGTTAGAATTTTTAATTAAAGAAAACCTTAGTGTGTTTAACGTAGAGAACACACCCACCTTTATCACAAGGGCAAGACAGGAAGTGTTAGATTTGACGGTAGGAAGTATCGAAGTAGGTCAGTTCATAAAGAACAGAAGAGTATCATATGAACCCTCCCTGTCGGATCATAGAATGATTCTGTTTGAATTGGATAGTATGAAAGAGGAATCACCCCCATTTCAGAACCTCAGCAACACAAGGTGGGATCAATTTGAGGAGAACCTTAAAGAAGGTCTACAGCTAGTAACTGTTAGAGGTACAGTAAAACACTACACCGAGCTGGAACAAGCTGTAGCGGAGGTAAACCTGGCAATCAAGGCGTTTGAAGCCAGCTGCCCAATTACTAAGGTCAAAGAGCAGAGGGAAGCGTTTTGGTGGAGCAAAGAGTTGTCAAAATTAAGAACAGAAGTACGGAGACTTTTCAATAGGGCAAAGCAATCCGGAAACTAGGAAAAGTATCCCAGGGTGCTTACCACCTACAATAAAGAAATCGAGTGGCCAAAGAGAGGCAGCTTCAGAACCTTTTATGATAATATCTCGGTAGCACCTGTAGCGGCTAGGCTGCATAAAGCTTTAGCGGAGGACGGTGTCAAGATTAAAACTTCGTTGAGAAGGCCGGATGGTACGGATACGGAGGATGAACACCAGAGAGCTGTTCTTCTTCTAGAAACACAGTTTCTGGTAAGCATAAGCGCATGTACAGAAGAAACGGGTAAGAAGAATACTAAAAGACCAAGCCCAGAGGACTAGATGGTGGCTGCCTTACTCTTTACGGAGGAACGTATTAAGTGGGCCATAGGCACTTTCCAGCCATACAAATCACCAGGAGTGGATGGTACAATCCCAGTTCTCCTGCAGAGGTGGACAGAAGTGGCTGCTACCGCACCTCCTGGACATCTTCATTAGCAGTCTGGCGTTTGGGTATATTCCAGAGTCATGGAGAACGGCAAAAGTGATATTTATTCCGAAAGAAGGTAAGAAAGATTTCACTCAACCGAGTCTCATAGACCCATTAGTTTAACATCTCTCTTATTAAAAACGATGGAAAGGTGATCGACAACTACATAAGAACCAAAACCTTGGTGAGTTCACCTTTGCAAGATAGTTAACATGCATACAGAACGGGCATATCAACGGAAACCGCACTGTTCACGTTGACGAAAGAACTAGGAGTGGCGGGGACAACAAAGAAGTTGCTGTCTGTGCCTTCCTGGACATTGAAGGAGCATTTGATAACACCTCACATGGAGCGGTGTCAGGAAGGCTCTAAGTGATTATGTATAGAAGGAAAAATATATTCAATTTCTTTCGTTATTTTAATTTGGTAAGTGGACTACAACTGAAAATTTTTAATTCTGCATCAATGAACATTGAAACAACGGTGCCACCAACTAAATCAAGGCCAAACGAATTAGAACTAAAGATGTTAAAAATTTGTCAGCGATATTTTCAGTTAGCTTTAATAAGGGGAATTAAAACTGGTAAAGATGATAACTAAAAAATAATAAATAAATGAAATTTTATAAATTAGAGTTAAGAAAATATTAAAATTATATTGATTCAACTTATCTTAAACATCTATTGTTGTAGCCGATATCTTAATCGCCTCGATTGTATTTTGTTTACTATCACCTATTATTATTATTAACAAAAACCAAAACAAATGCATAGTACACAAATTAAATCAAACGTCAAAAGGAAGATCAAAACAAAGCAGGCATTGTGAATTATAAATTGAATATTATTAGACAGTACTAGATCGTAGATTGTAGATTCTAGATTGTATTCAGCAATGAGTTGATTTGAATGATCTCTTTAAATTTGCGCGGATAATTATTAAGTTCGAAATTCGGATCAAATTAAATTGCGCCGATCACGAAGGGGAAATTCCAATCAAAATTGAAATTAAATAAAAACTCTTTCTATTCTTTGGTGACTGCGAACTTATAAGCATCAAAAAAAGGAGATTAAGATATTGGCGATTTGGTAAATATTTTTTAATAAAAAAGAACTTGTGAAATTTATATAAATAATTAATAAAAAATATATAAATCTAAAAAAGGGAAATTAATAATAAAAAAAGAAATTTATTAAAATATATTGAAATAAAATATTATTATTGTGATTTATTTATTTCTTTTATGTGATTTACAAATTATTTTCCCGATATTATTCGCAATCTTAAAAGTCCATCTAAAATTTGTTCCATATTTTTACGCGAAAAATACAAAAACTATCTAGAGATGACATTTACCACAAGAATATGGAAAATGGTCAGAGAATTGCATAAGATAGAAATATATATGCATAAATTTATACATTGGCGTAGTATAGTGCTAGTGGTATTATTTAATCAGTATTTTTAATGTTTATTTGACTTATTGTTTTGTAATTTGTGTTTAATTTAGCAATTAACGAGTCATTTTCTACAGTAATTATTCTTTTCAGTAAAAATAAGCATGGCAGCAATAACCCGTAACATTATTTTACTATTAAAAACATTTTAATGGAAACTAAATATCTAAGTTATGATTTAAATATTTAAATAATTAATATTATAATAATATTTAAATACCATCTCGTTGTTCTATCGAATGAGTTTTCATTGCACTTGAAAAATTACTGAAAATATGACACCAGAAACAATAAAATAAACAATAAACATGCATTATAAAATCAAATGCGGAAATAAAACATATAAATGAAGATCATATTTCAAGGACGTTTTCGATTAGCAAAAACAAGTAATTCTAAACTACATGAATTAAATAGTTAAACCACAATCCACATCGTAAACACAATTTTCTTAGAACTAATTTTAGTTTATTGAAGTAATTATATCTTAATTTTGATAATTATTTACTTTGTTGGCATTTTATTGGATTGAAAGTAAGATATTTGTTTGAATTCTCAGCCTTTGGAGCTATGACCATCAATTTATGGAAATAAAATTTAAAAGTCGAATAACATTAGTTGATAAACAACATCTAAGATGATTCGATTTTCCAGCATATGATAAGCAAGAAGGTTAGGTGGTTGGTGTGGCAATAGTTTGTATGAAATAACCGTACCTATTGTTGCCATCGTTTGAGATGCAACAGACACAAAATTATACCTTCAAAGGTTATTTTTTTAAAGTTTTTATCTACAAGTGTGAGGGTCCACGTACTCCAGTCCTTGCTATTCACGGATGAACTCTACTCAGTCAACGGAAGCATTCTCAATTTAGTTATGTAATATTTGTTGATGTAGGCTGTAAAATTTTATAATAACTGTAAATTTTTATAATCAACCGTTGGAGTTTTTGAAGCTGTTGAAAGAATATTCTAGTTAGAAATATTGTTAGCTGTATTGTTTCCTGTTGTTGTGGAACAATTAAGGAGTTTAATACTTAATAAAACCTGGTGTGTTTGCTTACTAATCAGTGATCGAACTCAGAAGGAGATTAGGAATTGCGTTTATCGAATTAAGAGTAAGGCCAATTCTAAGCAAGGTTAGAAAAACGTTACATTGGTGACATCGGCGGATTAGTTAGCTGTTTATAATAGTTTTGTTGAGTGAATTGAAGGTTCCTGAGTTAAAAAAGGATCTAGAACAAGGGGAATTGTCACAACCGGAAGTAAAAATGAATTGATGCTACGGCTTCGAGAGGCTATGGAAGCTAATGGAGTAGAAGTGGAGAGAGGCCACTTTGGAGTAATTGCAACAAATAGTGATTTAGTTGCAACTGAGGAGGAGAAAAGTTTTGTTGGGGAAACAGCAACTACATTGCCATGGAAACTTCGATTTTACGTAACAAAATGGCAATGGCAATGATGCAACAGATGGATTTGAATCAAAATTTTGATCACCAAAGCATTAACGTCAACCAAAAGTTGAAGATAGTTAACAATAATAAGGCAGCAAATAAGGAAGAAAGCAGTCTCAACATAAAACAGCAGATGGAAATAGTTAACAACAATATGGCTGCTATCAAAGAAGAACTAATTATCATACATCTACATTATCATACATCGAGAAACTTCTCCAAATGTCAACTGCATTCGATTTAAAAGTCGAGAAAATTCAAACAGAAATGCAGGAACTTGAGCGTGATTTGATTAAAGTCGATAAGAACGATTTTGAGAAGAGGTTACAATATGTTGAAACGGCTAATGTTACTTCACATGTGGAAATATAAATCTAAAGTCACCATCATTTGACGGTACCACATCCTTTGGCATCTTCAAGTTCCTGTTTGAAATAGCAGCAGAGCAAAGTGTTTGCAACAATGAAAATCGTCTAGCTGCATTGATAATTGCACTTAAGAGAGAAGCAGCTGAAATATTAAATGCGGTGCCGGAAAAACGACCACAAACGCTATGCAGAAGTGATGAACGCGTTGGAGCTAAAATATAGCAGCGACAATAAAAAGAAAAGGAATTATACAGAATAGAGTTCAAAGGACGATTGCAACGAAACGGAAACAGTCGCATACTTTCATTGAAACAGTCGCGTACGCAATGCAATATGAGATGGTACAGAGGATGTGCATGCTATCTGGTGGATGCATCAGAGGAGTATTGGCACACAGAGTAAAAAGCAACATCAGATGCTTGGTATGTGATAAAGAGGGTCACATGGCGCGGGAGTGCAAGGAGAATGGAGAAGCAGAAATATAGTCGTCATCTGTGAAGAGTAGAGGAGCCGAAGAGAGGGCATACGTAGGGTTCAGGAACATCAGAAGGAAACTCCTGTGTTGGATATGTAGGAAATCGGAAATCGTACCTCACAGGACTGCTGGAACAGGAAGTGCAACAGACATTGGTCTCATATTCAACGAAAGTCCATTGATGGTGAAACTGTAATGACAAGAGATGAGGAGAATATTACCTAATTCCCAATTTCGAGAATGGCAGTTAATGGTGAAAGTTTGAGTATTAAAGGACAAATCGAAGGTAAAGTTGCTTTTTGACACTGGATACAGGTTCACCTCGAACATTCGTTCGCAAAGGTTTGACTGACGGCGTTTTGAAGCCATCAGACGGATTAAAGCTCAAAACGGTGACTGGAGAATGCGCTTAAGTAGTAGGTAAAAGAATCGCTGAAATAAAATGGGATCCTAAAGGTTAATAATGTTGAGAATTGAGATCCCACTACTTGTGAATGAAGCAGAGTCCGCAGATGTAGGCAGCGATGAGAAACTATGCAGTGCAGAGGAAAATCCAGAACCATCAACAGATGAAGGACAGCAACGTCAACCGACGCAGACGTTTAAAAAAACGCCGAAAGTTAAAAGGGAAACAAGTTCAGGTGCAAAACGAAATGAGCAACGTAAATGAAGTGGTTCAAAAGGCTTCAAACAGGGATGAAACGCAGTTGAAAACACGGACAATAGGTACGAAGGTACATAGTTCAAAAATACGAAGGGGTGAAAAACTCCAGGAACAAAGAGAAGGAGAACGTCCAAAGCAATGAGAATCCAGATTCAA
The DNA here is from genome assembly GCA_963693315.1 of Diogma glabrata. Taxonomy (NCBI): domain Eukaryota; kingdom Metazoa; phylum Arthropoda; class Insecta; order Diptera; family Cylindrotomidae; genus Diogma; species Diogma glabrata. The sequence continues at coordinate 48,832,889 of OY856188.1, forward strand.
CAAAGTGGCCGACCTTGAACAAAGTGTTGGCCAGGGACTCAGAAAGGGACTGGAAGTAAAGTTAAATAGCGTGAGAAATAGGAAAAAAAAAATTTGAATTCAACAATTGGAGGAGATTTAGAACCTGTTGACGAACAGGTTAAGGTGGAGGGTAATGTTACGATTCTACACAAACGCAATGAAATCCAAAACATTCAACTTCAATTTACGATATACAATATTTCAAAATAAAATCAATGTCACATTCGCTTCTTAGAACTTGTGTCAACATGAAATATAATATATCGAAAATATTTACAAAGATTTTAGGAACAATTAAGGATTTGAACACTTAATAAAACCTGGTTTGTTTGCTTACTACTCAATGATCGAATTCGTTTATTGAATTGAGAGTAAGGCCAATTCGAAAGAAGGTTAGAAAAACGTAACAATATGATGAATTTTTCATTATAAAATACAATTATTTTAAATTAATTGAACTATAATTAGTTTTCACATAAACATTACATGCGGTTGCCTACACCATTCTGTGACTGTACAGTTGTTGAATCAATTTCGGAGTTCGATTCGCCATATCCAATAGAACATATTTTTTCAGTGTTTTTTTCAGTTTATAGTTTTGACTATTTACAACGACAGATTATTGCTTTGAGCGGTTATATTTTGTGGGTTTTGCTTGTGCATTTTACAACATTCGATCTTATCCTCAAAATTTTTCGATTGAAAATTAGGGTGCTTTTTCGATATTAATTCAAAATAAGATGAAAAAATACATATTTCAAATCAAATAAATTACAGCGTATTTGGGACATAAAAAGTTAAGTTTTCACCAAATTTCGCGAAAAAAAAATTTTTTGTAAAAGATAATAAAAAACCAAAAACTCGGTTTTTTGAATTTTTCACATAAATTTTGAGGTTATGTGAAAAAAGTGTCTATACAAAAGTTTTAGATCTTTTTATTACCTACAACTTTGCCATTTAACTTTTTTCCATAGGATTTTTAGTTTTGCCGGAAATCGAGATAAACCGTTTTTTACCCTTAAAAACTCACCCCTTCCCCACCGACCTCAGATCGCCCGTAAATTATTTTTCCTTTCATTTTTATAATATTCTCCTCCTTTTCTAATAGGTTTCATCCTACTATTATTTTTTTTCACTTTTTATTATTTTTAAAGGCTTCTACCATGGTCTATAATGTTTTTATGACAACCGACACACCTAAGCCTAAACGCAATCCTCGTTACAAAAGAAATCTTAAATAAGACACAGAATCAGAGCTAAATTTTTTAAAATCTAGAAAAAGATATTGCAAACTCGCGAAAAATTATTTGGGATAAATGCGCTGCGCTGACTAATATACCTGAATCTTTTATGTTGGGGTCTAATAAACGGCACATTACGTTATAGCTTTTTAAACAAATTAAATTTAAAGTGGATCCCGAAAAATTTATGGACATATTCAGTCATTTGGAGTAAAAGAACAAACTAAAATAATGTTTTTATAACAACCTGCACGTCTAAACCTAAACACATTTCTTTTTAAAAAATTTGTCTTACCAAATACCGTTTACGCAGAATCAGGGGTAAATTTACATTTGATAATATTTTTGTAGACATATCTTTATTAGCTGATATCAGAATCAGCCTATAAATTTCCAAAAATGCATCAAAAAACATATTTGTATTCGTTTGTCATACGCAGTAAAAGATCAAATTATAATGTTTTTATGTGAACCTTATGTCAACAAAAAACACACATTCCTTTTTAAAAAACGTGTCTTAGCTAAAGCTTGTTTTACGCAAATCAGAAACTTACAAAAGATGGCTTCAAGATTTTTTTCATTTAAAAGAAAAATGAAATGGTCTTAAAAAAGTTTCTTGAATTTTCGTTTTTCAATAATCGTTTTTAAAAATTTATGTTTGGACCAACTTTGTTTACAGTCATGTGTATTAAATTCATTTCATATTAAAATTTGAAAGCGAGTTTATGTTAAACGAGTCGCCATAAGTTAATATTATATGGACAACATTCGATATCGCTTTGATCCCAAAAATCATTAAAAATATTTGCCGCAAATAGAGTTAATACACTTCTAAAGGCAAACAAGTGTTAATTCTGATCATGTCTGCAGTACCAACACAATACAAGAGCCACAACCTACACCCTTTCCGCCTGAACCCCATATGTAGCACCAATTTACTTTCCATATAGTCCGTTGCGGTTTCTTTACCGAACGATTGCTTTACTTGAGAAAAAGAATTGTGGAATTTATTGTCCTCTTCGTTTTCTCTAAAGAATTCAAAACTCGGACATTGAACGAAATTGTCCATCACCATATCAACTAACCAAATTTTATCCATAGCCCTATCCTTTGTGACATATTTCGAAGGAATGCATGGTATAAATACTAGTACGAATTGACTTATCTTTTAATTCGAAAGTTTCGATCGGAAATAACCCACTTTCATTGAAAACGAACTATAAACTAAAAATATTATTAGAAATGTTCTTGGTGCCGCTAATCTTTCGATGTCATTTTTAACAATAAATACTTATTTCTCTGGCAATTCTTTTATATTAATTACTCCATTCACCTTTATATTTCATTTAAATTTAATAATTTTAAGTTTTACTCAAAACATTATTGTTGATTCATATGAGTGCCATAGTTTACGTTGAGCTTAACCTTATAATAATATTTTGTAGGAAAGCTTGTTTATATACAACTTTAAAGGACAGTTTATTCTAAACATTTAAGTTGTAAAAAATCCCAATGATCCAATAAAATAGAATGTTTACACTACATTAAGGCACTGTTATTTAAGAGAATAATTAGGTGTTGAAAAAGTTGTGTAGTTTTCAAGACTTTTAAAAATCCAATTATTTATTTAATATGTTTTTCATTTTAAGTGTAAACTTTGTGTTGATAGCTTTAATCGTAAAACGTGAACATTTTTAATTACTTGCATTTTAGTATTTGGAAGTGTAAAACAACGATATATACCACATTTCTACAATGTTTTTAATTTAATTGATTAATTTCATTGGATTTATGGTGGAACAAAATTGCTACAACATTTTGTTTGTAATTAAATGTTTTATGAAATTCTGTTATTGTAACGGGTAAGAGAATATCATATAGAAATAAAAGAATCGATGAATTTCGTTAGAAATGGGATGTTAACCTAAATTGGAATTGAAGTAGAATCATTATTGATGCATCACATTGTTCTTAATTTGTTGCGGATAACATGTACATTAAGTTTGCTATAGACTATAGAGGAATGTTTCATCCAAACACAAACAAGTGAATCGTACACATACATCACACAACAGTTTTTTTTTCTTGTCGTTTATGCTCCATATAGGAGCGTTGCCAGGTTAATCAGCTTTGAATATTCACCACGGTCGTTCGCAACAGCGACATGATTACCATTGCAGCCGATTTTTTAAAGGTCGTTTATTACGTCCGTCTTCCATTGCAGTCGTGGTCTACCCGCGGTCCCCAACTCCCTGGGGTGCTAACGTTCACTTTTTTAATCATCCCAGACTGTGAATCGGCTTGTAACGGTCGTTCAATAAGTCCGTAGGATAAGTAAGAAAAAAACAACATTTTGACAAAACTCGATTTTTTTATTCAACATAGTTGCCTTCGAGGGCGATACAACGAGTATAGCGATTTTCCAACTTTTCTATACCACTTTTATAATACGATTTCTCTTTCTCGTCAAAATAGACCTCAGTTTCAGCGATTACTTCATCATTGGACCGGACCTTAAATTTCTTTCCAGCAAGCATTCTCTTGAGATCTGAAAACAGGAAAAAGTCGCTGGGGGCTAAATCTGAAGAATATGGTGGGTGGGTAAGCAATTCAAAGTCCAATTCATTCAATTTTGCCATCGTTTTCATCGATCTGTGACACGGTGCATTATCTTGGTGAAACAACACTTTTTTCTTTTGCAAATGTGGCCGTTTCTTTGCGATTTCAGCCTTCAATCGATCCAAAAGTTCACAGTAATACTCGCTGTTGATGGTGGTTCCATTTTGGAGATAGTCGATGAATATTATTCAGTTCGTATCCCAAAATACAGACGCCATCACCTTCCCGGCCGACTGTTGCGTCTTTGCTCGCTTTGGATTCGGTACGTCGACTGCTGTCCACTCAGCTGACTGTCTTTTGGATTCTGGTGTGTAATTATGAAGCCATGTCTCATCCATTGTCATATATCTACGATAGAATTCCATTTTATTGCGGTTTAACAGTGCCATAGACTCCTCCGAAGCATCGATTCGTTGTTGTTTTTGGTCGACTGTGAGCTCATGCGGCACCCAATTTGCACAGAGCTTTCGCATACCCAAATGTTCATGTAAAATGGTAAAAACACTACCATCTGCTACCTTTACAATTTCAGCTATTTCGTGCACCTTCAATTTGCGATCGTTCATAACCAATTTGTGGATTTTTTTTATGTTTTCTGGAATAACAGCCTCATTTGGGCGTCCACTGCGCTCTGCATCTTTTGTGCTGGTACGACCACATTTAAATTCAGCCATCCACTTCTCTACCATTTGTCTCGATGGAGCAGAGTTTGGATAATGTTTATCAAGCCATTGTTTGGTTTCCACTGTATTTTTTTTCATCAAAAAGCAATGCTTTATTAAAATTCGAAATTCACTTTTTTCCATTTTTTTTTCAAAAACAAAAGTTGCTTCACACAAAATGCTATAACTCACGAATAAATAGTCAGATTGCTGTCAAATTTATACACGTATCGTTTGAAGGTTAGTACTAAATAAAAATCATATGGAAAAAATTCTAGTAACGCCATCTATGTGTCATCCTACGGACTTATTGAATGACCTAGTAGAACATGCCGAAACCAAGCAATCCTGTAAGAACGCATACAACCTATTATTCTCTAAATTTCTCTAAATGCGATTCACAACCTATTATTCTTCAAATTTCTCTAAGTGCGGGTTCTCTAAATGCGATTCATCATTTTGTGTAAGGGTCCATGTTTGTGACTCATACATCACAACCGGTCTAATCAATGTCTTGTATAACTTGAGCATGGTTATCTGCAGCGATTCGAGCTTTTATATCTGTAAGTATGCTGTTGTTTGAACCAAGCATGGATCCCATTTAAAAGATTCAACTCCCTCAATTTGTTCATCACCGCACATCAAATCTTTTTTCTCAGCCTTCAGTCATCACACAACCTTATTCAGCTCCATTTTATAAATTCAGAATATTGGTTTATCATGATAATTATCATTTTGTTACGATTCTATATAACAGCAACGAAAACAAAACAAACTATAATCACTCTTCAACATGTGATAATGTTTCCAAGAAAAAAGGTCTACAAAATAAAAACATCAAGTAAAATACATTCAGAATAATAACGTTGATTAATCAAAGAATTTTTCGAGTTTATTTTGTAAAAATATGACCTCGTCTAATCGACCTATCGAATGAACCCATGATGGTCACACTTGGTCCAGTTTACCCCACGCAAATAACAGTTGCCATTTGCGTTGTTGTTGATGAATCGACATGAGTTTTGCACGGAAATAAAGTTTTAGAATTAAGACTTCTTCTCTAAGTTATTCTTCTTTTTAAAAAAATTTAAATTTAAAAAAGCGCAAGTAAAAAATTTTGAAAAATTTGACCGTTTTACTAAACATTTTTGAGATAAAGCAAAAAAGCTTTCTGGGTTCAACTCTAGACTTTAAAGAAAACTTTAAAGAAAAAAATAGTATTATCTCGACCTATTAAAAAATAAATATTTATTTTGAATATTGAAACTGTCGATTTTAATCAAATTCATGAAATAAGATAAATCAAATTCAAATAGTTTTCAAATCAATAGCAAATTTTTCAAAAATATAAAAAATAGTAATTCTTTTTTCACCATTTTTGCTACACTATGGTCACACTGGGTCTAGTTGGTCGCAGCAAAAAAGACGTTCGTACAAATCGATGCCTACCGCGCTCTGATGCCACGCTGGAACAAAGATCCTGGAACCTTCACTAACTCAAAAATTACCTGGAGTCATCTGGAGCCGGGTTTAGCGAAATTGCTGTCAAGAAATTCCTTTTGCAGAACAAAATATAGTTCAAATTAGACTGCGATAGTGTAAGCACTTTAAATTGGTATGCGATTCTGTTAAGTGATGGCTTAATTTTAAACGAAACGCTGTGAACATAAAACCGTGTAGCTAGAAGTGAAGTGATTTTTAAATTGTCAATAAAGTTTTATTTTATAAAAATATTCTGTATTATTTTGCGCACTGTGTTATTCTGGAAATTTCTGCGATCAACATTTGAAGTTTTTAAAGCTTTTGGAAGAATATTCTATACAGGAATATTGTTGATTTATTGTTTTCCTGTTGTTGTTAACCAGTAAAGATGTTAAAGACTTAATAAAAAAACTTGGTCAAAAAAGTTTCGGCGATTGACCCCAAACAGATTGATCTAGCTATATAACAAGCTTGAACGTCGACCTAAAAGAAGTGACTCCACTACAATATTTGAGACACATTGGCACGTAGCTCATTCCATGGCATGTGAAGTCTGAATCAGATAGCTTTTGAAGCAGACATACAAAATATTATCTGCATATGCATATTTAGTTCACTTTAAATCAATCGTGGATGGAGACGTAAGCAATTGATGTAAAGGTCGGCAACCCTTTTCAAGCTTAGCACTACTATTTTCTGTATAGCAACATCGGTCGATATCAACTAGGTTCTCTCGGTTCATAAAACTAATTAATAAATAAAATAAATGAGACAAAAAAAACATATCAGACTAACGTGAAACAATCGTGATGTAAAATCAAGAACAAAAATCCAAATTTATTATATATAGAAATAAAGAAGAAATAAACGTCGTTGATTTATCACCTTCTTGATTCATCTAAACCTCTGGGTGGTATTATTCACTAAATCTACCCTTAGATATTTGAAAAATTTATTGCCTGCGTAATTTTCATCAAACGAACGACTTGGCAATAGTTCTCATTGTCTATCAACTATCAACTGTGAACGACTTTTATTGCAACAAATATTTGACATTCATTCGTATTCTGAAAGACAAATTTCAATAAAAACTAAACTTCAACCTTAATAAAAATGAACATAATAAATGTAAAAAAAAATATGACTAAAATACTTACCATTATTTATTATTGACAACTCAATGAATCTTACCTCATTGGAATATAGCAACATTCAATTTAACCACACAATAATGATACAGTTTCAATAAATTGAAATCGTAAAAGAAAATAGAAAAATACAAAATGGAAAAACCAATTGTGTGGAAAATGATACATCATAATAATGAAACTGAACATACTATCTTCATCATCGTACAAGCAAATTTTAGCAAAACAAAAGAAATAAACTATTTTGTGGTGAACATCTACTTTATTTATAAATCAAACATTAAATTTATTAATTAAGAAGCAAACTGATTTAATGAAAAAATGACACAGGTTACATCTAAAGTCAATTAGAATTGGAATAAAAAAAATTATGCAAAATATACTAAAACTACAAATCAAAATTTCTATCGGATATCCTTTAATTGCGATTCGTCAATATTTGAGAGATTAAAGATTTTCATATTAATTTAATCTTCAACATATTCAAACGGTTCTGGGGCTTCTGGTTCCTTAGCATCATCATTTTTCGGGCCGTAGGCTGCTACAGGTTCAACAAGAACTTGTTCAGTTTTTGATGTGTATTCCATCATGATAATTCCACCGATTGTTATATCTTTCAATGAATTGTAAGATTGTCCCTCACCCATACTAATAACCTATATATGATAAAAATATTATAAATAACGATAACGGTTAAGAATTTCAGCACAAAAAAACAAACTTTTAGTTGCTGTCTCATAATCCGAGCGGGATTTGAAAGAATCTCGAAGTTTGGTTCGGGTTCCTTTTTTTCACGAACTACCGGTTCCTTAACTTCTTCTGGAACAACCGGATCTTCTTTTTTAGATGTTGAAAGAGCTACTGGTTTTTTTTCTATTTCCTTTTCCTTTTCTTTCTCTTTCTCTTTTTCTTTTTTCTCTTCTTTAGCTGGGTTTTCTTTCTCTTTAGCCGGCGATGAAGTGCTTGCCTTGGTTGTAGCTGTTTCATCTTTGCCTGTTGTTGTTTCTTTCAAAACTTCTTCTTCAACATCCATTTTTTCATCTTTGCTTTTCTTTTCAGAGGTTTCACGACGTTTTTGACGTGCTGCGATAGACAAAACTGCTGTGGTTACTTTTTCACGTTCTTCACGTTTCTTTTCTTCCATTGGTGGCGGGTAAGCATACAACGAAGGTTTTGCAGCTGATTTATACTCGATTTTTGGCATTTTCAAATCAGAATTAAGCCCAATCAAACATGTTGGGGTAAAAGCTAAAGACAAACAATGTGCCAATGGGAACCAATACCAGTATTGGGTAAAAACCAGCATTCCAACTACTGCTTGTAAATTCGTATGCCCTGTACGACTTTGTAGTGATACTGATACATTTCGACCACCAGCATCAATGATACCTTGAGCTAAAATTGCCCCAAATTTAGCCATCACATCTTCGTGTTTGTTGGTTATAACCGATGAATAAAGTTGACGGAAGAAAGTTGCTTTAGGACAAGTTTGATCAGTTTGTTGAATTAAAATCATGGCAGATGCAATCTAATAAAAAATATAATAAATAAAAAAATTTTTTTAAATAAATTACTTTATTCTTCACTTACCAAAGCACCTTGACGAACAAAATTTACGGGATCAAATTTAGCCATCGGCTCAAGAAGAGCAATTGCTTCACGTAATCCAGTTCCAGCACATGCAATGCCTAATGCCATGGCTGCACCATATCTTACGTGAGGATTGTAAGACTCTGCCAAAAGCGATACAACTGATGGACATTGTTCCGGAGTACTGAAAGAAAAGAAAAAAAGCACAAATGAAAAAAATGTTCGACATAAACGATGTTACTTATTGTCAATTAACAATTGTTAACATAACATAACAACATCCCCAACGAATGGACGTGACACTTTGACGCAGTGATAGTCCTAGGAGACTCAGTGGTTTTAGGAGCTACAGCGGTAGGGTCACCCATGCCGTTAGGTCAGAATTTCCGGTGAAAATTTTTTTTTTTTAATAAAATGTGTTGTGTAATTACAATATGTGTCACAATAACACATAAAACTTTTGAAGACCAAGGTCCCACAACAACATTCGTTCAAAGGTGTTGAATGTTGATGGACGTCAATCTTTCTTTTTTTTGTTTTTTTATATTTTTTGTTAAAGAATGGATAACTAAACGAAAAATCCTTTCATTGACAAAATATGACATAGGCCAATATTTTTAAGATAGAATAGAGAAAATAAAAGTAAATTAAAAAGTAAATAGCAAATTTTTACAAACATTTGCTGAAACAAAACAAAAATGTAGTTGCCAATAATCCAGCCGGTTGCATATTCCTTGATCCTGTGACGCACCGTCTTTCTTTAAGATTAAAGCCCACACATAGTTATATGAAGGTTCGTTTCCTCAAGGAAGCAATAGCGTCTTATCATCAAGGATTATTTCACATCTAAGATTGAGGGTGCTACCGTTGACTGAACACAGTTCATCCGCCACCACCCCTAAGATGTCACCTTGGCTAGTGATATCTCACTGCTATTGCCAGTGGTATGTGATATCTCACGTTAACTTGTATGTCAATAGCAGGAACTGGAGTACGCGGGGTTCACACCCGTAGATCAAAAATAAAAAAAATTTCAACACAATAAAAACTGATCCCTCCATGCGGAGGGACAAGTCCAAGTCCAAGTCAGGATCAAATTCAAAACCCAAAGCTAAGGTTAACACGTACGCTGATAGCTTAGCATGGTCAAGGGAGTGCTTGCTCACTAGTACGGAACTCTGGATTTCAATATAGCCTTACCACAGCACAAGGCTCTGTTGTGGCGTACCTTTTTACTCCCTAATTTTCATTCAACCACTGCATGGATAGTTAATTACTTAATAATAAAGACGAGAGCGATGCTTCTCTAAATGCATCACCTAACCCATGAAATGTAAACTCGTGTTCGCCGAACTGGAAGATTGTGCCTGATTTACCAGCACATCTTCATTCCGGCAACATAAACACAAGTATTACGACGGAAGATGGTAAACCTTTCTCACCTAGAGCTTGGTGAGAAAGGTTTACCATCTTCCGTTATATAAGAAATGACATACCATGAGCGAACTACAAAAGAGTGCTCTGACCAGTCGGAAGAAGAAGTTCATCACTATTTAAACGATTCTGATTCCACTCCGGAATCGGCTATCGGGACCGCATGTGACTCAGAATTTGACAGTATCTCTGACATGTAAACAGTAATCATTACGTCGGATATACACCGAAAGGTAGCTAACATCCACGTGTCCAATACAGTCGGATTAAGTGACCCGAAAACGGATATCGCTCGATCCGAAATCAGCTCCAATACCTTCTTGCCACAAACAGAAAGCGTAAGAGGGCACTAATAAAGAAATGCCTCTCTGAAGAGGAAGCCATACAAGTATGTGCCCTTCACTAATCCTTTGACCTGGCTACCCCGGTTAAAGGTGGGATACCTAAAGAGCTAGCTCTGAAGGTTGTAGATAGAAGGAAGGACACAGGTACCAAAAGTAGCAAGAGGGTTCGATACGTGACATCGCAAGACTCTCCACAGTCAGCTACATCTGGTGTCAAACGGTACAAGTCAGCGACCGACCACAACCTGGACTAGGGGACACTGCCCCTCACAGAAAGTTGCGGGTACAAGTGTACCTTCAACATTTAGCGATGTCACCAAACACATCAAAGTGTACATTGCTGCTGAAGACTTTCCAACCACCCTCCTGAGTTCTGAGCAACTCAGAGAGCTAAAACGACAACTTATAGATTTGAAAGAAGAGCAAGAATTCGAGGTTATTAAACCTCGCTTCGAAGGGTGCTACCAAAAAAATGGTTGGTTGCTGCTTAACTATGCCGATAATACATCGGCGCAGTGGGTTTGCAAACGAGGTACCGAAAATAACGATCGGGAAGGTACAGGTACGTACCCTAAAAGAGAACGAGTTACCTCGACCTCCTAGGCTCACAACTTAACTTCCAGACTGCGCCAAAGAATCAACAGAAAACATTTTCAGGCGACTCGTGGCCCAGAATCCGGCTATTAGGCCAAGATCATGGACCATCCTGAAGCACACTGTTGAGAAGGATCTCGAGATGTTGGTGTTCATTTCTGACCCAGCATACGAGAAACATCTTAAAAGTTGCAAATTCAGGTTAACCTGGATTTTCGATGCGATTCATGCAAGCAATCGCAAAGTTTAGAAAGCCAAACCAACCTAACACTGCGATATCGAAAGGAGTAGTACCTATCGACAACCAAAGCCTCCTCAATCAGACTTAAACAATCACGTGTCACAATCACCAGCCTAACCCCGAACGAGCGACCTCTTGCGTCCAAGAGAGCTAAGACAGCACCACGCAAAAGACTTGGCTTATCGAAGGCACCCGCTGGACCACCATAGCCTAAAAAAAGCCTAAAATAAGTTGGGTTCAAATTAACCTGCACAGGTCAACAATGCCCTCCGCTAATGGTATGTATATCTCGGATGCAGCATCTATGTCGGACCACCCATACATATGCTTCAACACAGAACACCAACTGGAGAGTACTCTCCATTTTCGGAATCCCAGTAAAACCGACTGGGGCCTCTTTAAAGTATATCTTCAGGATAATGTAGGCAACTGTGGCAAGATCAACTTCACAATGGAACTCAACTATGCAGCAAACCACCTGCAGGGTGTTATCACTGAAGCCTACCACCGCAATTCTTCAATTACCAAGTCTAAATCGACCAGAGATGTGCCTTGGTGGAATTGCCATTTAGAGAGGATGAGGAATAAAGTTCGCAAGCTTTATAACAAAGCAAAATTAACAAACACCTGGACGGAGTGAAAATCGGTTCTTACCAACTATAACAAATTATCCAAAAATTACTTGAGTCTGATCACACAAATCCTCTGGGTTCAATTTGCAGACTGGACGGCACTTAAACTACCCGCTGCAGTGAGACTCTAGAAACACTAGTACAGACCCACTTAGCGGGTTCAACATGTGTGAACTCGGAAGAGGAAAATACACCAAACTTTTTCTCTCAGAAAAATCTAAAGACGCACATTTTGGCGTGATTCATCAACAAGCTAACGAGTCACAAAATAAAAGCTACACTAGGAAATATCGGTAACTGTCAGGGTTTCTAGAGGATGCAAGGGGGAGCACTCTCTCTGTTGCTCTGGCTGATAGTCACTGATGATCTTCTAAATGAACTGAATTCTGGATTCAAAACTGAAGGCTACGCCGACGATCTAGCAGTCAATGTGAGAGGAAAGTATACTCTATTGTCGGTGAACGACCTCAGGTAGCCCTGATCCTAATGATGAATTGGTGCAACGAAGTGGCGTTGCTTGTCAATACACAAAAAACTAGTACCGTAGTCTTTACTAACGGAAGGAGTGTTACTTTCAATCCTCCAGAGTCTAACGGCGAACGGATACAAGAAGTGAAAGAGATTAAATATTTGGGTGTGACCCCCGATAGCAAGCTCACTTGTAATTCACACCTAAAACATATCTAGGACAAAGCAAAAAAGGCTTGCTTCGCGTGTAGAAACTTGTTTGGAAAAACCAGGGGATTAAACCCTAAAATGATACTTTGGTAACATCAAATTATAATAAGACACATACTGTCATACGCAGCTTTGGTCTGGTGGCTAAAAACAGACTAAACATCTGCTCAGACAATGCACACATAAATACTGAGACTTGTGTGCCTCTGTGCCAAAGTTGCTTTTAGAACCACACCAACCTCTGCAATGGAGGTACTTCTCCTTCCTCCATTGCACCTATACTTTAAATCTGCAGCAGCATCTAGTGCTCAGAGACTGCAGCTGGTCGAAACACTCAAACCTGGCAACCTAACCGGTCATCTAACGATCCTCTCGGAACTGCAGAACGAAGTGAAGACCTACCACATTTCGGACTGTATGCCAAATATCACTGATCTAGATAGACGGTTTATTGGAAAAAAAGGAGCCAGGGAAGGAATCGAGAGCTACTTACAAACACTACCATCCAATGGCAGCATCTGGTATATGGATGGATCTCAAACCAATGAAGGCATTGGTGCAGGGGCGTTTGGTCCCAGGGGCAAACGGGCGTTAGCACTGGGTGTCTCTGCAACAGTACTTCGAGCCAAAATCTTTGGCATCAACTACTGTGCAATGCTGTGCGCCGAAAGAGGATACAGCAACACAGATATATACATTGTTTCTAATAGTCAGGTGACGGTATTGGCTCTGATGTCGACACGCTCCAATTCAAAGCTAGTATCGGAAAGCTACCAAAATCTACAAAAAGTTGCAGAAACTAACCGCGTTATACTTCTGTGGATACTTGGTCACACAGAAGTATACGGCAATGTAGTAGCAGACTTGCAAGCCAAGAAGGGCGCCACTACAAAATTCATTGGTCCGGAACCGTGATTTGAATTAACCAAGAGTTCGTTCAAATGCGTTATCAAAAGCTGGAAACAGGAACACAATAAACAACTTTGAAGTATGTGAGAAGGTTCGTTCTGCACTCAAAAAAGTTTCTAGGCAACTTTCACGTGTCCCCTCTTAAAATAATCGATCTTGAGAGTCTCTGAAGATATTAACATGGTGCATGACAGAATACGGTCCGATAAATCACCAAATTAACAAACTAGGCCTTGCTGCCTCCGACAAATGCAGATTCTGCAACTCGAAGGCAGAAACCATGGAACACATTATCTGTAACTGCTCTGAACTTGCATGGCGCAAATACATTAAACTCGGTCAATGGAGACTAGCAATTTTACTTATTTCGTCAAAAAAATATTCATAAAACGAGCTCTCAGCAGTTCGATAGTTAATATAAAAATCATTTTTCACCGATGCTATATACCAAGATGATCATAGCTTTGGGTGCTTCTATACAAGACTTCTGATCCACCAAAATAACTTATATTTAATTCACCTAAACAGGAAGATGGTGGTACAATCGACTTAAGCCGAAAAGCCACACTAGAATTTCTTCGCTCGGGAAAAAAGAACCGGAACAAGACATAGGGAGGCAGATCGCGTTTACTTGCGTAGACAATCCTGTATGTATTATACATGTACTGTACATGTACTATACATGTATTATATTGCTTTTATTGTTTAATGATGCAACTATTGATATGAGAGAACAAAAAAAAAAGTGGTCGATATAAATACAAATGATAAAAAAGTAATAATTTTCTTCTCGTTTATATTTTGTTTTATAAAGAAAAAAAACTCGTTACCAGGAGTAGGAAAACTCGGTCATTGTGTTTTTATATAAAGTTCGTGGTTTACTTGAAAACATTGATTTTTCCAAACGACTGGAACAAAACATGTAATTAAAACAAAATCATTCTAATTTTTATTTTTATTTTATTCATCCGGAAATGTTAATATAAAGCAAACATTTAACTTGTGTAATACTTTTTAAACTCCAATAGAAAAAAATAAAGATCTAAGGATAATATATTTACTTTTATTTGAAAATCAAACAACCGCAGGGAAAATTGTTTAATTTGTACAGCGAAATTAATAGTCAAACACGAACAATTTAATGTTGGACGGAAAAAAGGTTTTCTTTATGGATAATCGCAAATTGAGAGATAACAGAAGATTTATAGGATTAAACGTTATGACATTGAAGCTAACTTGAATATATGGTATAATTAATTATTCTATTTCTGAAATGATATATTTCATGAACTCTGAACAAAATATTTCGACAAAAAAAAAATCATTTTTTAGCTTTCCTTTCAACATCCAAATTCCAAACGTCATTAATTACTAAGGACCAATCAATAACCAAACCACAACTTTCGAAAGTTTTTTTTTTGTACAAAGATTATTTTACCATAACGAACTATCATCGCGATAAAAATGATCAATAAAGCCAATTTATTTCTAATTTATCGTCATTCGTTGAATGTGAAAAGCGCTTAAAGAATCTCAGAGAGAATAAGACACAGTATGATATAACAACAAAAGATAACAAAAATATCAACATTAATCATATAAAACATAAGAAATATAATCAACAAAAACAAAATCTATCATATATAACTTTTTACTATATTGTCAGACATAAAATTAAGTAAGTCCTAAAGAAAATGTTCTTGTTTTTTGTCTTAAATGTAAATATACTTTAAGAATACAAACTAGAGAATTAAGATAAAAAATAACACGAGATCAGAGGATAAAAAAAAAACAAAAATCAATAGATTGTCGGGCATTCATTTACAATTTGGAAGCAGTTTCGCAAAACAATCAAAATTGGATTTTTTGTTATTTTTCAATAACTTATAGAAAAAAATTGAAAATAGGAAAAACTAAACCATTAGTGAAAATCATTTATTTTAAGGATCATAAGTTTTTATTTTTTAAGAATTTGGAGGACAATTTCTATCGAATAAAATTATATGATTTAACATCGTAATTTTATTAGTTATTTACAGAATTGTAAGGAATTCTAGCAAATTGTCTGCATCTTACGTAAATAATTATGATATAAATAAACGATATATATTCATCAAACAAAACACAAATTAATTCAAAAATTTAGTTCACATTACTTACAGACAGTTCTTTAAAATCTAGGTAGTTGCTTTAGATTTTATTTTAAACGCTGTTTCAAAAATTATTGTTGTATTGGGCAAAAATATTTATGCAAGAAATGTTTCGTCCAATTAGTAGTTTGAGTCTGAAGTACGCCTATTCCGGCATTTTCCGGTGCATTGGAAATTGAGAAAAAAGTGCAATAGATTAAAGAAAGAATTATTTAATCCACGACTGCTATAGAATATATAGAATAAATAATATAGAATACATGCTTTCCATGTAAATGTCTTCCATTGTAATGTTATACATTCTGTCATTTGTTGTAGAATGTAATGCGATCGTTACATTCTTTCAACAGTTCTATAGTTTATTAAATATTCCCCTAGCAAAATCAAATCTTAAAATTTGTTGGTATAGTAATATCAAAAGGTTAAAACAAGAACAATACATATATAAAATATAAAATGTTACATTTTCCGTTATGATTATGATGTCAATTGTTTTGTTTTTCTATGCTGTCTATGATGTATTTCATTATGGTGATAAAAACTTTAGCAGGCAAACTCGAAATTATTCGAAATATTTTGCAGTCGTGGATAAAATAGCATCTTGTATTCGCATAGGATGATGGCAATTCTAAACTCATACAAGATTCTACTATTCTAATACGAATTTTTTAGTTATAAAAAAATTGTTATAAAATTTTTCTCAATTCCTATGTCCCGGACAGGTCGATACAAGTCAAAAATAAAATTAAAAGGTAAACAGAGTGACATATAATATTAAATAAAAGTGATATAATGAAAAAAGGTGGAGATATTGTGGCGCGGTTGTGGGCTCATTTTTCTTATGCATTTTTTTTGTTTCATATATGTTGTGCATTTTTATTTGATTGAGCTTTATTTGAAGAATCAATTTTTTTTATTTCAACTTTTACGTTAAACGACGAATAAATAGTTTTTACTAATTCCTAACCCGAGCAGAAATTAGTTAGGACAAGTCGAATACACCGACGGCGTGGTCAGAGAGTCCAGAAAGGGCAAGTCCTATTAGAGCCATTTGATGTGGGCCTGATTAAGAACACCCTTTTAGGGTTAACCTCATTTGAATATATCCCTGATTTTGTTTTTCGTATTTGACCCCTAGTTGGGAAATATGATCAGTGCCTGATACGAAATACCTTACTAGGGTTGGCTGCATTTAATTGTATCCGGCCCTTATCAGAACTCACATATGATTTCCCTATTAGGGGATCTAATCAAATCCCTATTTCATTTGATAAAATTTCATTTGGTTAAAATTCTCTAGAGCAATATCAATTCTAGAAATATATATATGTAGTTAAAAACATTCCACCTATAGTTAAATTATCGCTTCTCACTAAAATAATAATGGTTAAGACGGTGGTGGTGTTTTAAATCTTCTTCATTTTATTTATATTTTGTATTTTATTTATTTAATTTATTTAGCTGACAATATTTTTATTCTAGATTGTATTTGGATGCATATTTCTGTTTATTAGACTGGTCGTTAAAAATTAAAGTTCCTCAGATGCCCCAAACAAAATTTTTTGGGGTCGAAAAACCACGAGGGCATATAATTTTTTAAACAAAAAGAACACGCGCCACAATATCATCGTAGTTAATTTTTTGATAAAATCATAAATATCTCATAAAATATGCGGATTTAAAAAAATCACATATAAGTTTTTGAAGAAAATTTAATTCTCTACAAAAAAGGTCTAGCCCATTTTCTGCCCAGAACGTATATTTGTGATGCTATTTTGAAAAAAAAATCTTTTTCTTTTCACGGTTTTTATTTATTCTTTTTATTCCATATCATAAGAAAAAAATTAGTACTTTTTCGTCATCTTTATTATTTATGTTTTTAATAAATTACGAAAATTTATAAGTTCTTTTTCAAAATGTCATCAGAACTATCCGTTTAAGGCAATAAATGACGTGGACCATTTTTGTAAAGAACTAAATTTCCTACAAAATAGTTAACCCGAATCAAAAATCAACATATTTCATGAGATATTTAAAAAAATTTACGATTTTATCAAAAAATCAACTTCGATGATTTTATGGCACGTGTTCTTTTTATTTAAAAAAAAAATATGGGCCTGCATAATAACTAGCGCCGAACAAAAGGGACCCGTTAGGTTAATTACAGTTATATTTCTTGTATTTTTTTAGATATATATATATAAATAATTTGGTGGGAAAATATTTTCCAGGTTGGGCGTTGGCAAGCCGGTTTTTTTTTTTTGAAAAAACTTTTTTTTGTGGAACATTTTATATTATTATATTTATATATTTATATATTAATTGATTATTTCAATTCAGATTAATTAATATCTATATATAGTTTATTTTTCGCGTCGGTTTATTTAGCTAAATTTTGTTAAAAAGCTAGAGGAAAAAATAAAGGTTTAGTTTCTAAGGTGTTCATGTGTATATTTATCATAAGTACTCTAAATTTATATTTTCAAAAATTTAAAGAATTCCGCGTTTCTCTTTGTAAGTTTTAGGATAAACCAGTTGTGGTTTTTTTTTGGTAATAGGGTGGTGGCAACCGGTTTGGGCCGTGGTTGTCAATCAGCTTTTTGTTTATCTTGAAATAAACCAGTTATTGGTTTCGTTTTGGTTTTGATTAGGAAATTATATATTTTGAATTTTGATAAGAATGTATACAATTATGAGGGGTCAGGGGTTGATAAGGAGGTGTCGGCCAGGTGGGTTTGAGCCCTGGATGAATGAGGTGGATGGGAGAGCGAATGAGGAGAGAAAAGAGAGAATGGTTGAGGCGAGGAATGTGGTGGATGGAATGATGAATGTGATTCTGGATGAAGTAAAACATAAAATATTTTTGGAATTGATGGATGATATTTACGAAGAAAAATATGACGAGTTTCTGGATGATTTGATTTGTGAGATAGTGAATGAGGAGTTGAATGGGGTGAATGAGGAAGCGGATGAGATGGATGAAGTGACTGAGGAAGTGAATGTGGGCTGGCGTGAGAGAAGGAGGATAAATAGAAATAGGAGCTCTCACCTGAAGAGGAAGGAGAGGAGAAGAAGGGAGAAGGAGAGTCGCTTGGTCGTGGAGCTGGGAGCTTCCTCGACCAAGAGTACTCAAACGGAGGAGCTGGTTGAGGAGGTCCTCATCTCACCGACCACGCGACAGGAAGAGGAGTGGTCTGGTCCACAGGAGGCCCCTGTTCCTCATTGTATAATTAGTTAAGACTAATTTTCTTTTTAATTTTGAAAAAAACCGTTTTGGGACAGCAATTTTTTTGGAGATTGTTTTTTGTGCTGTCATCTGCTTTTAGTAATACTAATTGTTTTTTTATTTGGAAAAAAGAAAACCGTTTTGGGGAAGCAGTTTTTTTTTGAATTTTTTTTATGCTACCATGTACATATTGTACATATAATTGTTTATATATTGTACATATTTTTGGATGATGCAATTAATTTATATATGAAATTAATCGTATGTTTTTCTGATTGTGGTTAAGTCATGTTTCTATGAGTTTTAGGATGTTATTAACGTAATAAAGGTTAACATTGACCAAACAGCTTTTCAACAGTTTTGTATAAGTTTAAATCTTTCGTCACTACTTTCAAAGTATTATTGGTCTATGTTTATGGAAGTACAATTGAAAATAATTAATTCCCATCAACTTTATAGAGTGAGCCGGATCTAAATCAATATCTCTACATTTGTCATCATATTGATCCGCTAATGTGCGTATACAGATCTCGTATGAGTCCATTTTAGCTACCACCATTTTTTTAGAATTATTTTTTCATTGCGATTAATTTTAAAAAGTGGTATAAATATAGAAATAATTATTTTTTAGCTAACATTTATTTTTGTTTTGGATACAATAAATAAAGCGAAAGATTTAACCTAAACAAATATATTAGAGTTAATAACTTAAAAATTAGTAAGCTTAGTTTTGAATTTAAAATAATCGTAATTTTTTTTTAAATTACCAATTTATTATTTAGTCTGAAGATTAAATTTAATTAATTTCATGTAAAACTTTATTAACACATATTATGTATTTCATGTTTCGATTTAGCATTTTTAAATAAGAAATTATTTAGATTATGGATAAGTTATATATTATTTAGGTTTGTTGATTCACCTTTCTCCAGCGGTAGGCCTAAAAAGCCATCCATGGGGCTTATCCCTTTAACATTGATGTCGTTCTTAGATCGCCTATGGCCATCGGGGTTATGCGATCGAAGAACATTGGTTTCTTCTCTTCATTCAGCGAGGAAGTTCTCAGGGACGAGGAGTGGTGTTGCTGTGTTTGTACTTAGGTGCAAACCAGTAGTACCATTCCTTGCTCAGAGGCTTCTTCGGTGTAATGAAGAGAAGGACCAATTATACTTTTGCTTTCAGGATCAGAGGCTTCACCTCATACAAATTCAAAAACTTACCATTTTTTTCATTTAGCTTTTTAACAAAATTTAGCTAAATAAACCGACGCGAAAAATAAACTATATATAGATATTAATTAATCTGAATTGAAATAATCAATTAATATATAAATATATAAATATAATAATATAAAATGTTCCACAAAAAAAAGTTTTTTCAAAAAAAAAAAACCGGCTTGCCAACGCCCAACCTGGAAAATATTTTCCCACCAAATTATTTATATATATATATCTAAAAAAATACAAGAAATATAACTGTAATTAACCTAACGGGTCCCTGTTTCGGCGCCAGTTATTATCTTGGACCTTTGTTAACTAATATATTTAAAAGGAATTTACCCGGGATAAAATCGAATCGTAAATTTGGGAATCTCTTAAATTTTATATAATTAGCCTGACATTCCAAAGAGAATAATTAAACTAAAACCAATATATATATTTACAATAAATACCTTAAATTATTAACTGTTGATTGATGATCTGGTTCTAATTTTTCAATTCCCTTGACTAGCGTTTGATCAACTACTTATATTGGATGAACTAATTTGTGAACATCAGTTGTTGCTGTTGAATTACACCTTCGTTGTTCGAAATGCCCAATTGAACATTGCATTTGATCCTTTAACTTTTCATTTATATATCTGCCTTTGAATCCATGCGGTTTCAACAACCGGAAAAACCATCAAACAAACGATTGTCTCTAACTGTGGTAATAGCTTCGATCACTGTTATCCTTGCCATTCATACTTTCGATAACATCATTGGATACTTTATCTTCATGTACTGCCACTTTTATAAAGCAGATTTTTTTTTAAGATAAATTAAGTAAAAAAACTTAATGAAAACAAGAATGAAAAACTTCAGAAAAAATGTATATATGTAATCCAAATCACACACTAATGAAAACAGTGTTAACTTTTTTGTTTGATTTAATGTTTAATAACAAAAACAATTGAACATTTTCTTTTGAAAAGCAACAATGGAATCAATCTTTTTTAAATTGCAAAATGTGATTTTGCTTTGGACATCTCATGATGTCAAAACAAAATCGGGTAATCTTCAAAATTCAGCAATGATTAACACGACATCTGTTCATTAGTATTGGAAATAAAAATTTAGTACGTTCGTTGGCTTTTTATAATATATTCAAAATCAATTAGCAGTTAAGTTGGGAAAATTTTAAAAGTACTATTAATGTAAAAATGAACGGAAATTAATGTAATACATTTCTATTGAATTGAAAACAAAGAGGAATTTGGTTTTATTATTGTTTTGCGATTATTGCGATCGTTACAATACGTCATGATTTTTTGACCACAAAGAATTTTTTAGAGGACTTCTGAGAAAATTTAATTTTTAACGACTAGTCTAATGTTTATATATTGTATTTATATCTGATTCGACTATCAAAATTTGGGTCTGTCCAGGGCCTGTCTGTTGGGCCTTGACAAATTCCTGCTCGGGAAGTTTATACTTTTGACTTTGGTTAATTTATTGTTTGTTTCTATTTCTATGTTCAAGGTGAACATATTGCAGTATGTTATGATTGTAATGCTAAGAGCTGATAATGTCGATAATTTAAACGATTGAATTCTGTAAGAATCGGGATCATATAATATAAAACAAGATTGCCGATAACAAAATAAACTATTACAATTTTAAGGAAATGATTAATTTCTTAACCACACTATTTGTGAATTTTCGAAGGTTAGTAGGAATATTATTACCCAGTACAATCCTAAGTCACTCGTGTAGTTATTATTGACTGTTTCCAATCAATTAGAAATCAATTTGCGACAAGAATGTCAAGTATATTTGTGAATCATATGAATCTTTCAATTCGAAATCAGTTTTTGGGTTTATATGAATAAACCTTACAGTTATTATTAAATTAAAACAACTTTTTTTCTAAACGTGTTTCGGTTAAATACTACTACTAAAGTTAAATTTTGTTAGAGATTTTTATATTCGTCTGTATAGACAATTGTATGTTGTAAAGTATTTTACGGGACAATTATGGGTTTTATGTTTTTAGGAAATGATTAATTCCTTAACCACAATAAGCGTGTCTACCAAAAGATTCGAACTCATTGGTACTGATGGGGTTGTGGTACTGATGGGGTACTGATGGGGTTGTGAGTTCGAATCCCAACCGAAACACGTTTAGAAAAAGTTGTTTTAATTTAATAATAACTGTAAGGTTTATTCATATAAACCCAAAAACTGATTTCGAATTGAAAGATTCAAATAATTCACAAATATACTTGACATTCTTGTCGCAAATTGATTTCTAATTGATTGGAAACAGTCAATAATAACTACACGAGTGACTTAGTACTGGATTGTACTGGGTAATAATATTCCTACTAACCTTCGAAAATTCACAAATAGTGTGGTTAAGAAATTAATAATTTCCTTAAAATCGCATCGACTACACAAGTGACTTAGGATTGTACGGGGTAATAATATTCCTACTAACCTTCGAAAATTCACAAATAGTGTAGTTAAGAAACATTTCCTAAAAACATAAAAGCCATAATTGTCCGTTAATCATTTTCTAAAAATCATTAATCGTTTCCTAAACCCAACATTAATCAATTAATCATTTCCCCAAAATTCCCAAAATTCTTAAAAACATAAAACCCATAATTGCGATAAATGGGTACGTGCTCTCTGGAAAGCATTTATTCACTCTTGTATTTAACGTTTTAGGGCAAAGATATGAGCGAATTTTTCAATCTATTATCATTTTTCAAAACACCGTTCGTTAATATAAATAAAAAAAAGTCAGGCAAGTACGAACCAATTCGCTCGCTGAGGGTTCCGTGTATATAATATTTGAGAAAACAACAGTTTTTGTTAGCATAGTTTCACGTTGGGTTGCATTTTGCCCAAAGCTGTTTATGGTAACTAAAGATGTGCTTCAATAACACCAGCTTATAAATTTTTTATATTGGAAAATATATTATCAACTGTTGTAGCTTCAAGTGTTGTTGGTTCATGAATTTTTCTTTGTAAATTTTTTTGTAGAAAATAGTTTGAGAGCCAGTTTTGAGGATTTTTATTGAAACCAACATTAAAGTCATCTATCACAATAGTTGGAGGAAAAAGTGTCGTCAAATTATTGCCAACGAGTGCATTGTTAACACAGTCGAGTGATTTGTCTACTAAACATTGGGGAGATCGCTATACAAACAGGATTTGCACTTCAGCTAGTTGAAAATGCACAATGACTCCCAGCAGAGCTAAAATCGAAGTGATGGTGGCTACTATTTTCCTGCACTAGTAGTACTGTATCAGACCTAATGAAAAGAACAGATCCCCAACCTCAATTTATTTGACAGTAACAATTTTATAGTTCAAAAGTAGTTCAATAGTTCAACAATTCAAAAATAGTTTGTAATTAGTAATCAACCTCACAGAGAACATTTGCAACGCAACCATATTAAATGATAATCTATCGAATAGCAAACAGGTATATTATCGCATAATTTTTCAACCGAACGCCTTGTGCCTGAAGTTGAGTTCATCTGACTTGTTAAACTTGTTTGATCTAATCTGATCTTGTTTGTTCATTTCTATACTTCGATTGACTCAATATTTTACTATAACACACATTTCCTACAACGTAGCAAAATTTATCCTCTTCTACAATTATTTTACGTGAATAGTTCCTTCACAAAAACACAATTTTAGAATTTTAATCAAATGAATCAAAAAAATTTGTTTTGGACTAAAAAAAACATTCACCTTTCATATGACACCCCACTCGACACAGTCAAAAAAAATTTTTTTTTTTTTCAAAATTTCCACCATCAACCCCTTCAAAATAAAATTTCAAATGATGAGCCGACCGCTATAGTTTTCATTCAATCTTTAAACATTGCCCATAACGATGAATTTTTCAAAAAAATTTCTTTTGTAATGTTCGAAGTTAAGGGGGGCGGCAGGATTTTTTTTTTCAAATTTTTGAACATAACTCAAAAACTGCGCGTTTGAAAATTACAAAAAAAATTGTTTTAGACTAGACTAAAATTGACCTTTCATATGACACCCCTTAAACGACACTAGTTTTTTGCAATATCTAAAAAACTAAGCAGGCGAAAAATCATTGAAATTTTTTTTTTAAATATTTTGATCTTTTTCGATTTTTCTAAACCAAATTCGATTCCTTACAAAAAACTTTTGTTTTACTATGTCCTTATCTATGTTCATAAAATACAGATGAAAACAAATATTTGATTTTTTTTGTTTTCAGTAGGCGTGGGGATTATGTCGGAAGGACACCGAAGTCTCACCAATAGGGTACCGTTTTTTTATTTTTTAAAGTACAGAACCCTAAAAATTGTTTGAAAAAGTTGTTTTGAAAAAATTTAAAGTGGGGGTATTGTCCAGTCCGTTGATAGTTTGGTTTAACCCTTAGCCCTATCAAAACATTTTTTTACGATTTTAGGTTTTTAATTAATTGCTTTTAGAGTAACACCAGAATGCAACCAGAATTGATTTTTTTTTAAAAGTTTTTAAAGAAGATTTCCAATTGCAACTCAAACTCAAGAAGATAAAACGTTAACAATTACAATAAAAAAAATAAAGCTCAAGCTTTTCTTGTTACCTTACATAACAATTGATTGACTACTTCGCAAACATGACCACTTTATGACCACTTTTTTACAGTGTGAAATCACAATAAATCAAATATAACCAAAAACCAAACCTATTAATTAAAAACAAGTTACAAAAATACTCAATTCAAACATTTTCATTTAATTATAATTAATTATTCATATTCATTCAACAAAACATCAAACTGCACTTTTTCGTAAATACCAACCACTTCCAACAAATTTTGGGAGATCAAATCATAAAACAATTGAAACAAAAACAAAGTGAAAATTGTATACATAAACTTTATATTCACCACATTTCTCAAATTTCTCTTCACCATACAATACAATACACCTGCCCACCACATTTCAGATTTCTGTGCTATTTTTTTACTTTTTAGTACAAATTTTGATTTTCCTCTTTTTCTTTATTTTTCTATTTTGTTTATAATGAATGAAAATTTCGTTCTCAGTCAACTCTAGTCACTGTCAGTCGTTGGTATTAAATCGTGTGCGGTAAACGTGTTTCTTTTAAAAGTAATAAAATAAAAATAGTTTGAATAACAAAAAAAAACGGAAAATCGTTAGAGGTGACAAAAAAAACAAGTGCAAAATAATTAAGATTATTTTTTAATAGTCACAAATAAAAAATTATGTGAATTTTCAGGTATAAAAAAATGGATACAAAATAATAACCGAAACTTGGATTACAAATGGATAATAAAAATCATCTTTAACAAATTTTGTTAGTGTAATTTATTATTAGATAATTTATAAAATTAATCGACTGTAAAATTTGATTCTAAGCTTATGGTTTTAGTTCGGATTAGTTCCAACGGTTTTTGATCAAATTTTAATTTTATTCCTGCAGGTAGCAGGATTTCTTTTTTTAATTTAAAAAAAAACGAATTTTATTCAAACCAACCAAGAATTAGTTCACGATTAGATAATAATCGTTGTGTTTGCTTTTGTTGTGGAATTAATAGAAGTAGCTAGTGTAGTGATAAAAGGAGATGAAAAAATGAAGATAACAATAATAAGTAAAATATTTGTGAAGGGTTTTTTTTATTGTTATATCTACGATAAAGATCTGCTACATTAATATTTGTACGAATACATAAATTTGAATTATTATATACAAATAGGATTTTCTTGTCTTCAAAAAGAAATTCATTTGCATGAACGACGACGGCAGGATTAAAAAAAATGATTGACATTTTTAAACTAAGTATAGCGTAGACGTTGAATCGTTTATAATTTTGCAATTCACTCAAAATAATTGTCGCAAAAGGTATGAATGTGAAGAATTTTAAGAAAATATTTCTAAAATGTTGCTAGATAAATTTTCTATTATGAGTAGAAATTAACAAATTTAAAGTTTGAACAAAATGTGAAAAACAGAAACGCAATTAATTTGTGGAAAAACGTGATATTGTGATATTCGGTATATTGTAGCGAAACTACCTCTTTTCTTTCCACTAATAAAATCAGGTTTGAAATACCGAAACAGAAGTTGTTCTAAGTGATTTCGTACGATTTCAGTGAAACTTTGTTGTACGTCTTAAAATCTGTATCTCAGAAAAATTTAAATTTTTAAACATTTGTTTTTATCTATTTTTATGGGCTAGAGAAGATAGTAAAAAGACAAGAAAGATAAAAATGGCAATATTTCAAAATGCTTTCGATCAACTTTTTGGCTGCTTGGTTTTTGATTTATTACCTAAACAAGTGATTTTTCTGGTTCTGAAAACAATTACATAAGAATTAAAAAAACAATAATAAAAAATACTAAAATATGAAGGGGCTGAAATCTCAAGGCTCTGAGAGACCAAGACTTCAGTCTGGGTTAAGGATTTTGATATAGTTTCGGCAAAACACTTTTATGAGGACATTGTTTTTAGTTTTGGTCAGCGATGTATATCAAACATAAAACTCTTTGTTAAAGTACATGTATTTTTTTATCTCTGTTTAGAAATTTATTACAAAACTAACACGAAACATCAACACGTCGCCGGAAAATTATAACAGATCATAAATTAACATAATTTAGTGAAAAGATGATACAATCAGCAAACTACTCAAAAACCTCTCCTTTTAGCGTTTCGAGAAAATATTACAAAATCACAAATTCATATTTCTTTCAAAATTCCAAAAATATTGTAAAAATTAAATAAAATCAAACTTTTTTCAAAATTCTAAAAATATATATAAAATTCAAAAATTCAATTTTTTTTAAATTCTAATAATATTGCAAAAATTATAGAGCCGCAATTAGGCTATTGCAGAACTCTGCAATATTTCTGCAATGGTAGTGGGTAAAATAATCATTGCAGAAAAGTTTGGCAATGAACTCATTGAAAAACAATGCAATGACTCATTGCAATGTTTTGCAATTTGTTCATTGCTAAACTTTTCTTCAATCAGTTAATTATCAAATAATTATGAAATAATTAACTGATATCGCAGTAGGCCAGACGCATAATTCATAAAAAATTATAAATAAATGAAAAATGGCAAAATAAATTCTAAACGAATTCCCCTCGTTCGTTGATAAATCCTTACAATTTTTTGGAAAATTCCTCAAGCAAGTGGAATTGATAATTTTCCTCGGTTTACGGCCTCGTGCTATTATGAATATACTTGCTTTCGAAATTTTTGGCAAAAAATCATTTCGAATTACCACCGGGCACCGCCCATGGG
Source organism: Diogma glabrata (assembly GCA_963693315.1). Lineage (NCBI taxonomy): Eukaryota > Metazoa > Arthropoda > Insecta > Diptera > Cylindrotomidae > Diogma > Diogma glabrata. The sequence continues at coordinate 48,860,384 of OY856188.1, forward strand.
AAATTACTACTGATTACACTAATTTACAAATTTTGATCTTTTTTTGTCTAACTGACTAAAACCCAACTTTTCTTGTGGATTTTGACCTGCTGAACACAAATATTATATTCAATTTTTTAGTTTAGCTCTTGTTTTTCAGATATCCGCGATAAACCAATTTTTTCGGTGAAAAAAAGGTTATTTCGGTTTTTGGATTGTATATTTTATAAAACAACGAAATTCAATGTATTAATGAAACAAGTGCATGCTAACAAACATTTTGAGCTAGTTTTGTAAAAATCCATCCATTCTGGAAGTTACATTCGAAAAAAGTTGAACAAAAAACAAAAATCTATGTTTTTTAAAAAAACTTTCCATATTCAACGCCATAAATTTTGAACAAACAATGATTGTAATTTTTTTTAATTGCTTGGAGCCCGTGGTAAACACGAATTTTGGTGCAGGTTGAACCAAGTTTTTCAGATTTTTCCAAATTAGACAAAACTAAAAATTTGGAAAAAAATTTTTTTTTACTCAGAATAATTTAAATTCTGCAACATAATTGATTTATATTTAAGTTGTTATACAGATTTTTGAATAAAAACTGCGAGTCATTTTGAGTTATACTTATTTCAACCGCTTTTTTACGTATTTTTCTTTTCTTTTTGTGCAGCATCGTAAATAATATTTTACAAGTTCAATCGTTCTCAAACATCAGTTAAGAATTCTTTTAAAATAGTAAAGTAGAAAGTTTAATTTATTTAAATGACTTCTCAAGAAGTTCCAAGTGAAAAAGTAGTCCAATTTCATTTTGTTTTATTTGTGGAATTTGCATAATACATCCTGCTAAAAAAATCATTCCATATATAAGAATTGCATACCTTCATTACTTTGGCATAAAACTGAATGAAGATACACCGTGGATGCCGAAAAATAGTTATGTCAACTGCAACTTAACTCATACAAGAGAAAATGTTCATTTAACGTTTTAACGTTGTGTTACGACCAGAATTTGACCATAACTCGCAATTTCAGCTAGAAAATCTGCATAACAACTCAATTATGTTGTAGAATTTAAATTATTCTTAGTAAAATTTTTTTTTTTTTTTTCCAAATTTTGAGTTTTGAATTTTTTTGGGAAAATGTGAATAACTTGCGGCAACCTGCACCAAAATTCGTGATTTTTAACTTAAAAGAAAGGATGTTGAATTAACTGTAGGCACCAAGAAATTAAAAAAATTTACAATCATTGCTTGTTCAAAATGTATGGCGTTGGATATAGAAAAATTTTTAAAAAAGCAAGAATTTTTGAATTTATTGGGGATTTCTTGATTTTTTTTTCAACTTTTTTCGCGTATACTTCTAGAAGCCTTGATGGTTTTTTTCAAAAAAAGCTCAAAATGTTTGTTAGTATCTTTACTATGCACTTGTTTCATTAATATATTAAATTTATTTGTTATGTAAAATAACTAGATGTATGTTAATTATACGTCTAGTAGTAGGCCAGACTAGATATACGTCTAGTAGGCCAGACTAGGCGATATTAGTTAATTGCTTCATAATTATTTGATAATTAACTTATATCGCAGAAGGCTAGATGAATAATTATTTGTTATTAGTATAATTCAAATGTGATTGGTCAAATTGAATGATGTCATTACTTTAGAGAATTTCACTGGGTTAAATTAAATTAAAATAAAACTAGGGCAAAAAATTTTCAGTGTAATTGAAATGCAATTAGTCAAATTCAATGATATCATCCGGCGTCATCTGAACGAATTTTAGCCCTTCCTAGAAGATGAAGTCCATTACACAAACGTCTGTTAGAAATATAAAATTGTATTTCTGTACTAAGTAAAAAGCTTTTTAAAAGTAATTCAAAAATCAATAAGTGGTTGTGATTAATGCCGGAATAAAATTCTGGCGATTTAATACCGGAAAATTTTCCATTTATCGGTATACCGATTTTGTGATATTCAAAATTTATAAACCCGGTATACCGATATTACCCGCTATACAAATTTGATTTTAAATGGAGAAACAAATACACGCAACGATTTCCATTTTGTCTTAGACCTTTTCCTAGGCATTTTCTAAAATTGAATCGAAACGTACGTTAGTCTTAAATATGTATTTTTAAATTTGCTTTTTGTAGTTTAGAAAATCTTATCTTTATTTGCTCTACATAATGCTCCGCGCATGATGGATCCAATTTCATCCGAGCTCTGCTGGTGACCTGCTGGTGACGGAAGGAATAGTGCTACGATGTTATAAAGAATATGTAACGGTGTTATAGGGAATCAAGATTTGATGGTAAATTTCGATTCCCACAATTCGTATAAGTCCAGAGAACAGAGTCCAAAAGAGATGGGGAAACAGATGCAGCGCCCAAACTTGACAACAATACTTCATACAGGGACGAATACAGAACTTATAGATGCGTAGTAATTGATACGGAGTGAAATATTTTGGGCATGTATTGAAAGAGGGCAGAGTTTATTTGACGGGCTCTTTACCATCCCCATATGATCGTTCCAGAGTATATCATTGGAAATTGTGACTCCCAATAAACGAACGCTTTCACGTTTGTGTATTTTCCCATCACACATACTAATTGAAATAGCCTTGGGAAAATCGGTCTTTTATCTCTCAACAATCAATTTCTGCTTTGGTGAAATTAAAATTGACCATATTCTTATCACCACATCCGGTGACATTTTCTAGATCCTCGTTTACATTTATGGCAGCATCTCTCCGGGCAGGATTTATTCGTCCGTGCATTTTACTATTTGAAGAATGGGAAAACGAATGACTTCCTTGAGTATTATCATCAGCAAAACTATTTATTGGGTCACTAGTGATTTTCAACAGTTTGTTGATATAAATTAAAAATAGGACATTGGATAAGATTTATAGTATTTGTAGAAAATTTTAGTAAGAGTGGGTGCAGGGTGAGGGTGAGGCTTTGTTGATATTCAGCCCCCTTAAGAGTTTTTCGACGATTTTGGGTTTCAAATTTAGTTTTGTCATATAAACTCCTGAAGACTGGATCTGGGGTATTTCTTTAGGAGTTTCCAAAACGGTTGATTTTAAAGCAAAGCGTTCAGCGAACAATGTCGCTTTTTTGCTGGGTCAGTAACGATTAAAATTACCGTCAATAATAGAAAGGATAGAAGATTTAATACCAGAATTTCGATATTGGGAACGATTTACGCAGTTTTTTGTTAGGTTTCCAAATATTAAATAATCTACGTTTGTTTCCAATGGCTAATTTGGTTGACTTGGAAAACGTTTACTATTAAGTAGGGAACGAATTTATTGATCCCGAATTGAATGGTTTCAATAAGGTTTTGGACATATACATTTACATCATCAGTATAAAAACAATGACGATTGAAAAGAATTGAAAAAAAATTCGGAGACCAATGGTGTCCATTTGTGTTGTCCAAGTGTTGTTATTAGACAGTGATCAGAATTTCTAATACTACCCTTATCGACATTGACACTCGCAATATTTGGCATAGATGTGAGATAGAGATCTAGGAGAAAAATTTTACAACCAAAATTACGAGTAGCATGAAAGCTGTTTACAATGTAAGATAACATCATAATTAGGAAATTTTGCTCTAATTTCGTCCACAATATTGATCAGGAAATTAAAAAAATTTGGTTTATATTTGTCTGATTTTAGCAAATTTAACGCAAGTTCAAACGGTTCTGGGTCGTCATAAATTTGCAGTTTGCCATGGGGGCAGTAAAAGTCCTAAGTCAGAATATCATTATAAAGTCAACTTCATAAAGTTCAGTCAATTCGACTCATGTTCACACATATAACGGAAAGTGACAAATTTTGCATTGAATCAGACGGTATCGGTTCAATGCAATTCGATTTGCTTTTGAAGTTTCAACTAAAGTCGAAACCACGAAACCTCTATTAGGAAATGGTTTCCACCAACCCATACGAGACTTAGTTTTTGGTACAAAGAATAGTCAAAACTAAGATTTCACAATATTGGTCAGGAGAATAGGAGATTAAAAAAATTGGGTTTATGTTTATCCGATTTTACCAAATTTAACGTAAGTTCAAACAGTTTTGGGTTGTTATAAATTTGCAGTTTGCCATGAGGACAATAAAAGTCCTAAGCCACAATATCGTTATAAAGTCAACTTCACAAAGTTCAGTCAATTCGACTCATGTTCACACATATAACGAAAAGTGCAAATTTTGGATTGAATCAGATGGTATCGGTTCTGTTCAATGCAATTCGATTTGCTTTTGAAGTTTCAACTGGAGTCGGAACCACGAAACCTCTATTAGGAAATGGTTTCCACCAGCCCAGCACTAACGAGACTTAGTTTTTGGTACAGAAAATAGTCAAAACTAAAATAAATCTAACCATTCCCCTCCACAGAGCCTCAGCCAATTCAACTCGCTTTCACAAAATGTGCCAAATCTTAGAAAAAAAACGTTTCATGTTTATTGTAGGACTATAGCAAATTGACAAAAGAATTCGAAATCTAATATATTTATTTTTTGAGTTATCTGAATCTTATTTAACTGTAAATGAAGATCGTTGTGCAAAATATTGCTACAAATGGTTGGTGAAATTTTTAATTACTATGAACGATAAAGACTTGATGTTTTTGGTTTAATCAACATTAGCACTTACAGCAACAATTTATTTTTCTTGAACTAACATGAGTTTTTTTACCGAACCCGAACAAAGTTTGGAACAATCTTTAGAATGGTTATAATTACCGGACAATTTTTTTGCAATATTCTGAACCGTTTTCTGAAAGTTTTTATTGTTTTACTCAGAAATATTACGGGACCAGACCCACTCTAAAACGTTTTCTTAGTTACGCCAATAAACTCGACCAAAAAATTGTTTGAATTGTTCAAATTAATACAGCCGAGAGACACTTGTTAACAGCTTACTCCTCTCCGGAACATGGACAACAAAAAAAAATATCATGTTACGTGATAATATCCCTTGCCTGAACAGATAGAAACCGAAAATAAAAAAAATTTAATTCAATATAAGACTGCTGGATATTATAAGCACTTTTGTATTTTTTTAAGTTTGATGAGTTTTTATGACAATATTGGATTGTTTAACATATCATTACGCACTAGTGGTTAACAAATATATTACGTTAGCTGCACTACGTAAGTGATTTTATCATAATAAATTATTAAATTTGTAAATACTAAATTCGCTTAGGATTCTAGTTTGTAAGTAAGTGTCCGACAAACTGAACACTGTAGCGTTATCATTGAGTTCTACGTTTAACTTTCTCGAAGAACCCAAAATAACGTATAGATAAACATCAAATCAAGTAATCAATGCGAAAAACCTAACCTTATCGATTTTCCGAAATCCAAAAAAAAGTACTAAACTCTCTTTCTAATTAAAACGATTATATTTGCATATGTTGTTGGGAATTGATAAAAAATTCATTATTGCTGTGTATTAATTCAATCCAAAAATGTTATTACATTTGACTTCTGATTGTTTAAAAGATAAGCTTATCCTTATTGTTTAAATATTTAATTAACTTTGTGCTTTCTGGGCATGTTTCGAGGTTTCATTTTTCACAATAAGAATAACATTTTTCCGCTTTGATTTTGATACACAAAAAAAATCAATCTTGATTTTGAAATCTCATTTACAGTTTGTTTTGTAAAATACATACACTATGTTCTTCTTAAAAACATTAACGTGATAAAATACATATCCTACTCGTATATAGTAGAAAATTTGTACAAATATAAAATTGTCAAAATGATTATCAAATTATAGGTTTCAGCTTATCCAATTCCAAAAAAAACATCTAATTTAATCTGAGCGATAAAACTTATGGTTGAACGAAAATTAGCCTTAAGGGATTATGAATTCCAAGAAAAACCATAATATTCAAAATAAAATTAAATTTATTTTATGTTGATCTTACTTTAGAATTTTTTATTAAACAAATACGATTAAGATTGAATTTATTTTTGAGAAAAATTGTTATTTCAATGATTATGGTGTCGAATTATTCGATTAACTGTTGTATTGAGCTGCGGATGTCTAATACAAGTACTATGTATGACAAAGTATGTACTCTAACCAATGAATGATATTATTAAGGTTTCAAATTTACATAAAAAAGAAATATTTTCATGTTGAAGTTTAGGTTAAACTTTCATTTTTTAATTTCAATATCACAATATGCAAATTTTCCTTCATAAAAACTTTTGTGTGTTAATGAACAAATTATACAGAAAAAACAACATGAAAATTCATAACAAAGTTTCAAGAAGATTATTTTCTTGATTATATTAAAGATCATTATTCATTTTTTTTTAAAGAACGACTGCCTTATGATATTTACAATGATAAGGAACTTAAGAATTATAAATCTTCAAGATTTTTGTAACCTTGTGGATTATATTTAAAACAAAAAAATTTCATAAAATTTAATTAATTAATTAAGAACCCATGAATTACAGGATGAATTACTTGCTTTTATAACATTATTTTTCCAATTTCAAATGTTAAAATTTTTAACAAAATGGCGACGATTTGAAAAAAAAATTTCTTTTATTTTATGTCATTTCCGAATTTTTTAAAAATAGCAAAAAAAAAAATATATTTGAAAATTCCTAAGAATACTCAGGGTGCTCAGGGTGGTTGGGCAACGCCTGTCATCTATTTGAACCGCTCCGCCCGAAGGTTTACTTGCTGCGTCACAAAAGTCAATTTTACTCCGAAAACAATAATTCTAATTTTGAAAAATCATTTTGATATTCTTAGAGGACTTCAAAGATATGAAAAAAAAATCGCTTTTTTAAATATATCTAGACCAGAATACCCCGTAATGAGAATAAAACATATTTTGCCATTTATATCGATTATAGCGTAACTAGTGATTGCAAATTACCCGATTTCAAATTACCCGGTTACTCGATTAGTATTTTCCAAATTACCCGGATAACCCGGGTAGTTATACAAAAATTAAAAGATGAAAAACAATAAAAAAAGCCTCACAGTAGTAAACTAAAAATTGATCATTTTTTAATTGTAAAATAATATTTCAAAAATATTAAAGCATTTAGGGTAGGTGCACTCATCCGATTTCGTATTTTTTTTTTGCAATAGAAAAAACCCGCTCCGTTAAAGTGGATGTTGGCTTCACGGTCAATAACGATTGATTTAAATTTTCTATCATTTTTTTCGGTTTCCTTTATTTACATACAACATTTTCGGCTCTTTATCAACTGTAGTACCACTGTTATCTATAGTAGACCTTGTGTAGACAGCAATACATTTTTGTAGTTGTAAATTTTGAATATTATAGTTAGCCGCATCATTATCCGATTTGATTTTTCATTGCTGACGTATTTCCCCATTTAGTTGAAATTATTCGTGCGCATCCAAATACGTGGCACAGAGATTTATCTGATGACATTTTCTTGAACTGGTCCCAAACTTTCGATGACACTTATTTTTATTATTAGCTTAAATCTTAAATAAAAACTTATCATAAAATTAATATATTTACCGTTTCTATTTTAAACTAAATATAAACAAATAACCAATGAAGATCCTTAATTTTTTATGACTTAATTTTAATTTTAATAAGAACTAAAATTCCATAAATTTTATTATGTGTTCTTCGTCGTTTTTCTGATTTTATTTTGTAATACAAGCAATAACAATTAACTAAAGGTCAGTTTAATGTTTACGGATGTGCTTGGTTTAATGTTTATGGTTTAATGTTTATGGACATATAAGAAGGTGTAAGGTTAGAATAGAATCAATTGTCAACAACTAGCATAAAGAATAATTCAAATTTGCAAAAAGAGAATGAGCTGAATTTTATTTTGTAAATTTTATTGAGAAAAAACTGAACCTTTTGTTGTTCGGGTATTCGACTAAAATATCCGGATATTAAATACCCGAAAAATCTTCCTAAATATCCGGGTATCCGGGTACCCGAATACCAAGATTGCAAACACTAAGCGTAACTATAAAAACTTTGGAAGTGAAATTTGGAATTCTTAGAAAACTAACCTGTTCACACAAAATGACGGGTTCAGTAAATGTTGTTTTCATTTGTTTTCCAGGGTTGCGATGTGAGGCCTTAAAGAAAATAACTTTTTTGCCGAGTCAAGAAGGCTATCACAGCGCTTTCTTTATGTTTTCTTTCTCCGCTTAGTTCCGACCTTAATTTATCGAAAAACTTACAAAATAATTCGAAACGTGTCATATACTCATAATTATAGTTATTAAGGGAGTTGGAGTAAGAAGGGGTAAAACACCATTTAAAACAGGAGACAGGAAGCTTAATTAATATATACTGAGATTTCAAATAATAATATTTCTGTATTCTTAGGCAATAGGAGTAGGGAAGGGTGAAAAAAAGGTATTCGGAGCAGGACAACAGTGCGTCACATGATCAAGGATATTCTATACTAACTTGATTATTGGTAACCAATTTTAGTATTGTTCGTGCAGATTTTTCAAAAAAAAGTTAGCTCTTTAATTAGTTTTTTTCCTTCATCCTCTATCATGAAATATTGGCCTATAGATGTCATATTTTGTTATGTGGTAGGATTCTTTCTTGGTTGTCCATTCTTTAAAAAAAAATACATACAAAAACAAAAAAAAGATATTAACGTCTATTAACACCTTATAGTGTTAACATGTGACATATATTGCAATTCCTGAACACAACACATCAGAAAACATTCTGACTTCGATTCAATGTCACATATTTGGTTTTGTTTCGATCAATTTTTCAATTGACATTGCTATTGACATTTATGAGAAAAAAATTATTTTTTATGTGCATATGGTCTGGCAATATAAAAACTATTTACACAGGTATATGTCAATTACTTTTGATATTTTGTTCTTTGAGGTCGAAGTTTTCTAAGGTCCTTAAACTACACAAAAAACTACTAAACTACGTTTCTGGTCTCGTATATGTCACCCTTTTTAGTTACGTCAAAAAACCGAACTTTTAGTGCTGACTCTTACACGATTTTCAGCTTCTTAAAATAGAAACCTTTCTAATCGAATCTTTAAAATATTTATATCACAAATTTTTTAGTTTGAATAAAAAGCTTACGGAAAAATTACATTAAAATAGTAAAAAAAAATCAGCCTAAAGAAATAAAAAAAAGTCACGCAAATTGTTATTACTATTACTGCCCTAAACAACCTAATGAAAAACTAACTTGTATAATTTATACAGGTGTTAAACTAACGTGTCACTAAACTTCGATGAATTCGACTCATGTTCCTTAAACGCAAATATACATTTTATTGTTTAATTGTTCGCTTGTATCAAATATACGTGCAAGTTTGTGCATGTTTCACAACCAATGAACAGTACCAAAGGCTATAAATTTCTAGATGATTCCGATACATTCAGAATTTCTTTCAGGTGAGAAAATATTCAGATCGAGAATAAATTTTGCATGTGCTCTACAAAAGATACGGTCTCACACTCTCACATAAAACGAAAGGAGCTAGATCTCTTAAATGTGGTAACGATGTCTGAATTATGGTGAATCTGAATCGCAAAGTTCCTGGCAGTTTTACTGTTCTGCACAAAGTTTCAGGCTGTTTCCATATGTTTCATATCTACTGGATTAAGTTAAAGTTTCTAACATTAGTATTGATGAAACCAAAATTACTTTTTGGGGTTAAGAAAATTTTTTAATTCGTATCACATAATAGACCAGTGCAAATACCTTAAAAAGAGGACAATAAATGGAAAAACATTAGTAACAGCATTAAAATTGTTGGATAAGGAAGAACATATTGAGCAAACGATAGGAAAAATAAATTAAAGGTGATCGGAGTTACGAGGGTGAAATGAGGTGAGGTTAATGGGGTGGAATAGTATATTACATATCTAGAGTTGTAAATAGCATTTTACATGCGAGGGAAAATTTTGCGTTTTTTACTTTGATATGTTTTGTATAAGCCATTTTTCACATAACCTAGAGTTTTTCGTGAAAAATAGAAACAACCGAGAAAAAAAGATTTTTTTGTTTTTACAAAATAAATTGATTTTTTCACGCAATTTGGTGGCAAAAGTAATATCTTTGTCATTCCTTTTTTTTATTTTAATAAAAAAACTTGCTAGGTTGAACAAAACATTCAGAAAAATAGTTTATTCTTTAGTTCTTTCAGAGCGAGTAACATCAAATAAATATAACATTCTCAAATACAGCAGTAAAAATAAAAATACCGTTCTTACTTTTAAGTTGAAATTAATATTTTCTTTAAAATACTCATAAATTTAATTTTTGCTTCAAATTTGATGCTTTTTTTTCATATTAAAATAAAAATTAATTTTTTCCTGAATGTTTTCCTATCGAAATAACAGAGCGTTAGATTATTATTTTACACCCTAAAACGTAAACATTTGAGACAACATGCACTCAAAAGAAAAAAAAATAATTTATGCCTATTTATATACATGGGACATTCAACGTCCACTGAAACAATGCTCAAGACTTTTTTTAAGACATAAAAAACCGCTTCAAGGCTTAAATTTTTGGTGTTGATGAGAACTATCGAATGCCAACATCTCTCTCAATTTCGTTAAAGACATTATCTTTGAACAATGGAGCAAACTACTGTTGAAACCACCTTTTATCTATATTATTTTCTTTCTTTTCTGCCAAGCTTAGGAGAATGTGCTATACACGTGACTATACACTATATAGTCACAACCAGTCACGTGCTATACACGTGAGTGGTTGTGACTATATGTGACTATAAAGCTGGTTTTATTCACCACTTAACAAACGTCACTCTTGAGATACTGAAATTATTTTTGATGAAACCGATTATAACCAACTAATCTGACATAGCTGAACTCAAAACTTTTTCCAGGATCATCCTTCGGATAAAACCTCAATATTAATTTGTGAGTGACTAATTGGAACGAAAATCAATACTACATCTACCAATGGCAGATTCCGGAAGTAATGGCAATTTTACTAGCGCACAAGCCACAATGTTTAATTTACCGAAATTTTAATTTCAATGAGGCGAGCCCGTCTCACCGAACAAAACAAGACCTTTCCAAAAAATAACATTTTCTTTTGTAAATTAAAAGGACTCAAAATATTTCTATTCTATTACATGACAAAACTCAATTAAAAGCCATCGACATTTATTCGCAACGTGCGATAAAACACTTATCATCAATCGATCTAATTAAAACCCAAATCACGTTGCTTAATTAATCCTCAAATTAACTAATTTCATTTACCTTTCACACCAAAACTCAAACGTTTTTTTTTTAAATATCAAACAAACTAAACAAACCGAGGTGTAGACAAACTAATTTATTTATTTCATTTAATTTTCATACAACACTTTCAACCTTTAAAATTAAAATCAACCTTACCTTGAACGTGTAGTAACAACGTAAAAATAGAAAAAAACATTTTCAATTTAATTTGAATATAGTATGGATAGAAATTATTTAACAATTAGCTATCGCACTATTTTCCACTCCATAAATAATGTAATTGTAAATTTAAAAAAAAATATATTTTCTTTGAATAACAACTTTTGTAAACAGAGAGAGAAGAAGGTCGTATGATCAAAAAGTAATTTAAAATATTTATAATTTAATCGACATAATTAATCATTAGCTTTGGGATAATACAAATTTCTGAGCATTTATACAAAACAACAACAATTTTTTTTCAATTTCCAATTTTCCAAAACAACGTAAACAAAGGGGAAAAAATTCAATTAAAACAATTTTATTAGAAAACAATTTAAATGAAATTTCAGGAGCACAAGGCAATGTACTTGAATATGTATGAATGAACAATAGATGTGAAATTACAATTTCAATATAATCAACAAAGTTTTGTTGTAATTTAATCAGAAATAAAATTTAATCAATTGATGACTGAAATGAGCGCATTTGGTAACAGTTTAAGAAAATAATTAATTCAACATTTTATTTGTTTTCCAATCACTCATATATCGACGACGAATTGAAATTTTTCAGTTAAGGTTTAATTGCCAATAGGTAGACTAGTGAAGACATATGAACCATGTTGATGAACTTAGGATAACGTGATAATGAAAAATCTGTATGTATAAGGAAGTTCAGTCATCATCAGAATCGATCATGCCTTGGAGGTTTGTTTGAGTATGTCTTTTGAAATAGATGTGATTTTACCATTCATATCTATAACGAAATAATTCCGGAGTCGTTTCACTACTTTGTATGGTCCCTTGTAGGGAGAGTTAAACCTATTTTAACTCTGTCCACTGACCACTATGACGAGAACATAGTCGAAAATCTTTAAATCGTTGTCTCTCAAGTACTTTGGAATATAAATATTATCTCGTCTGGTATTTTGTGGTGAGGCGCCTGGTATTTTGTGATGCGGCGCCTGGTATTTTATGGTGCGGCGCCTGGTATTTTGATACGACATTGCGCATCGACTGTTGTAATTGATTGGAATCTGTAACGCATGGGAAGAATAAATCAGGAGTTCTAAAGGGACTTTTAGTAGCTGTCCGTAGACAAGACCTTTTGAATAGCCGTAGATGTCAGATCAGATGTCGGATTAACGTTCTAATCCAAAGGAGAATAAATGTTAGATATTTTTAACATATATGTAGAGATCCTTTTAAAGGGCGATGGAATCTGTTCACCATTCCATTAGCCTGTAAATAGTATGTCCTTATCCTTATCATATGTGAACCTAGAAGTTTGTTAAGTTGAAACACTTGGTACTTTTGGAAGTCGAAGCATTTTTTTAAACGACAATCCGTATCCACGTTCATACTACTCCAGAAATATAGGGTAGAGTGATTCCAATATACGCATTGCCCAAACTTCAAAGATGAAATATTGCCACTATACGCAGTTCCATTGGAATATGTCGGCGGCTTTGTGCCAGAGGAAGCATCACGTTATACAGATAAATCGAAGGAGAAGCCGAAGAAGATCCAAGTTTAATTTCGATTTATGCTAAAGAATATTGTTGTTGTTGCGAATCCAGTTTCTCGCCAGTTTCTTGCAAACTGGTCAGTGTTCACATGTTTAAAGCGATATGACATATTGTAGATACTTGGTATTCACAAGGTCTTGCTTCCACGTTACTCTCACTCTTAAAGTAACTAATATTTGTCGTAAATTGTGAAGTGTAATCTAATCGTTTGGAACATCTTTCAGACTTTGACGTTATGACAGTAGTCAGTAATTTGTGATCGCTAAGAATAGCGAATTCGCTGCCCACGACGAAGTACCGAAAATGTTTGATGGCACAATGCATTACCAGAAACTCGCGATTGAAAACAGAGTATGATTTTTACATTATGAGGGAGCAAATTTTTTCTGTATAAACCCAATAGTTTCCAACATCGCATGTTTCACTGCTCCAACAAACTAATATTTAACAATTCGCCAATCCACAATTTACAGTTAGATTTATTTACATATTATCTCATGCTTGGCTTTAGGCTTAATTTTGTGAGCCAACAAAAATCCTATATTTATGTACAAATTAAAAGCCAAAGAATTTATTCAAACAAAAAACCACTCAAAACAATTTTAAATTTTGGACACTTCATCGCATGTATACATGTAATAATAATATATATTTTTTGATAATAAAATATTAAGTATGTAGTTTCAAATGAATAATAATATTTCATTTATATTCTTCGAGTCATTTATTCTGCCAATAAATTTGTAATAAAATAGTTTTTATATTCTTTTTCTGTTAGCATTAAGTAAATAAAAATACAAATTCGTCACATAACCCAACAGTATCGATGTAAAAATACTGAAACTGATAAGGAAAATTTACCAAAAAACGATAACCATAAAAAAATGTAACTGATTATTTAATGAATTCAATTCATTAGAGGTGAAAAAAATACTTGAATATTTTCAAAGTAGGTAAATTAAATTTGAAACCCCTACGCGAATGAGTTTGGAATTATTTGAAGATTTGTGTACAGAACAACTTGTTTGAGACTTATTATATAATTACTTACAGTTTTACTGCATTTATAACTTATAATATATCTAGTGCTTACCTAAAAGAGAAAAAAAACAAAAACACCAATTAATAATATAATCAAAAAATTAATTTTAATAAATTTTCTAAACACATTTACTTTTATTATGAATTAAAACCCGAATGTTTATAAAAAAATTTCAAAAACCAAAATAAAAGAAAACAAACATATATTATATATAAACATAATATATTATGTTATAAACACAATTCACACCAGTTAACAACAAAAAAAATTAAACAACTCGTAGTATATTATTACAATAATAATTTATTATTATTAAAAAATTAATTTCGTATAACTCAATGTCAAAAATATTATACGAAATATAAATACATTTTAAATAATTTTAGATTTTATAATAATATAATTTACAATAAAAAAATAAAAGGCATATTTTTGAAAAAATTTTAGGAATATTTATCATGTTTTAACATTTTTGTTGTCAGAATGGGAAATTGAAAAACGCATAATCTAATTTAATCTTGAAAATGTACAAAATTTTAACTGTGATAAAGAAATTCTTGGAAAATATTTAAAAGCAAGCATCAGTACTAACTTTATAGTCACTGGGCCGACACCGATTTCATGTGATGATTACCATATATTTTATATTTCGTGAGGCGCCTGTCCTTGATGAGTCCGAAAACTTTTGTTCTCTTATTTTCCTCGATTCGGCCGCATTTTCGTTCGGCAAGCTCCGAAAAATGCCGATTGCTCGGGATCTTGTAAATTTTTTTTAAATATGGATGGTTGGAAATTTGTTTTAGTACACGAGGGCAACCTTATCTGACAAGAATTTGTCTGCTATTGTCGAGTTCGACAACCCAAACATACCAAAATGTCAACTGCCAGCAATAGCAAACACATTTTTGGTCGGACAAGCTTACCCTCGTGTTCTAAAACAAATTTCCACCACCTATAGTTAAAAAAAAATTGTTGTAGCAAATTTACAAGATCGCGTTTTTCGGAGCTTGCCGAACGAAAAAGCGGCCGAATCGAGAAAAATTGCAGAACAAAAGTTTTCGGGATCCTCAAGGACAGGTGCCTCACGAAGTATAAAATATGTGGTTATCATCACACGAAAACATGAAATCGGCGTGGGAACAGAGGGACATACAAGATGTTAGAATTTCACGTCGGGCATGGTTTATACATATGTGTTTTTGACATTATTTCAAAATCCGACCAAACTAGGGTTTCTCAAACGGGATCCCGGGATCCCGGGGGTAAATTTACATCCCGTTTTCCCGGGATTTCACCCCGGGATCCCGGGTATCCCGCTAATATTTATAAACATTTTTTTGTACTTTTTTCAAAGATATTAAAAGTTTTCTCACTCGAAAATCGAGTAGTTTCTAATTCTTTTCCCTCTGTAGTAATTAATTTCGTTCAAAATTAGGAAAATATTTTTTTTTGACACATATGGTATCATGGTTTTTTTGTATGGTTTTTTTGACACATATAAACACAACAAATTAAAACCAATCAAACTTAAAATAGGTAGATTTTTCTGAGAAATCTACCTAAAACTTGCGCTTCATTTCTCTTAATTTATGTTTAATGGTTCTCTTGGACGGATGGTTCAATGGATGGTTCAATGGACGTTTCGTCACGAAAATTCGGACAAAATTGAGTGATAGCGCCATTGACAACCTAGTTTTTTGAAAAATTGTTTAAAAATTAGTATTATGAATTTATTTTTGTTTTGGTTTTATGTATTATTTTTTATTTAATTTTTGAAGTTTTTCTAATTAAAAATAATGGAAATATAAAAATCAATAGCGCGTTTTTTGTGCTGTTTTAATTTTACACATTTTTCTACCACCCAATTAGAAAAATCTAGCTTTTTAGCGTTTCCCGGGATTTCCCGGGATCCCGGGAATTGGGTATTTTTTGTCCCGGCTTCCCGGGATTTGAATTTCTACGGGAAATGAGAAACCCTAAACCAAACGACCAAAACCTTCAAAATGGTTGCTTTACTACTCCGGATTCCCCTTCGCAACAAGAAATAGATTTTTCTATCACTTCAAATTCTTTTTAGTGTAACCTTTATGAAAATACATGGTGTCCCAATGATATAAAATCAATGAGTTCGATAGTTCGAGTTTAGTTCAATATTGAAAAAAACAATCGTTGATTTGAAAAAAATCGAACTAAATTTCAAAATAATAACTATTTGCCATTTCGATGTTTATTTCTAGGTATTACTTAACGTAAGTTTAGTGGCACCTTCGCTGACATCGTGTTAGAATTTTTGAAAGTGATTTTTTATTCACTTGTAGTAAGGTTAACTATATAAAGCAAATTCAATTTCAAATTCAATTTCTTAATAGAAATATATTCACAGAAAAATATTCTACATTTGTTGATATGTAGAAAACTATCAATAGAGAAAATCGGTATTGCATAACGTAGAAAATTGTACGCTCTTACAAAATTATGTGTACGTAAATCTGACCAAACGATCAAAATCTTTAAAATGGTTACTTTACTATTCCTTATTCCCCGTCGCAACAAAAATATAGATTTTTCAATCACTTCAAAATTTTTTTTAGTTTAAGCTTTTTTGAAAATACATGTTTGCCCAAAGATATAAAATCAATGAGTCAGAATGGCGATATTAAAAAAAAACTATCGTTGATTTTATTAAAATTTAACTCAAACGACGAAAAAAATTGAACTAAATTTCAAAATAATAATTATTCGCCAATTCGAAACGTAAACATATTTTTAATTTGTTTATTTCTAGGTACCACTAAGCATAAGTTTAGAGGCACCCTCGCTGACATCGTGTTAGAATTTCAGAAATTGATGATTTTTGTTAACTTTGGTGTCAGTTTAACTATATAAAACAAATTCAATTTCTTTCTGAAAAATATTCTCTGGAAAATATTCTACATTTGTTGATATGTAGAAAACTATCAATGTAGAAAATTAATCTCGCCCAGTCCTAACTAATAACTATTACCATTGTCATTTCAGGATACAGTTGAGATTATAATTTTTATATTTTTAACATTTGTGATCATAGAGAATTTTTTGATTCTGGATGTTCGGCGATAAGGGCATGAAAATAACACATATTTTGGGAAATAAGAACTAAATAGTCGAAATTTTGTGTCTAAATCTAGCAGATTTTGTTTCTCTTGACATTTATTTAAACACACAACCAAACTTTTATATTATCATTTCCTTATATCGCCTCATGAAAAAAATTTAAATACTTTTAAAAATTTTTAATTTAACAGAACAATTATTTTGACAAATGTTAAAAATTTTAAGTTGAAAATTATTTCTGGGAGATCTTTTATGGATATTTTTCTATCCTTTTCAGACAGTTGTCACTGAATATTTATATGGTTCAACATCCTCAATTTTGTAAATCTTAGAAAGATCGCCACACGAGTATATTTAGAAAGAAAAAAATATTTTAAATAAAATTGTTATGACTAAAAGAAGGTTGACAGTTGTAATATTCAAAATGTGTTCAGAGGATGACTGATCTATAAATAAATATAATTTAAATATTCGGTTTTATTTACCAAATCATTCAGTTTTAAATTTCTAAAAAATGTCTAATATTTTTTAGTGAATTACGTTATCAGTCCTAAAATTGATATATTCAATCAATGATTATGGCTTTCACAACTAATTTGTTTTGTTTTTTTGTTATTTTTTTTAAATGTGTTTACCATATTTTGGCCAAAAAAATTTTTTCAATACCAAAGATTTTTTTCTTTTCAAAAATGATCGATTGAACTAAACCTTCAAGTGAAGAACAAAATTGATTATTTGTTAAAACAAATATAGGATAGGAGGAACACACGTCGTCCGCCTACCAAATAATATTCATTTCGAAAGAAACGTTATACTTTCATGCTAAAAGAATAAAAGACAATTAAATTCAAAATTCTGCTGTAACAATATTAATTTAATTGTTGAGAACAATTTTGAGAAAAATATTATTTGAATCGTGACTGGTAAGATTGAGTAACGAAACAATCGTTAAGATAATGAAAAAATCCACATAACAGAATTTCCAACTTATTAGAATAATTCAATATTAATATATTTTAAACTCGTGACAGCAATGAAAGCAGGAAATTAAAAAAGGAAAATTCTATGAAATTATAATTCTATTCAAAAAATTTTCTTTGTCATAAAAAAAATACGAACATGTTGCTTTTAGGAAAGAAAAAGGAAGGATCTAAATTATTTGTTCGATTTATAAATAATTGTAGGTTAATGTCACATTTTTCTGTGTATTTTAGATCTTTGTTGATTTTTCTTTTACGTTTAAAAAGTTTTAAGAAAATTAAAATTTTTGAGAAATCTAGGGTGAGAAGTCAACAGACTTGTTTGTTCTTATGCAATAACAAATCACGTACATAAAAATGTGACCAATAGATACCACAACTAAATTTCAAATTAATTAAATTTCGTTATTTAAAACTCTCAATTAACTTTCTAATTGATAAAGTTTTATTCATTTATATCATTAGAACAAAAAGATAGGAATAATAGAATTTTGGAGACATGAGCTACTTTGTTTGTGTTCAAAAACCGAATCCGTGATCAATCAGATTTCAAATCGGTGGATTTACGGCAAACTCTCAGAAAAACCAGTTATTTTAAGTAAAAATAAGTTTAATATATTAAACATAAAGTAATCAATGGGTCAATTTTAGCCGTTTCCACAAGCATAATTTAACGCAAAATATCTTAAACATATTCAAGCAAATGTCAAACCAACTTAAAATAATAAAACCAACTATTTTAATTAAAACGACAAAAACATGAAATATATTCAAGTGAGAACAAACAACGTCACATCGCATTTTAAATTCAAACAAATGTCTTGAATTTTCTTTTGTATAGAAAAACTATTTTTTATTCTAAATTTGGTTATCTTAATCAAAAAATGTCTTCTTATTTTACGAGTATATGATTTATGTTGATGTTGCTTTTGTTGATTGGTAAAATTTATTGCCAATACATATCCAATTTATTCTAGCAAAAAAAACATCACAAATTCGAGAAGCGTCAAAGTTGTAGAAGACAACAATTGACTTTGCGATAGAACGTTGAAGATTATTGGAGAAAATTGCTTTTTTGATATAACAAATTATCATACTTTTATTTATTTTTATGGTTTTTGGTACTTGTAAGGTAATAAAGGTCTTTTTATAAATACCTACTTTGTGTAAAATAAAAACACATTTTCTTAGTTACGTCACACGATTGTTTTTGCGCTTTTTTTTAAATTTTAGAAATAAAGATACTTACCAGCGTTGCCACTTTTACTACTATAGTAAAAGATCTACTACTATTTGACTTCAAAATTATCTACTTCGGACTTTTTTAAAAAATGCCAAATCTACTACTATTTTATAAATTTCAACAAATCTACTTCTATTTTAAAATTTCTACTCCAAGGAATTTTTGAATCGCACCAAGATCTTTTAAATTTTGCAAATTATTCACCAAAGATGGTGAAAACTAAAAAAATCAAGTTAATTATCAAAATTTAATAATAAAAATTTTTCATATTAGTTTTAAACCATTTATTTTGTTCTTAAAAAATTAATAAATTTAAAAAATTTATTTTATCTTTTTCTAACCTTGAATTTTTTGGAAATAAATATTGTTCTGTTGATATTTTTCTACCATTTTAGCCAAAATTTCTCCTACTACTTTTCTACTACTATTTTTTTGGAAAATATACTACTATTTGAAGTTCGGGAAGTGGCAACACTGATACTTACCCTGTCTTTACCAACAATGTAATAAAATAAGCGATTCATTTAGGATATTTCTGTCAAATTCTAGTTAAATTATTTTTGTTGTATACTATTAAGTCTACGAATGCATTAATATTTCCACTTATTTAGCAAAAATGTACCGTATGGCTTATATGTCAGGTTTCTACACTGTTTGTGTTTAATTTTCATAGTAAAACCAATTTTTTTTTTTTAATTTTGTTTAAGAATTCTAACCTAAATCGTATTAAGTTTAGAAAATTTTATTTAGTATTCGAATATTTTTGGTAAACAATATAATAACAATAAAACCTATTCATTTTAATAACAAACTAAAATAAAAACTAAAAAAAATTAGCATTAATAATCGAAAGTTTTTCCAACCGAAAAGAAAAACAAAACTTTATAGTGGATATTGTTTTATTATTCCTGTGTTTATTTTTTTCTATTTTCTAGTATTTTGTGTTTTATTTTAAATCGAGGCAAAGATAATAAATATATGAATTTTCCAGATGTGGAAACACAATATGTAATAAATGATCCTTGTACTTTAAAAAAAAGCATAAACATATATTACTTTCTGAATTTGAAACCCCAAAAAAACTTTTTCCATTCATTCTCCAACTTATACAATTTATTTGCTGAAAGAAGAATATATAATTAAATTCAATTTAAACCAAATGCTTGCTTGCTATCCACAATTTAATCAACCATTATGTACAAAACTTTTGAATATTCGTATAGACAGTTTAAATTTATGTATTTTGTTAGACAAAAATAATAATATTAAATTGAAGTAAATTTTGATTTTTGTATTACGTTTGTTTAATTCTTTTACAAATTTAAATTATTGTAATCTTTATAATGGAATACGGTTTACTTAACAAACAATACAAATTTGATTGGATTAAAAAGTAAATCATGTTAGGATTATTAGTATACTATAATGAAACATGAGCGATGTAGGGACAAACTTAAATAATGGAATTCTTAAACCATAAACACTTCAAGCATAAACATTTCAACATCTCAGGTAAGTATAAAAGCACACATTGTAAAGTTTTTTGGGCTCATATTTGTATTTTAGGTTGGTAACATAAACGTTGAACTTGTTTGCTTTACCCTGATTATCTGATTTTAACAATCTTTTTGTCTGAATGTTTAAATTATAAAAAATATCGTATATGACTATAATATTGACAGAAATAAAAAAATGTTTCAATGATATTTACAAATAAAACTACACTAAAACTTTTGAACTATTGAACTACATTTCTAAAATTTTTATATATTATTTGGGTTACCAACAAACAAACAAGATCTATGTAATATAAGGATAGCTTCATTTTTATCGTTTAGGGTTTCCAAATCTACTTTAGACCGTATGTTACCTAAATAAAACTAACATTTATTTTATTATGGAAACTATCAAAGTTGAAAATAGTTTTATTTTGCAATTTATTTCATAAAATGTAAAAAGCTATATTGGATTTAATTGGAAATTACTGGTCATTAAACTAAAACAAAAAATAATTAAAGTGGCAATTTTTATTGGAAACGAAATAGAAATTATAAAAAAAATTACATTTACCTAAATAAGATTCACACATCAAATTATTTTTTGATTAGTTGTTCTTTTTTATATCGCAAGTCTTTCTAGAACGTTTTGAAAAAAAAAACGTGATCGAAATTATTCGTAGTAATTTCCCAAAGGATGGTGTAATTTGAAAAAATATTTTACTTGAGGAATTTTTAAAAAAAATTATGAGATTTTATCACTGGTCGAGAGACATTCGTATAGAAAATTTTATGCCAAGATAACTGAAGCAATTATCTTTTCACTAAACACATTTTTGAATTTACAGACATTTATTAATTTATAATTTTATTAATTCATATTTCTGTAAAAAAAATCTTCGGGATAATTACCCTATTTTTGATAATTTCCTTATTATTAGTGGATTTGGAATGTGATGGTCAAATTCAATTGTCATTACATTTTAGAAAATTACATCGGATTAAATTCATAGAAATACTACAGAAAAGTTAAGGAATATTTGCAGTCTAAACAAAACTACCAATCAAATACTAATCTGATGTGTGAATTTCATTTATGAAAAAATATTTTGCCTAAATAAATTTATTTTAAAACTAACACCTTTTTAATTATAAGTCACTAGAACTAGAACTGAATGTATTCAATTGAATAGAATGAAAAATTACTTTGAAAAGTTAAAGATCCGTAACAAACGTTTATCTGATTTTCATGCTAGGAGATCGAACCGGCGTCCTTCTGATCAGAGTTTATGGTTAAGCATTTAACCCACTTAAACAGCGACAAAATAAAAATTTGTTTTTGGACGATCGACTTAACATCACAATTTTTTACTTCAATTTTAGTGTCAATTTATAGTCTTGTTTTTATTTGTTCTACAAACACGTTTTATCGATCTTCATACTTCAACCAAGTTGATATTGTATGAAGAACATTATGAGTCTACGAATATGGGAGACAAATCCCAACTAGTTGTGAATGGCCCAAACCAATTTAAATTCAAGATTTTATTAAGATTTTTATCTATATGATAGCAATGGATCTAACAGAATTGTAATTGTAAGTGAGTGTGGGTCAGTGTGGCAAAAAATTTGTTTTGGTGATAACCGCTCCTTTCGAGTTCCAAAAAAATTTCGTAAAGAATGTTTTCAAAGCTGTGGCACTTTGTATTTGCAAATATTTCTATCCGGTATACGCATTTCTTCTATACGATTAAAGCAATGGATTTCAGGTCAAGGAAATATAACAGATCAATTTCAAACGGTGCCAGTCCAGCCATTAAACGTTATGTTATGTTGTTTATTTTCTTATTTTTTATATAATCTATAATATATTTTTATATAATTTATATAACATATTATATAATATACATTTATATATAATATATATACCGAAAAGTGTTTGACAGCAAACTTCACACCTAAGCCATTTTGACAACTGACATAGCAAGGCTTGCTGATGAAAAGTTTAATTTATTTTACCCAGTAAAAGTTTAATTTATTTTACCCACCTTTCAAATATGCAAAGTGAAAAACAACATTTTCGACATATTTTATTGTTTTATAATCGAAAAGGTAAAATGCTGTCGAGAAATAAAAAAAAAGGATCACGTTCTGGAAAACCAACTAAAGCAGATGAAGACGCAATAAAGGCATTACTTGATGCAACCCGGCGAATAACAACTCATAAGATCGTTGAGAGATTAAATTTGTCAAATTCAACCGCATAAAATTTGGTTGAATTATGAAGAACAATAATGAATAAATCGTAGAGTAAATAAAGCTAGTACAAAAAATTGACACTAAAATCGAAGTAAAAATTTGTTATGTTAAGTCGTTCGTTCAAATACAAATTTTTATCTCGTCGATGGTCGAGTGGATTAAATGGTTAACCATAAACTCTGATCCGAAGGACGCCGGTTCGATTCCCAAGCTGGAATTGAGATAAATGTTTGTTACGGATCTTTAACTTTTCAAAGCAATTTTTCATTATATTCAGTTCTAGTGACTTATAATTCTAAACTACATAATGGTTAGATCTATTGTTATCGTATTGATACAATTTTTAATAAAATCTTGAATTCTCAAGTCTCAAATTAAACATAATATGTTATTGAACATAATACACCTGTCTGTAAAGACTTAATCCAACTACAAAAAGCTTCTTCAATTGGTCATTAATTTTTTCCATTTCCATTTTCCATTTTTTTCAATTCCAATAATTACATCAGAATCTATAAACATTAGCTGAATGTGTGTTACCATTGTTTGTGTGTATGATTCTTACTTAGGCAATTCTATTTAAATTTCGTCAACTAAGCATTAGAAGGAATGAATAAAATAAGAATCCATCAACGAAGCTAGGGAAAATTTTGTGACTCAATTACATTATCTTAAGTCTGTGTTCGATTCAAATGTTGTAGTCTTAAGTAAGAAGCACTCCACTACAAATACAATATTTTTTTCTTTTAATTGAATTTTAAATTTTGTGTGCAAGATTCATATCACATTGTTTTATAAAATATGGAAGCCACGTTCCAGAAATATTTTATAAAATTTTTGAATACGATGCTATAATAAAATATGCTTTACAATGTCATATTTTAAGTTAAACTTTTTTCATTTCTAAAAGGAATATAATAGGTCACCAACAAACAAAAAATTGTTGATCATCAAATAATAAATTGAAATAAAATATTGCAGCTGTTCGATTTGACTGATATAACTGAATAAACCGTGGAGAAAAAACAACAATTGCATACAATATTTCAGAGGTTTCATAGAGGTTGCTTCAGTAAAATCGAATACGGCTTATATGACTTATATATGTAAAAGAAAATTTATAAAACACACATTTTTGAAAAAAGAACTAAAAAGTAAAAAAAAATTTTTTTATAACACATGCACGAAAATTATTAAATATTGTAATAAAATAGCCAAAAAATACACGCCATCTTTATCATAACATTTGTACTATAATATATTTTTAGTAATATACAAAACTGAAGATGGCGTGCTCTAGTTTAGTTTAAATTTTATTAAATTTCCATTCAAGATCTCCAAATTTAATATGCATAAGGATAATAATAAAAAAGTTTTGTTTGCAGAACAGTGTAATTGATATAAAGTATAAACATTTTAGTTTTTCGTTTAGTTAATGCACGTGCCATTAATAGTTGGAAGAACTACATGCGAAAAATAAACAAATTTTATTTTAAAAAACGAACTAAAAATTTACATAGAACACTTTGTGTTGCAAATAAACAAACGTTATGTTCTGTTTCCGTTTAAATTTACGTATTTTCTTATTATGTTCTCTTTTGTAAGAAGAATAATAGTCCCTAAGCCGGCGCCGATTTCATATGATGATTACCACATTTTTATACTTCGTGAGGCGCCTGTCCTTGACGCGCCCGAAAACATTTGTTCTGCAATTTTTCTCAAATCAGCCGCTTTTTCGTTCGTCAAGCTCCGAAAAATGCCGATTGCCCGGGATCTTGTAAATTTTTTTTTAAAGCTATGGGGGTTGGAAATTTGATTTAGAACACGGGTAACCTTGTCCGACAAAAATTTGTGTGCTATTGTCTAGTCCGACAACCCAAACATCCAAAATGTCAGTTGTCGGACTTGACAATAGTAGACACATTTTAGTCAGACAAGCTGACCCTCGTGTTCTTCATCGCGGGCAATCGGCATTTTTCGGAGCTTGCCGAATGCAAAAGCGGCCGATTTGAGAAAAATCGCAGAACAAATGTTTTCGGGCTCGTCAAGGACAAGCGCCTTACAAAGTATAAAATGTGTGGTAATCATCACATGAAATCGGCGCCGGCCCAGGGACTATAACAAATATTATGATAGTCTTTAATACAACTTAACGCATATGCAAACATTAGATGCACAGAGTAGATTAGTATTTTTGATAGTTTTCGCTCACAGTTTTTTTTTCAACTATAAAAGTGAGTGGTGCAGTGAATATGGAAAGATAACAAATGTATGGTAAACGTATGGATATTACTAAATTATTATCTAACAAGTTATAAATATTTTTTGCCTTTCTATATTAATAGACATTAGACATGTTTGGAAAACTTTCATCAAAATAGTATTAGCCATGACAAAATTTTGTCAAAACTAGTCTTAAGACAATGTAACTATTCCTATTAATGATTGACAATTCGTGAAATTTTCAAATAGCTTCTACATGAAACAAAAACTTTTTGAAAAAGAAGCAACGTTTGGTTGTGTTATAGGATTAAGGACATTCAACACCAATTTTTTTAATAATATAATATACCAATATGACAATAGTCATACTAAACAAATTTCCTAAAACATGTTTTTGCATTGGCATAGTTTCGATGCATTTAAAGGAGAGACATGGGTTTATTAACAAAACAGTAACAAAAATATTGAGTAGGGTACCCGGGAGCCTGGCTATTTCTCCATGATCCTATGGTTAACTTGAAAATGGTATATCTGGATTGATTTCCAAATTTGCCAAAATGACGGAAGGTTTCCCAAACCCATGTAAGTTTGAATATTCAATAACTTTTAATCCTGACTTTCAATCTTATTGAGACTGTTTTAGTACTGTTTTAAATGTTAATCGGCGTACCAATTTCCGGTTTTTCGCTTCCGGTGGAAAAGATTATTTTTTGCAAATTTTTTAGTGTTTAGATGAAACTTGGTACATAAGAATTTAGTGCAATTCAAAAGAGTTCTGCATCCCAACTTCCGGTTTTTCTCTTCCGGTAAAAAAAAAACGTTTGCATTTTTTCAGTGGCTTTATTCACACTACAGCAAACAATAATGATTATGATGCAACTTATACAAATGCTGACTTTTCTCACTTTTTTTTTGTGTGGAGAGCATACAGACTCCGTTCAATAATCAATTTTTGTTTGAAAGTTTCTATCAAAGTAGTTTGAAAAAAGATGGAGATTTGAAAAACAAAAAAATAATTAGTTTTAGACAATACTAGGATAGGGGAAGGCCTTCTAGCACATGTTTATTGGAAACTTCAATAAAATCAGCTGATAATTGAGTTTGATTAAACTTGGCAAATATTCTTAAAGTATGATTTCTAGTTCTAGTTCTGCATATTATCTTCCGGTTTGTTACTTCCGGAAATATTTTTTTTGCTTTTTCTATTTGTACAACAAAATTTTGTCAGTTGAAATACTACAGTCTTCTCTAATACTAATTTTGATGAAACTTTAGCAAGAGATGGAGATTTTTGTGAGCAGGATTTAATAAGCTTTTGAGCAATAATGGCCAATGCGGTTGGGGCCTCCAAAGTCCCAGCTGTAGTAAAGTCAGCCTATTTGTCTGCGTTGCTAATATTTTTCTTATAGAATAACCTAGAAACTCTGGCAGTTTTAATTTTTGGTAGTTCTGGTATGTAAAACAAGTTGCTGTGTTTTGCATGCTTTAAGCATTGGTATTCGAGAATTTCCAATGGCTTAAATAAATATATCTTCGCTCAGAGCTGTACAATTTTTTTTTTTTCAAAACTCTGGATCGGTTTAATGGTTTCATCAACTAGGACGCAACCGTTAAGTTTCGATGGGATTGGATTAAAAAATTCATCTATGATTTATTGAATTCGATTGCAATTTTTAAAGTTTTAATAAAATTTTCCAAATTTATCTAAATAAAAAAACAAAATTCCAGCTACTCGAAGAAATCGAGTCCGGTTAGTTATTTAGTGATTCAACACACAACCAGTACAAAAAGTTGCTTGGTATAAAGTATATTTGTATTTTTGGACAATTTCGTTGTAAGGCTCAAACAATTATTCAGTTGACATCTCTTGTTGTGACGTTATGATCTTCCAAACACTTCATTCATAAATCTTTTTTCTTCTGAAGGTTACTTAAGTATAAACCAAATATTTTAATGTATTACAATAATCAGATTTTTTAAATTTCATTCAATTATGATGCATCCACACCATATCTCAACTTTAACCCAAAAACAAATTTCAAAACTCTATTATAATTATTAAAACTAATTTTTGAACTAAAAGCTATTTGGTAAATAAAATAGTTTATAAATATTTATTTATTTAGATTAAAACATTACGTGCGTACTTCAAACTAAGAAGAATTTTAATTTCATTATATTTATTTGTGTATATAGATTAAAAAAATGTATGCTATTTTGGGATATATTTTTGTTTTGGAAGCTGCTGGGCAACATGGTTTTTGTTTGTAGATTAATATTAAATAATACGAAATATGAAGTAATTCGTATAAATTTATTGAAATTTTTAAATATTTTTATTCTTGTGTCTGGTATATAAAACTGTCTGCTTTGCTTGCGTTTGTAAATGAACAAAAGAACCAATTATATCTGCATTTATAAGTTCATCATTTTATGCTAAATCCTTCTTAATTTTTCATCTTATTACCATATTGCCAACATTTATTCAATGTCACGAATAAATTAGTGAAATAAATTTTAATTTCTCATTTCAGATTAAAAAGCAAAATAATGAACATAATAAATAAAATGCTTCGTTCATCATATTTAAAATAAAAAATAAATAAATACATAAACGTGTGGAATAATGTCATGGATTTTTCTATATTTACTGGACAAGGACCAGGAAGAAGTAATTTTAATATTACAGAATTTACACAGAAAACCACACCATCAAAAACAAACAATTTATCCGAAAACACATATTCAATTTTACTGTCATGCATTCCGAAAACAGGAGGATGGAATAATTTCTGGGGTCCAGATGTTTTATGTTTATCAGATAACAAAAATATTATAACATTAACCGACAATAAAACAACAGAAATAATAACTCACGATGAAATTTATGATGAATTAAAATGTGAAATATTTAGTAAAAAAAAAATGTATCATTATTACGAAACAGTATTTCACTGTGCGCCAAGTTTATTTGCACCATCTGATTTATTGACAGACATTCTGAATTCAAGTTTTTTAAATAATTTAAGTGAATGTGTATTAAATACAACAATAATTGTAAAAAACTTAATTAGTCCGGTGTCCGAATTAACACTTGTACTGCCAAAACTATTTTTACAATCAACGGCAAAACATAATTTAAACACAAACGCTAACAACAATAATAATAATAATAATAGTTATAATTTAATAAATTTATTTGGTCGAAATTTTAGTGACAATTTTTGTGGTAATCGCGAACAAATTTTAAATTGTGATAATTTAACCAAAAATTTATCATTTTTTGATAGTAACACATTTGATTTATTTAATTCAACATTTTTTGAACCACTACAATGCATTTTATATATTAAGAACTATAGCGATGATAGTTTGATTTATGGAAATGATATAAATGATACAACAACGGTTATAGGAACAAAATATGATTGGAGTTTTTTATTTGTGATAATTTTTATATTTGCTGGAGGATTGGGAAATATTCTTGTATGCTTAGCAGTTGCGTTAGATCGTAAACTACAAAATGTTACGAACTATTTTTTATTGTCATTGGCAATTGCTGATTTACTTGTTAGTTTATTTGTTATGCCATTAGGAGCTGTTCCAGGATTTTTAGGTAAGCATGATACTATTTCATTTTAATTTGTACATAAATCAATGTGGTTAGTTACTCGTTTATTTCTACGGTTGAAAAATAAAAATAATAAATGAATTGCAAAACAAAAACAAAAAAAGGTAGACCGGTAGACGTAAAAATATTTCACAAATTTTGTCATCATACAAATAATCACGATACCTTTGTAATTTCTAATGAAGCTAAACAGATCATCAATTTTGACGTTAATCGGAATGGTGATGTAGAATTATACCAAAAAAAGTTTGTCAATAATGGCACAGTGCAAGAAATGTAGGCAGGTGTTGTAGATTTTTTAATTCCTCCTCGCTTTAATGAATCCTAGAGAAGATCTTGACAGGTAGACCAAACGTGTTGGAGTTCTTGGTTAATATAGGGAATATGGGGTTAGCTCGGATCGGGTCGAAAGTGGTATCATTGGAAAGGTCTTGAAGAAACAACCTCAAATCAAGTGAAAAATTGCCGAGGTCTCACATCCAAAAAATGCGAGTAGTTAAAATGTAGCGTTTTTGATGCATTTATTTCAATTTTTCACCTAAGTAGCTGTTTTTTATGTCAAAAATTAAAGAAATAAATAAAAATTATTTATCAACTAAAAGCAATGGAGAAAATCAACCTTTTTTAGTTTTACAAATTAAATGCTGATTTACCAAAAATGATTAATAAGCTTGAAGAATGGGGGTTATACCCCAAGAAGGGGAATATCGATGTCCCAATTGCAGTGGGTTGCTTACTTTAGTTTGTGTACCTTTCCGGTAATCTTATTATATTTATTTGTTTGTTTGTTATGTTTTACTAATCATCTTAAATTTAGTATCGATGGATTCCGCTGGCACTGTAGGAATAAGTATCGAAATCTTCCGAAAACTAAACTTGAGACATGCCAATCACACGTTGAACTACGCTCTGGAACAATCATTTTGGATCAATCATTTTGAACAATCATTGAGCATCTTCTAGATTTGGTATGCATTTATAAACAAAAAAATTATGAAGTTTTTAATTGTAACGTCGAAATTTAGAAGAAACAAAATTTTGGAGAGAAAATACCATCGACGGCGAAGAGTTGAGAGTCAATGGGTTTTCGGAGGATATGAGTGGGGAAGTGGGAAGGTATATATAGCCCCTGTGAAAAAAAGATATACAAGGATGTTTTACCAACTTTTAGCATCCTTTACCTTTTTAGCTCCAAAGACCACCATCATAAGTGACGTCTAATGAGTCTTAATCATACCGTCGAATTTTTAAGGTTGGCGGGGCTTATGTATCCTTTAAAATCCGTCGATTCATTACCTCTTCCCGATCCAGACACTTTTTATAGCTCCGATTTTGAAGATAAAATCTTTAAAGCTTTCTGTTTAAGTTCACTTGACACTCTCCAATATTTATCCCTTTCTGTTCAACTAATTAAAATGAAGGAATTTCAAAAGATTTATTTGTATGTAGTACTACTTTGAATTTAGAAATGTTTGCGCCAGTCTGTGGCTTTCTGCAACTCCAAGTTTGGAAGACTTTGGTGATTTACTCTGAGATTACCATTTAGGAACTCCATTCGGTTTTCTTGTATGGCTCCATGTCGTAGCGGCTCAATAAGCCTCTACGCGCTTGAAACTTATATCGGTGTTGTACACACCGATTTGCAAAAAAATACATTTGCCACTTTAGTGTTAGAATAAATTTTTGACATGAAAAACAAGGCTACTTAGGTAAAAAATTAAGAAAAAACGTATCAACAAAGCTAAACTATAAACACTCACAACATTTCACTTGATTTGAGCTTGTCTCGTCAAGACCTTTCCAATGATACCACTCTCGACCCGATCCGAGCTACCTCCATATACCCTATATTTCCCCTATAAATCTGCTTTACGATAGTCGGTATCACTGTTGAAACTGTGACACGGTAGCCATTTTATTTGTATTAATGACCATTTTGTTCCAAAATGAGCGGCAATACAGTGTTAGTTTTGTGGTCTTTATAAAGGAACCTATTTATCTGTTATTCATATATGATTTTGGTCAACCGTCTGGCATTGTTTGGAGGGAAACTGGAAGGCTAAGGGAAAAGTAAATATTTACCCTTAAATTTTTATAGGTTGGTTTCCCCCATTTATGGCAAGGAGATAATATCTCCCCAATACTTTTTAATCTGGGCTTGGAATATATGCATATCAAAAGAAAATATCGACTAACAATAATATCTTGTGAGCAAACTCAGTACCGATGATCGTGTGTACGCAGATGATGTTGTCATCCTTGGTCGAAGTGAAGGTGTAATGAGTGGGACTTTCATGTTTCTTGTTCTGAAAAAGAAGACGATGAACGAATAGAGAGTTGAATCCTATAAATACTTGGTATCAACGGTTGACTCAAATATGTAACAGCATACCCAGTACCCACAAATATAAAAGCTCTAATCGCAGCAATTAATCGAACTTTCCACTTTGATCCAAACCTATCGCCGTATGTTGTGATAGGCCTTTCTTTCACGCACACTTCATGCGTCACATGAAATGCCATACAAAACATCAAATCTTAATGTCGCTAGATCAAACTTGATGGAGTCATTAAATATTGATTTAAAAACCATTTTAAATTGGGGAATTGCTAACAGTATTGAATTCAACACAAGTAAAACTCAAGTTTGTCATTTTTCTGGGTTATCAACACCTAATCCGTTTTTATTGAAGTTTGATTCAAATGATCTTGAAGAGAAAGAATCTGTTAGACTTCTAGGAGTTGAGATTGAAAATAATATGAAATGGAATTCTCATATTTTCAACCTAGCTAAGAACGCTGTGTGCCGTCAATATGTGTGCCGTCAAAAGAAACTACCGACTAATAACAATGCCTTGTGAATACACTCAGTACAGATGATTGCTTACGCTGATGATGTTGTCATCCTCGGCCGAAATGAAGCTGTTATGAGTGAGACTTTCAAGTCGATAAGAGTGGTGCTAGGAAAATTGGTCTGCAAATTAACTACAATAAAACCAAACATATGAATGTTTCAAGATAGGCTGAGAAGAAAGATTTGATGTGCGGCGCTGAACGAATTGAGGGAGTTGAATCTTTTAAATATTTGGGATCAATCCTTGACTCAAACAACAGCATACTTACAGATATAAAAGCTCGAATCGCTGCAGGTAATCGAACTTTCTACCCAATTAAACCTCTCCTTGCATCACCGTATGTATCAACTAACACCAAGCTCAAGTTATACAAGACAATGATTAGACCGGTTGTGATGTATGGGTCACAAACGTGGACTTACACAAAATGACGAATCGCATTTATCTGTTTTTGAGCGTAAGATCCTACGCTACATTTTTGGTCCACTTAAGACAGACGATAGAGAGTATAGAACCCAGTATAACTTTGAGATCAGAGACTTTCTTGAGGATCCTGATATAATAGGTTGTATCCGTTCTAATAGGATTGCTTGGTTTGGGCATGTTTTACGAGCCGATTCACAGTCTGGAATGATTAGAAAATGTACGTTAGTACTTCAGGGAGTGGGCGACCGCGACTACTGGGAGACTGACGTAATAAACGACCTTAAAAGAATCGACTGCAATGGTAATTATGTCGCTGTTGCGAATGACGCCTTAAAAAACGCTGTTCAAAAATTAGGATTTTTGGGTCGTTGTCGTAAGGTTTTTAATAGCGAGCAGCTTCTTTTAATATATAAATCATTTATTCGTCCCTGTATGGAGTATTGTTCTCACATATGGGGTGGAGCCTACATAAGTAGCTTGAAATGTCTTAATTCTATACAGCGGAGCTGTTAAATTGATTGGCAACTTGACTCTTACTAACGAGCTTGATTCCTTGCAACATAGAAGAAACGTCGCTGATTTGACGGTATTTTACAAGTATGTATATTATGAACGAACGGGCATCTGCGGAGATCAAATCGATTTTGCCTGAACCAGCAAACTTCGCACGTTGCACCAGAGCAGCAATAGCAGCCCATCCTTTTACGGTTCAAGTGACAAGATGTAGAACTGTCGCTTTCCAAAGAATTTTTTAACAGAGTTTCTCATCTTTGGAATGCCTTACCGGCAAGGGTCTTTCCTGATAATTTAATCCTCAAAACTTTAAGATCAACGTTAATAAATTCCTCAAAGAAATTTGAATAATACTTTCGAGCCCCTAGTTCTCTAGTTAGCATGGTATCTTCGGATATTCACAGACGTTGATCTATATTGGTTAACACTAAACATGCCTAACATTGAATAAAAAAATTGAATATAGTACGGACGCGAGTGTATCATCTTGGAGAGAGAGAGAGAGAGAGAGAGAGAGAGAGAGAGAGAGAGAGAGAGAAAGAGAGATAGAGAGAGGGAGAGAGAGAGGGGAGAGAGAGAGAGAGAGAGAGAGAGAGAGAGAGAGAGAGAGAGAGAGAGAGAGAGAGAGAGAGAGAGAGAGAGAGAGAGAGAGAGAGAGAGAGAGAGAGAGAGAGAGATGAGAGAGAGAGAGAGAGAGAGAGAGAGAGAGAGAGAGAGAGAGAGAGAGAGAGAGAGAGAGAGAGAGAGAGAGAGAGAGAGAGAGAGTTAACGTTTTCTATGTTTAGATAGCATGGCATTGAATAAACACCAAATGGGTACGTCCCATTAATTGATAGTCAAACCAATAATAATTCGCACAAAACTCAGTATGTATAGATATCCTTTTGTGTACCTTTATTTAACTACTGATCCTACTTTTAACATGTTTATCTTAACATCCATTTTACGTTCTTTCTTTTCATACTCCAACGAAATTTTGTTCGTGAAACAAAAACATTAGTTTTCCAATCGGCTTAGTTGAATTTTTAATCGATAAAAGCTTCAATACTGATTAACCTTTTTTCCACATCAATTAATTAATTTCATTTAAAAATCTTCCAGTTGGTTAGATTATTTCAAATTTCACAAACAACATCTTTCCATAACCTACTTACAGATTAAATATTCAGAAATAACTTCTTAATTTATTTCTAAATTAATAATTCAAATTTTTTAAAAAACAAAAAAAAATAACAAAACAAAAATTTCAAAAGGATTAAAAATTCAACAAAACAAATTACTAAATAAATATTTTTAGAAAAATTCTTTTCAAAACCCCAACCGATTTCAATTCCAACCCAGCTAATATTCTTACAGATTTATACATGTGTGACACATTTTCTTAAGAAAATTGAGACAAATCAACACAATTTTTAACCTTAAATCAAAGAGATGAAGAAATAAATAAATAAATCAATTACAATACATGCCTTACATCAAACAATACAATACATGTCTTACATCAAAGTTATACATTAAAGAAAAATGTTAAGGTATTCCAAATATTTTTAATGTATAAAATTTGATTTATCATATTACTTGTACAAATATTTCTAAAAATTTAAAGTTTACAAAAGTTTTATTCAAGACAAAGAATTTAGATAAGAAAAGTTAAGAAGTTAGAATTGGTATGGTGTTTTGGGATTTGACATATCGATATCGTGAATCCTTTTTCTTATTTATTCAATTGTCGGAAACGGAAAAAGAATTTAAAATATTTTAAGTTACATGGTTCAAGGTGACTCGAATGTTTTATTGTTTTTTCGGTCTGACGTAATAATTTACTAGGCACTCAGTATTTTGTTATTTTTGTACCAAGTGAAGATGCCGCTGAGAAAAATAATGATTGACATATGCCTAATTCAATCATATATGCGAGCTTAATTAATGCTGCTTTATGTTTGGTTGGATCCGGTTGAGAACAGAAATTGATCATTCGTAAAATTTCGTGGCTAAGACAAAAAATTATTCCCGAAGGTCGATAAGGATAACTCACTTTGTTAAAAAAAAAAATCAGCTTCGATTATTGATCGTTTCACTGATGCTAGTTTGAACATGTGAGTAAAGAAGTGGCGAAGCCCAACTTGGTATCTATGGACCTGTTAGTATGGAAAAGGAATCTGCATATCAGTAATATTATAGTTATGTTTCACAAACTATTTTAATGGGTTCTTGTGAATTCCTTTGTTGAAACAAAGTTGTATTTCACTATGTTCAGAAAAAAATCGCAAGAGGGGCTCGAAACACCGGTTCTGTACTATCACAAGATTGACACTATCTCCAAAAAAAAAGGAAATTTAACATAATAAAAAAACTGTACAAAATTCGCCAAATTCTTTGAGCAACCAAAAATTTAAAATTTTTTTCTAAAATATTTTAGGTTATTGGCCGTTCGGAGTAACATGGTGTAATATATATGTAACATGTGATGTTCTAGCATGTTCTGCCAGTATTCTACATATGTGTTTCATAAGCCTTGGCCGATATTTAGGAATACGAAATCCACTAGGATCCCGCCATCATTCCACAAAACGTTTAGTTGGTATTAAAATAGCTTTAGTTTGGTTATTGGCTATGATGGTCTCCAGTTCAATAACAGTTCTTGGTAAACTATATAATTGAATAATAAAACTAACACAAATAATTTTATATTTTATTTTAGGAATAAATAATAATTTGAATATAATGAAACAACCAAATGTTTGTGTTATTAATAATAGAGCATTTTTTGTTTTTGGTTCATTAGTCACGTTTTATGTTCCTATGGTTATGATGGTTATAACATATGCATTAACTGTTCAATTATTAAGAAAAAAAGCTAGATTCGCTTTAGAACATCCAGAAAGTGAACTATTTCGAAGGTATAGCTTACATAATTTTTTAAGATAGTTTGTATAGAACAAAATATAAATTTTAGGCTTGGTGGTCGGTTTGCTTTGAAACCTGTCCATAAACAGCAACAACAACATCATCACCATCATCATTTGCATCATAATGCAATCCAACAAACATCTAAAATGCATCGAAATGTTTTAAATACCGGAAGCAGTAACGATAATTTATCACATTCGCATTCTCAACAAACATTACCGTGGAGAGCCAGAGGAAGTTCACCTATTATGGAACGGTTAAATATGAATGATGTTCTTTTACTACCCAAAGTTATCTAATTTTTCAAAATTTTAGATCCGGAATACGTTCTAGTATTTCACATCCACATTTAGGTTATATAAATGGAAACTCGCGAAATCAAAATTCACGAGATCATATGCAAACATGTGATCAAGGTACACAAACACCGATAAATATTGCACGAGAAACAAGACGTGGTAAAACAAAACCATTTAAATTTAATCTTAATAGTGTTACCCCACCTTTAAATTTGAACCTTCGATTTTTAAGTAGCAGAACTAAAAGACCAAGTTTATCAGCAAATGCAGTCGCAACGGAACAAAAAGCTACCAAAGTATGAATTTTAAAAAAAAATAATTTAACTGTTAACATTTCTTCGATTAATTTATTATAGGTACTTGGACTTGTATTTTTTACCTTCGTTTTCTGTTGGTCGCCGTTTTTTATATTAAATATAATTTTTGCTGCTGCTCCAAACTATTATGTACCAGAGTATATTGTAGATATATGTTTATGGTTAGGATACGTTTCGTCGACAATCAATCCAATAATTTATACGATATTTAATAGAACATTTCGAGCTGCATTTATTCGATTATTAAAATGTGACTGTGAAAAGCAAGTTTATTGATAACGTTAAAAAATTTTGTTTATTCATTTCACTTTTATTTTAGATCTGGTAGACCTCCACGCTATCGTTCAGTAACAGAAGGACGAGGAGCTGCAAGTTTATGTGCCCCATCGGCTCTTCCATTAGCCATATCACTACAAGCTGCGCCATTATTATCGCAGTCAAGTACACAACAAACACCATTAAGTGATTTTCGTGGTAGTTATACTATTACGGACGAAGAATGTTAAAAAAACATATACAAAGATAATTGTAAATATTTAATTTAGTCTTAGTTTTCAAAACCCACCATAATTTAAAAGCAAATAAATCTATTGAAAAATAAATTATTTTATTTTGTTAAATTAGTAAAATAAGAAAATTAAATTTTAATGTCTTAAAGAATAAAAAATAAATTTAATATTTTATTTTTATTTTTGTGTTCATGTTTCATAAGAATAATTTTCAAAAGAAGCCAAAATATAAAGTTATTAAAAAAATTCTAACTAAATTATGATATTGTATTTTGATTATTTACGAATAACTCATTTTTTTTACTAGTTGCTCAAATTGAGAGATTACGATTGAAATTTTAGGTAATTTCTTGGCATGTCAGTTTTATTTTATTTAAAAATAACCACACGGACCAAGAGTAACTGAATTTCAACATAAAACCGCCCTTGAAAAATTTTAATATGAGACATGGCATTTAGGATATTGAATGCTATTGAGTTAAGTGGTGGAATTCAATGCTAAACATTTTGATTTGTTTAAACAAAAATATAATAGTAATGTGTCGGCGGTCGTGAATGGCCGATGTTAATTAAACGGATCACTTCAATATGAACGATGGTCGGTCGGTCTTGATGTATTAATGCAAATTGTTAATGAACTTCAACATTTCTTTTTCAGAGTTAATAAATCATCATTTGTTTGATAGACAGCGACCACTTTCTACAAGACACCCCAAAAGATAATTAGTTCTGTCTCATGTTAACTGAAACATTTTACCAAAGATTCGTCTAAAATGCTTCATAACTGTAGACTAATGTTGTGATACACTTAAAAGAATAAAAAGTTTTTTAACCGAAAATGAGCAACCGGCAGTTTCAAAATGACTAGAAACATTGAAAATGCATTAAGTTTCAACAAAACTGAATGTCAGAACTGACTGTTTAAAGTTGAAGATAAACAATTGTTCGGACGATCCACTCCCTAACCCCTGACCCTTTTGTCAAATTTTAAAAATAACTCAAATCTTGATATTTAAGTAACCCCGGATGCGTTAGCAGCTTATTTACATACAAAAATTTCATCCATATCTCATGCGTTTACGTACCAAAAATCACACGTAGTTTTTTTCACATTTTCTTAAAAAATTTCAGAACTAAGATAGCAATAGTTTATGCAATTGTCATTATAAATGGCTCACAACAGTATGGTAGATCAATGACCTTGATATCATTATTTATTCTCATCATATTTGCAAGAGATGATTTTCAGTTTTTTTGGTAACCACTAAAAAACAAATGATCTAAATTCGCTAGACAAGGACTGGACTCTAAGCTACGACAAGATATATTGATTGTGACCATTTCCGTTCAAATCGAGCTATTCGTTGTTGCAAAAGCGTTGGATAAAATATGGTCCACATGCAGCGGTATACACACACATACATACTGCTAGCTAAAAATAGTCTAAAACAGCTTCAGAAGGGGTTGAAACGTAGATATCATAAAAATTCTGTCAAAGATAAAGATTCCAATTTCAAAAATCGACCCTAAAAAACTATAACTTCCCATATCGGGCAGTTATTTAAATCAAACGAAAGAAGAAAGTAAAGTTAAAACTGTTTTTGGTGAAAACAAACGATTCTTTTTTTTTTAAAATGAGCGATTTAAAATAAATGACCGATACAAAAACTAAAAAAAGAAGTGCTAAAAATAAATCCAAGAAAAGAACGACGCAGAATGACCGACCGATCCAAGAATGAAACTACTATTTATTTGGAACGAACGACGGCTCGCAACCTTAACACAATGCTAGTCTGATATTGTTTACCGAATTAACACCGGAATTCTTTTATAATATTCAATCTATATCATTTTAATTGCAAGCTAAGAATAGTAACTTTCAATATAAGAATAATAATTTTCAACATCACACCGTCCGTCTAAAAAACCAGACTTTTCAGAACAAATTGAATACACAAGAGAAGCTATTGTAAATTGCTCACTTATTGTTTTACTGAGTAAACATTTCAGAACATTGTAAACAAATTTGAAATTAATAGACATTTGCCTAGTTTAATTTTTTTCTTCTGCCTTTGGTATATTTTGCATCACTATTCGGGTACGTCGTGCAATAGAAATTGAGAAATAAATTATATCAATTTTTTATAGTATTCCGTGCCGCGGGAAATAACAAATTCGTATCAGAAAATATCTCTTTATTTCATTTATTGCACTTGTTTCTCAATTCCCAAGAAAATTCCGGAATAGACGTACAGTACTTGCTACCAAGTCAATTTAAAATTAAGATAGCACATAAACTGGAACCGCCAAAAAATCAGACTTCTAAAAATTACGCTAATTGAATGTTGAGTGATCGGCTCCTAATTTAGATACATCATATTTATCTGCGAGTTGCTGGAACGCTAAATTCTCCTTCCTATCAGTTATAACTAGGGTTTGACATTTTCGGGTCTAACCCGAATTTCCTCTATTTTGTTTTAGAAAAATAAGAAATAGGTCTCCTTTGAATAAAAAAACAAAAGATTTGCATGAAAAAAATATTGGCGCCGCTGATCAGCCGCTGATTTCACCACAGTTCTAGAAACAAAATGTTCTGGATTTATAATTAGCTTATATTCATTAAATACTTCACCTAATGACTAACTATTGTTATAGATTTTCACGGAATTCTAATTATAAAAACAGGTGCTCCGGAGGCTCTACCAACTATCGTTCAAAAGCTTATCAGTTCTTTTCCTTCTCATATAAATCTCTATCTTTTACTAAAGTTTTATCAAAATTAGTTCATTAAAAATTTCTTTGAACGAATAGAAAAAGCATAAAAAAATTTAGCAGTGTGACAAAGTTGAAACGCAGAACAGTTACAAATCATACTCTAAGCATATTTACTAAGTATGTATAATCAAAATCATTTATTAGTAACTGATGTTATTGAAGTTTCAAATAAATAGGTGTCAAATAAACAATACTTCCCGTCCAAAAACTAATCAGTTGTTTGTCATTTAAATTTTCATCAAAATTGATCAATGAACAAAGTCTGTATGTTCCCAACAAGCATTAAAAACAAAGTAAGGAAAATAAGCAGTTGCATGGTAGGCCCCTGCCAATTTTATGGTGGACCCCTGCTAATTTTAATGTCTTTTAAAAGTTAATCATTATCTCTCACACTAATTGAAACCTTTTTCATAAGTTTTATCGTAATCACTCACATCATTATGGAAGGCCGTAAAGTCATTGAAACAATACAAAAAATGCAAAAAAAAAATTATCGGAACTGAAAAACCACAAGTTGGGATGCAGAACTGTTGCGAGGTGTGAACCGTACTAATTGCGTATGTAAAAAGTTCAATCCAATTCGATGACCAGGTAAAGATGTAATTGAGCTTTAAACAAAAACAGGTGTTTGGAGGGACTCCTAACCACTTTGTTCAATATCGCTCAAACACTAATCAGCTCCTTGTTATACATACTTGCATCTTTTATCAAAGTGTCATCAAAATTAAGCCCCGAACGAATGTTGTACGTCTCCAACAAACATAAAAAACAGTGAAAAAAATCACCTGTTGTATTATGGTAGACCTCTCAAACCCTTTCTCCAATGTATCCCAAAAGCTAATCAAATCTTTCTCATTCTTCATTGAAATCTTTTACCAACGTTTCATGAAAATCAATTTGTAAATGTAGACTATAGAAGGGGTAAACACTTTAAGAAAAAAAAACTTTTAACCGGAAGTGACAAACCGGAAGTTGGTACGCAGAAAAATTGAAAAGGGTACTAAAACCTTATATACCAAGTCTCAATAAGATTGAAAACCAGGATTAGAAGTTATTGAAGATTCAAAATTACAGGTGTTCGGGAGCCCCCTCCGCCATTTTGTCCAGTTTTGAAATTAATCCAGAACTTTTATTTAACCTGGATCATATACCAAAGTTTAATCAAGATTCCATGCGTTTTTGTAACCCACTCACAAACCAACCACCCCAACCACAATCCACAAACCCACAGTTTGTAGACAATGATCGAAGGTTCCATTTAGAAGACAGCGCGCTACTTTTGGTTTAAACAATACCTGACTTGTTTTTGTGAACAGATTGTTTTGTGCATTTTGCCTCAAGTTTAAGATAAAATCTAACAATAAATAAAATTTATTAAAGTAAAATAAAATGCAATTTTAATGACAATTCAACTCTCTAAAAAAAGTTTCAATAAGGTCCAATCAAAACGCTTCATTTACTATTTTTTAGCAAATCAAAACGATTTGTTTCGATTATTTTTTTCTGGTAGGAAGGAACAGCGAATATTTTCGAATATTTTCCGCCTACTTAATATATTAATTTAAAACCAAAATGCACATACAAAATTATGTGAAAATGCAATTTGCAAATAGTAAAAATGTCCGTTTTCATTCATAAATGATTGCATGTTTGTTTATTTATCAAAAATAAATTACAAATTTATAACATTTATGCGCCTACTAAGATGAAATAATATTTAATTTTGTTTGACAATAAAAGGAATATGTTGTATGAAATAATGTTACTATTTCTGTTCGTTAAATTGTCTGCTAAATACAACTCGTCGTCAAATTATTAGTTGATTATTTTTCAACATTACCACTCATGCCATTTGAGGTCAAAAATTTCCCTCGTGCGCTACGCGCACTCGGGACCTCAAATGACATTCGTAATAATGATTATGAAAAATAATCGACTATTATTTGACGACTCGTTATATTATATATGACAATTCAACTCAAAAACTAAAGTTTCAATAAGGTCCAATCAAAACGCTTCATTTACTATTTTTTAGCAAATCAAAACGATTTGTTTCGATTATTTTTTTCTGTTAGGAAGGAACAGCGAATATTTCCGAATATTTTCCGCCTACTTAATATATTAATTTAAAACAAATATGCATATACAAAATTATGTGAAAATGCAATTTGCAAATAGTAAAAATGTCCGTTTTCATTCATAAATGATTGCATGTTTATGTTTATTTATCAAAAATAAATTACAAATTTATAACATTTATGCGCCTACTAAGAAGAAATAATATTTAATTTTGTTTGACAACAAAGGATTATGTTGTATGAAATAATGTTACTATTTCTGTTCGTTAAATTGTCTGCTAAATACAACTCGTCATCAAATTATTAGTCGATTATTTTTCAACATTACCACTCATGCCATTTGAGGTCAAAAATTTCCCTCGTGCGCTACGCGCACTCGGGACCTCAAATGACATTCGTAATAATGATTATGAAAAATAATCGACTATTATTTGACGACTCGTGATATTATGTATGACAATTCAACTCAAAAAATAAAGTTTCAATAAGGTCCAATCAAAACGCTTCATTTACTATTTTTTAGCAAATCAAAACGATTTGTTTCGATTATTTTTTTCTGTTAGGAAGGAACAGCGAATATTTTCGAATATTTTCCGCCTACTTAATATATTAATTTAAAACAAATATGCACATACAAAATTATGTGAAAATGCAATTTGCAAATAGTAAAAATGTCCGTTTTCATTCATTAATGATTGCATGTTTATGTTTATTTATCAAAAATAAATTACAAATTTATAACATTTATGCGCCTACTAAGAAGAAATAGTATTTAATTTTGTTTGACAACAAAGGATTATGTTGTTTGAAATAATGTTACTATTTCTGTTCGTTAAATTGTCTGCTAAATACAACTCGTCATCAAATTATTAGTCGATTATTTTTCAACATTACCACTCATGCCATTTGAGGTCAAAAATTTCCCTCGTGCGCTACGCGCACTCGGGACCTCAAATGACATTCGTAATAATGATTATGAAAAATAATCGACTATTATTTGACGACTCGTGATATTATATATGACTATATCTTTAAAGGGAATTTACTACATTAACAGAACGGAAAATTCAAACGAAATCTATAATTTTTACACACATGCATTTTTGTTCCCGATTTCACTCCCAAAAATATGGTTACCATACATATGATAGCGCAAATTTCTGCACTACATCCTATATGCTGATGTGATTCATAAGTCGTTTCAACAAAGCGTAGCAACATGTTACACATCAGGTGCAAGATATATTCGACTTTTTTTCATGTTCACGCCATATTATCCACCGTTGGATGATTAAAAAGCCATGCAATGGTCACTCTCGACAAGTGATTTGTCTCCTTGAAAATCCATAAAATTTGTATGAGTATAAAAAAGCAACATAGAATTGTAAACCAAAAGAATCCTGTTAAGAGCTATAACTAAATAATTTTTCCCTTTATTGCCATCAATTTGTTAGAAATTAAAACTTTCAGATTGAATAGTTTTTATATCGGTGCTCCCGATTTGAAAACAATTTCAAGTTAACAAACCATCTGGTTCATATTTTTATTTGTCACTGATTTCTGATTATATTAACAATCATTTGTATTTCTTGAATTCATATTTTTCTTTTACACAGTAGATATGAGCCGTATTTGTTTTTTAACGTAAAATTAAATATTCAGAGCAAGTTTTTCAAAAGGGTGTAATGATAAATAGCATATTTGTTGAATTTTTTTAAACTAAATTGGATTGAAATGCTAAGATTATTTTTGGAGTGTTGTTTGTTATATTTCAACA
The DNA here is from genome assembly GCA_963693315.1 of Diogma glabrata. Lineage (NCBI taxonomy): Eukaryota > Metazoa > Arthropoda > Insecta > Diptera > Cylindrotomidae > Diogma > Diogma glabrata. Next base: position 48,903,783 of record OY856188.1, read on the forward strand.
ACTGAACTGGTTTACTAAATTAATTTTGAGACATTTTTCGTGTGTTTAAGATTTTTGTTTTCCATAATAAAACAACCGTTGAAATTTATGGTGCGAAAAAATTTTTTTGTTGGGTTGTTATTAATTATTATGAACGAGTTTATCAAAACACGGCAATATGTACTACAAAAACTACAATTCATTAAAGGCACGTAAATCATTAGTACATTATCAGAGAGGGTGCAGCATTAATGTCGACTTGAAAAGATGTATTTTGACAAAACTCGGTCATTTGTAAAAATATATCAGGCAGTATTTACTCAAACAGTATTTAATCAAACGAAGCGCTTCTAGCACCACTGAAACTTTATAATGATCAAAATTTAAATTTTAAAATCTTTAAGTAAAAGTTAAAAATGGTAGTCTGTTGAATTCTTACTTTTCTTTGCTCTAAGATTTGTTTCTTGACTATACCAGCTTGGCTATACTCCCTAACTTAAAAGTTTCGATGAACAACTTACGATTCGTACGAATTACAGATTTAAATGCATACCAGTGAATAAAAGTGTAGGCAGGGCTACAAAACTATAAAAAGGAATATAGTAAGGGCCTGTAATAATTACGAAATAATTTTTTAACAGTCTAAAAGCAAGTTGTTTGCTACAAGCCGTAAGTAAGACGTTCTCCTAGTTTGTGACAAGATCAAACACGGAATTCTGATTTCAAAACATTGTTGAAAAATTGCAAGTGTTCGATTTTTTATATAATACATTGATGCCTTTACAATATTGTAGCAACGTTGTTGGCCTCGTTGCTCTTTGTAATTATCGTCATGTACAATAATATAGTATATGCTATAATAACGATGCAACAATATACCTCTGAAGTATAATCCGTTCCCTGTCCCTTTACTAAAATAAACGTAAAAGCATAAATATTTAGAAATCCTGTATCTTTAAAAATTAATAAAGGTCCAATATGCAATGAATATGGAGTGGCTGTTATTTTTATTGGACGTCATTTATAAAATAAAGCACGATTTGGTCGCAAAATAACAAAAAAATTAAGATTACTCTGGTCAAGAGGATAAGCATAATTATAATTGTGAGAAACTAAAAAACTGTAATTAAGTTTTTTAATCTGGATCAACTACACAATAATTGAAAATTTGGTTATAGTTTTTTTTTTGTCATGAATACATAATCTTAAGAAAAAAAAACTTGAATTACCAAACAGTACACACTGCATGAAGGGATAAAGTAATTCAATTCCGTTCCATTCCAACAACCATTTTCCCACGCAATCAACCACAACCAGATCGAAAAAATTAATGTCTAAAAAAAACAATAAAATATATTTCTTACTGCATTAAAGCTACCCCTTTACCTACCCCTATGAGCATAAATGCCTAAAAATATTTATTTAGTCATCAATGCTTGTACTGGTGAAGAAAACAAAAATTTCAAAATCACAAACTTTTCACTAAATGATTTGTCCATCATTAATCATCGAAGTTGCACACCATGGTTTTTCTTTCATCACTATTATACCATTACCTACAATTGCTAAAAAGCTCTATAAAATTCCAATCGTCTAATAAATCAAAGCGTTCAAACTTTTTCCAATAGATGTCTTCCTTGAAAAGAGGAGATAAGAGCTTTCATGTAAAAAAATCTTAACAAATAAGATTCGTAACTTCGGTTTTAACAATGATTCAGGATAATAATTTATTATTTTTATTTATGTAAGTTCATAACGTAAAACAAAAGGAATAAAAACTTAAAACCAACAAAAATCGAATTCACTTAGTACAAAAGGAAATAAATATTAAAATAAACATATTCAAAAAGTATTTATAGAAAATAAATTTTTGATGGAAAGGAATTAGGTTTTTCATTTTCATTGCTTTATCAATAAAAATCATTTTCATCTCCACAAACCATAAATAAATAACCAATATAATTTAATTTTTTTCTAAATATATATACACAACAACAAGTTATATTAATATTAGGAAAAAGGAAAATTTATTTCTATTTTCAACTATTAAAGTTTCAAGCAATTTTGAATATTCGCCTTAAAAGCTCAACAAATAAGTTATATTAAAAAATATTGTCACGTGAATCTATATAAAGGAAGTAAGCATGTACAAAATCAATGTCTTGATTATTATCATTACTGTCGTCCTCGTGTTGTGATTTACGAAAAAAAAGGAATTAAAGAATCAGACGAGTATCATAATTCATATCCTATGGTTTTAGCGTAGATATAAATTACAAAAATATATCGTTGAACTAAAACAGAAAATACATGAAAATTGTCTTTTGAAGAAAAAAGAAAAAAGAAAAAAAAGATTTTTGTTTTGATATTTTTCGTGAACGGTTATCGCATAAAAAGTTGTTGTTGTTTTATTCGCCTTAAATTGAAAATTGGTGACAAGGTCGCCAGCATATCAGATAAAATGTATGCAATTTTTAAGAATGAAGCTAGAGACATATATAGAGTCTACAAATATGTTTTCTTTTCGTTAAAAAAGTTGTATTCCGTTATTAGGAAAAAAATATAATATCAAAGAAAATCTCAGAAATTATTTATTAAACGATAATACATCAATAGATAAAACTAGATTCAAATAAGTATTAAATTTCACATAGAACTCTTTCTGCAATATTTTCAAAGGTAATATGATGATTGAGAAGTTACATTTCATTGAATTATAAAAAATAGTTTTGTATACATGAGAAACTATAAATCTTTAACGTCATACAGATATGTATTCTTTTACCATATCTATATGTGGGCTTAGAGATAAATTAAGGTTTAATAGACCATAAACTGACCAAGTTCTTTTTTAATTAGTATTTTAATTAGTTTTTATCATGAACATGATATTACATTTTTTTATGAGACAATGCTCATGTTGATTATATTGATAGAGAATGTATTGCGTAATTAAAACTTGTCTTGTGTTTTTATAAAAACCATCGTATCAAATATGAATAGGTGAAAGTTTTTGACTAACAAGATTACTTCTGCGATTCAGAACATTTGAGTTGGTAAGTTTGTTTACTTTGTTTTTCGCAAAGAACTCTTGATCCCAATCTAGTGAAGTTAATTACACCTATCACTTAAAAAACAAATAGGTTCACTATAACCTGGACCAAAACCTGAATCACCAGAAAAAAAAAACTAGCTTCTCTGTATTTGGTGCAGTCAAAATACAACAACTTAAACAATCGTATTTGAGTTGGAGTCTTCAACAATAAATAAAAAATAAATACAAAACCAAAAATGAAATATAAAATAACAAAAACAAATTAAAAAATACAAAGAACAAAAGAAACGAACAGAAGAAATAGAAAAATGGAACATAAAGGAAATGAAAAGAAAGAAAGGAAATGAAAAGAAAGAAAGGAAATGAAAAGAAATTGAATGAAATAAAAGAAAAAAACAAGGAAAAGAAAAAAAGAAAAAAAAATACAAGGGTTAAAATTTTGTGCCACGCCACAATTTACATGAACGCCAAAACTTAAATGAAATCGTTTGACTAACATATGCAAAAGAAAATTACGTTTACATACTGAAAATTATAAATATAAAATTATGACATCATTTAATTTTGATTATAACTCAATATGTTGAAATAAAAACACATCCAAATTAATAACACTCTAATTTTTTCTTAATTTAAAGGTTACTGAAAGATGCTTTTCTGAATCCGGGATCTGATTTAATTAATCTCATTCTTACGTTTCATTTTAATCAATCATTTTAATTGATTGATAAAATTCTTAATTTTTTACGACAAATTCAAACCCTCCTTCAAATAAAAATTATGTTTGTTGTTTATTCCGAACAATTTTTGATTAGTAATATTATTGTTGGGTGGTAAATTTGTAACGAAGGGATTTTAGAAGAGGTAGATGTTGCAGAAAATCCTACTCATTAATATCAGTATTTGAAGTGGGAGATTTTTGTATGATTATTCATTTAAAACAAATAATATTGATTATTAAAATTGAAATTGAAAGAATGAAAATTCTTTTGCATTGCTCTCTCTCTCTCTCTCTCTTCTCTCTCATCTCTCTCTCTCGTCTCTCTCTCTCTCTTCTCTCTCCTCTCTCTTCTCTCTCCTCTCTCTTCTCTCTCTCTCTCTCTCTCCTCTCCTCTCTCTCTCTCTCTCTCTCTCTCTCTCTCTTTCTCTCTTTCTCTCTTTTCTCTCTTTCTCTCTTATCCTTTCTTCCTCTCTTTTTCTCTCTTTTTCTCTCTTTTTCTCTTCTTTTCTCTCTTTCTCTCTCCTTCTCTCTCCTTCTCTCTCCTTCTCTCTCCTTCTCTCTCCCTTCTCTCTCCTTATCCTCTCCTTATCTCTCCTTATCTCTCCTCTCTCCTTCTCTCCCTCCTTCTCTCTCCGTCACTCTCCGTCACTCTCCCTTCTTTCTTCTCTCTTCTCTCTTCTCTCTTCTCTCTTCTCTCTTCTCTCTTCTCTCTCTTCTCTCTTCTCTCTTCTCTCTTCTCTCTCTTCTCTCTTCTCTCTTCTCTCTTCTCTCTTCTCTCTTCTCTCTTCTCTCTTCTCTCTTCTCTCTCCTCTCTCCATCTCTCTCTCTTCTTCTCTCTCTTCTTCTCTCTCCTTCTCTCTCCTCTCTTCTTCTCTCTCATTTTCCTTCTCTCTCCTTCTCTCTTTTCTCTCTTTCTCTCTTTTGTTCTCTTTTCTCTCTCCTTCTCTCTCTTTCTATCTCTTTCTCTCTCTTTCTCTCTATCTTTCTCTCTATCTTTCTCTCTATCTTTCTCTCTCTCTTTCTCTCTCTCTCTTTCTCTCTCTCTCTTTCTCTCTCTCTCTTTCTCTCTCTCTTCTCTCTCTCTTTCTCTCTCTCTCTTTCTCTCTCTCTTTCTCTCTTTTTTTTCTCTCTCTATCTCTTTCTCTCGCATATACATCTAATAAAATGAAAATGTGACCTTGTTTAAGTTATTTATTAGTTTTGAAACTAGCAATTGCGCTTGGAACATGTTTTGCAGTATTTGAAGAAGCAACAAAATCAATGCAAGGAGTATTGCAAACGGGAAGGTTTTTTTTTAATCTTTCAGTACCAAAAACAAATCAGCATATACATAGAGAAAATAAACTTACGAAACATCAACAAGATTTAACACATCAAATATTAAAACTTCTTCACAAACATACCGTCAGTTAACACAATACAACATACTAAAACGATTACATGGAATTCTAAGCGTAGAATGTTTTAACACCACACAAAAGATATACAAAAAACTGTACCACCTTTCTCCTTTACTTCCAGAAATAGTTCACGAAATTACGTAAGATTTAATAATAAAAAAAATGTTAAGAAATTTTAAGAATCTGATGTTTTTTTTTTTCTTTTTATAGATTTATTGAATTTAACACCATTTTGTTTTGCTCTAGAAAAGTAAAATTAACTTAAAAGTTTTTTCCTTCTTGATTTCCTTGTGCAACATAATTTTGCTAATTTTCTTCATTTTATAATTTTATACACTGACACTTTATGCATAAATTACATTTTTAATTAAAAAATTTAATCAGTTATATTATAATGAAATTTTATAACGTGGATACTGGGTAGTGATGTTTTTGCTAAACTATGTATATTAGCACTGATTATGATTTTAAAAAACAACAAATAAAGTAGACGTAAAGGTGGAACAATTTAGTTTGCACTGTAAGTTTTAAAAGTATTGCTTTACTTAAAAATACAATAGCCAAATTTTTTTTTAATTAATTAGTTAGAATATCCGAAGATATACCATGTCAACTATAAAGGAAGGAGATGAGCATCATGGAAGGAATGAGGATATGGGAATAACTATACTAATAGTTTTAAATGACGATGGACATTTTCTTTAAATGCCTGAGGGGAAAATTCATCGGGAAATACAGAGGAGGGATTTGAGTTCCACAATTTGACCACTCTTAAAATAGTCGTTCTGGAACGATACAGTTCTACAGCGAGGTATTTGGACAGCAGATAGATGGAATAACTCGGCAGCTCTTGTTTGTCGATTATACTTCGCACACGATGGAAGGATATTTTGAATTTCCTTAAAGGAGAATTCGCTAAAGTTATATTTATAGGAGATTGACAAATTCAACCACATTTCTTCTGTGCTGGAGTGAATCAAGCTGATCCGTTAGTTCGGCATTACCAATCAACCGTATTGCTTTTCTCTGTACAGAGTCCAGACATTTTATTGTTGACTGACAAGCGCCTCCCCAAACATGACCGCAGTATTCCATACATGGACGAATAAAGGACTTGAAGATTAGCAAAATTTGATCGGGATTGAAATACTTTTTACATCGAATCAAGAGTCCTAATTTTTGCATTGCAGATTTAGTGTGGTTGAACACATGTTTATTCCATTTCAGGTTATTTTCAATATCCACTCCAAGAAGTCTAACTGATTAAACCTCACGTAATTCCTCATGGTTTATCTTAATAGGGAAATTTTTATGTCGCTCTATTCGTGAAAGACGGCATAGTTTGGTTTTGGTTGGATTAAATGAAACAAGATTACGATTACCCCAGTTCATTATACGATCCAGGTCTTTGTTGATAGAATCAATTAGCAGTTCTCTATCAGTGGTGACTGCAGTATGAGATCGAAATTTAGGAGATGCAAGTGAAGCATGCAATGTGCTGTCATCAGCAAAACTATGGATTGGGTGCACTGTCGAAATAAGTAAATCATTAATGTATAGAAGAAACAAGATTGGTGAGAGTGCAAAACCTTGGGGAACCCCAGCATTGGTTGTGAAAATATTCGATGTGACCTGTAAGAAAACTCCATTCAAATCCATGACACAGTAAGATGGTCTATATATGCCATAAGATTTTAATTTATCTATAAGATTTCTATGCCACACTTTATAAAATGCTTTAGAAATATCAAGTGAAATACTGAATGTTTCACCATGGTTTTCCAGCGACTTGTTCCAGAGATCGGATACGTAGGCTAACAAATCACATGTTGTTTGTATGACTTCTACAAAAACCATACTGCTTATCATCAATAATTTGTGACGTTTCCAAATATTCTATTAGATTGTAGTTAACACATTTTTCAAATGTTTAGCCAAAACCGACAGAATTGCAATTGGTCTATAATTGTTAGGGTTTATCTTATTGCCTTTCTTTGATATGGGTTGAACACTGGCCAGCTTTCAAGAATCGGGAAATATTCCAGTTTGATAAGATAAATAGAAAATTTTTGTTAAAATTGGAGCTAGTTGTCTAGCAAAGTTTTTAAGAATGAGGGGTGGTATACCGTCGGGGCCAACAGATTTGTTGATATTGATAGAAAGAAGCATTGTAACGAAAACAATATTGTAACGAAATAGTACTTGGTGTATCAAGGTCCACAAAGTTGATTTTTTCCGCACGCGTCGTAATTACGTAATTACGACAAGTGCGGAAAAAATCAATTTGTGCAACGAGTTGCACACAACGTTTTTTGCAATTCCGAATCACAATGAAACAATTAAACAAAATTACTCTGCATCCAACTTTTTTACACTCTACATTCATATTTAGATATAAGTAAATATTTCTTTTATCAACTTAGCATTGAGAAAATTTTTCATACGTTCTTATTTTTCACTTCTACAAAACAGAGCAAAAAGTTAAAACAGTGCGGAAAAATAAAATAGTGCGGAAAAATAAAACAGTGCGGAAAATCTCATTTTTTGACAGTGTTGACAACATCGAAATACGTCGAATTGTGATTCGGAATTGCCAGAAATAATTGGTTTCATTTTCGTTTTAACTAAGGAAATGAGTGTAGGAGAATGGGGAGGTTCAACTATGTTTGAGTTTTCTGCGAAAATACGACCCAAAAGATCCGCCTTCTCTTTCCAGTCGCTCACGAGAATGTCATTCAGAACTAAGGTTGGAATAGAGGATCGAGTAAAATTGCTCTGGACTGATTTAACTGCCTGAAAGAAACTACGTGAGCCAGATGGGTGCTCGGCGAATTTCTTTGCTTTCTCCTGGATAAACGCGTCTTTGTCTAAGTCTATTTTGTATTTACTAATATTTCTGGCTTTCTTATAGGCGATATGGATTTCAGGTGTTTTATTTGAGTTATACGTCTTAAATGCTTTGCGTTTATTCCTAACTGCCTCATCATCATCCAACGTGAACCAAGGCTCAGTTTTAGGAGTGATTAATCGATTTGGAATAAACTGCCGCATTCCGTCTTTTATGATTTCAGATTTCAGAAATTTAGGATTACGTGGCAAAAAAGTTTGAAACTAAAGGAGCAGGTTTTATGAACACGTTTGAATTATGAAATCAAATTATGACAGATTATAGTAAATTCAAGCAGATCAAAGAAAACATATTTGGATAAATTTAGTTTAGTAAATGAAATTAAGATTAATGAAATTCGAGTTTTTATTTTTCAAAAGTTTTCATATAATGGTTATCAAAAGATTTCCTAAAGTTCACAAAAGTTACAACATTGGTGTCAGGAATGGAATTTCGTATAACGAATGACAATATATTTCTACCGAAAAACTCCAACGGCAGGCATTCCATACCAGTGAGACTATATGCATATAATGAATATATAATACAAACATCGAGCACGTAATATTTGCCTTTTTAGCATATACAGGAAATAAATAAAACTCTTGGAAATAAAAAACATGAAAATTTAAATCTTGTGACCACAATTAAATTTTTTATTTCTGTTGTCTTTTACTATCGTGAAATAGCGAGAACTTAGTCCAATCGACGCTAGCGCGTCTAGAAGTTTTAATCTTTTATAGCAAAAATTTGCTAATAAACTCAAAAACTAACAGAAATTTTAAACAATGATGAACCAAATTTTAAAGTTGGTTTCTGCTTTGGTTGGTTTCATGAAATAAACAAAATAAAACTTTTTAATTTTTAAAGTGGAGCAAAAGCTTCATATGAAAGGAAATAATTGATTTCAAATAAACCAAAAATATAGCTCTTTGTAAGAACTTGAAACTTTTTGAATGAGTCGATTAATTGTTTATTGCAAATTAATGTACCATTGCAATCTATGAAAGCATTTTTGCTGATCCTATAAAAATTATTGAATGCCTTGAAAATTGAATTTTCTATTGTAATTCCATATATACATAAAGTTATTAGCTTATTCAAGGCTGTTTGTTTGTTTTTAGCACAGTTATTTGAATATCAATTAGTGTTGCGGTGTTACTCAAAACGTAACGCAAAAACGAAATAACGAAATGAAATAGCGTTAGTAGTAATAATTGCTTCCATAACGTTTTAAAAATTAAATTGCGTTACAATAACGTAAAACGTAACAATAACGTTAATATTTCATTTCGTTTTTGTGGATGACTTTTTGTATAATTATATGAAAATCAAAGTGCAAAAATGTATTTATTTATTCTATTTTATTTTATTTTATTTTACTACGATTGTATAAAATTAATATTTTTCTAATTTTGCATGCAAAAAGTAAATATTCATTAGAGATTTTCGATTTTTGTGCATTTAAATAGGTTGTTTTTAAACATTACATTAAATTTTAAAATAACGGTAACTATAACGTTATAACATAACGAAATATAATATTTTTCTGTTTCATAACAAAATGACGTACCGAACAAATATATATAATAATATAAAAACGAAACGCGTAACGTTACGAATTTTGTTTTTCGTTTTGCAACACTGATATCATTACTAAGTGTCTTACATAGCAAATTTGCTTATTTGTACTCAATGTAAATTTTTCAGTTTCATATCATTGATATCAGTGCAACTGAATATTTATCATCTATATTATTTTTCATAAAATTTTTTATAACTTTTAACCAAAAAACCATTACATAATTTTAATTAAATTTCCACAAACAGACCAACTTTATGTTACAGATAAATCAAATATTTTAATTAGGATTTGATTGGTTTGTGTTGAAAATTAAAAAAGGTTGTTCGAAAATGTATGAAAAAAGTCGTTTTTTTTTTTATTAGACAGATTTTGGTATTGCAAACAATCAATAGCATGCGAACTGACATGTATCAGGTTACTGTTTTTTAATATTTATCGGTTTTATTTTTAACTACCTGGACCCGGCCATGAGTTACAGTGGCTCAGTCTGGTTAAATATAAGAAATAAAGAAAACAGAACACACACGTTACGTTTCTAATATGTAATTAATTTCAGAATGCTTAAGGATACAATGTTTTTTGTTGTTCCATTGTCTGTGCAGATATAGAGATGGTCTGGTTTGCCTACTCTAGAACACGTAACACTTAATTGTCCATGTGAGAAGCAATCGGTATCTAGATCAAAATCACACACTTCTAATGTTTGATCCTGAGCTTTGTTTATGGTGATTGCAAATGCTAATCGAATTGGGTATTGCAATTTTTTGAATTGAAATGGCACATCCGTTTGCATCATGTTAGGTATGCGAGGAATGAGGACATCTTCACTTTTGAAATGTCCAGTCAAGATTGTTGCTTTTACTACGTTGCTCATTAATTTTTTTTTTGCTGCCATTGCAAATCGCGTGCCATTGCAAATTTTTAGCTGATTGATATGGGCACGCCGATTTTTAATTACACTACATGCGGCGGCATCCCAGGCAGAACAAGTGAATTCAAAAATTCTGTTCGAAACTATCCACTTAACTAGCCGCTTAATTTGCTTTCATGACAGTGTCTATGGACTTGTATGTGACTGCCTCGCTCTGAATATAAGACTGAGTTTTGTACTGTAAAATTCATTGAGGTCTTTGTTTTTGGCCACAAGAATGGCTCGTCCACTCAACCAATTGTGATTCTTATGATTAGTTTGAATATTGGGAAATACATTTTCAACCAATTCCTCTTTGGACGACACTAAATTGCAGAAGTTATGAGGCATTAAAATTCGTCCTGAAGTTACATCAACCGGTACCTTTATGTCAGCAATTTATGTGAGAATATCTCAGCTGATTTGTCGTTTTGAAGCAGGACACGCATATTGGCGTGAGGCGCCTGTGGTGAATATCTCAGCTGATTTATCGTTTTGAAGCAGGACAAGCATATTTGCGTGAGGCGCCTGTGCTTGACGAGCCCGAAAACGTTTGCCATTTTTCTCGATTCGGCCGCTTTTTCGTTCGGTAAGCTCCGAAAAACGCCAATTGTCCGCGTTCTTGTAAATTTGCTACCACAATTTGATTTTAACTATGGATGGTGGAAATTTGTTTTAGAACACGAGGGTAAGCTTGTCCGACAAAAATATGTCTCCTATATTGTCGAGTCCAACAATTGACATTTTGGTATGTCTGTTCTTGTATGTCGGACTCGACAATAGCAGACAAATTTTAGTCAGATAATGTTACCCTGTTGTTCTAGATAGATAAAAAATAAATTTACATGTTCCCGGGCAATCGGCATTTTTCGGAGCTTGCAACAAAAAAGCGGCCGAATGGAGGAAAATTCCTGAACAAAAGTTTTCAGACTCATCAAGGATAGGCGCCTCAGGAAGCATACAATATGTGGTAATCATCACAGTAAATCGGCGTAGGCCCAGGGACTATAATGTTTGTCTGAAATCTGCTGTTGCAAGCAATATTAATGCATTTCCAAATGGTCTGGTATTTCCACGCAAATCTTGCAATGGTCGATCAAGAGGTTCAGGTGATTTTTTGAGCGCCATTTTTACATTTATACCAAATAATAAGTTTACATTTCTGCAAAGAAGTTTCCCATTTCGGATCCTTTGAAAATGTTGCATGTAAAAGTTTCAACAAATTGTATGTTCAATGGCCATTTCAAACCGGAATGAGCAGTTCTTCCACTGGTAGCGGAATCGCAGCTATGCCTTTGACGCAAGAGCTAAACCTATGTCATTTTGTGATCGAATTGTTGCTAGAATTAGTCTAATTAGGAACGTTTTATCACTTCCTCCTGACGAATCCAAGAAAAAGGTTCCTCCAACCCTGTTATTAACATTTTGCATTAGTTGATCAAAAATGGCTTTTGTTCAAACGTTAGCTTTAGAATATTTGAATGCACATACGACAAAAGATCATCCGTGTTGTAATTTTGTTCACGACGCAATTCTACATCGAACGATACAGCAGCAGATCGATTCGGCAATGCTATTCCTAATTGATTGAGAACTTTGTTCGCGATATATAAGCACGAATCTTCAATCATTATCAACGCTTCGTTGTAATTTTTTGTTGTGAAATCGATGTTTATATTTGCAATTTCTTTGGATATACGACGTAAAATATCTTCAGCCATGCGTGTGATTTATATTTTTTCCAGAACTCTGTTAGAGATAAAGAAGAGCAGGTGGTCAATATGATTGCAAACAAAGCATGAACTCGATTTGGGTGTACTGTGTTGCACGCGTCGTTCTCCAAAAAATTCAAAGCATTTATCTTGATTGGGATGCACGGTGTAGAGTCTGCCTATCGTAGTTTCTTAGAATATACCAGGGTGTACTTCGACCCGTTCTCCTCGTTTAATATAAGTAAAGCACCAATCATTACTTATTTTGCTGACCCATGTTTACTGGAAAAAATATGTAGCAAAAAAATCTATTTTTTTCAGTGGCAAATATTGTATTAGTTTGCTTAACTTGTTGCTTAACTTGTTGACAGCCTACGTTATGAAACATACATAGCTAGAAAAAAATATACAAAAACTCGTCTGTATTCGAATGCAACATTGTGTCCAAATTTCAAAGAAATCAGTCCAGTACTTTAGGAGATTACCTATTTTGAACAAACGAACATTTACATTTTTATTTATATAAAAAGAAGAAAGATAGAAAATAGATAGATAGATAGATAACATGCGTAACGCAGGATTGAAATCGCGACTCCCTTATAATAAAATATTCTCGAATATAAGGATCGTGTTTAAAGTCTTCTGTTATCAAGTTCATTATTTGAAATATAAAAATCAAATTTTTAATCAGTTTTTGGGATGTCAAATAATTTGTTATACGTTCTTTATCAAATTTATAATTATGGTTCTGTGCGAATTGACGAAATAATGACAGACGACAACTATTAATTGTCAAAATTTTGTCTTTTGGAATTTATTTTCACCATAACGAAACGTCAAAATTTGGTATAGCTTTTGAGCATCATGAAATTGTGATAGTAGGCATAACAAATTATTTCAGAACGAACAACAATTTATTACAGAAGTTTTAAGTGCCAAAGTAATATTTATATTATACATATTTATTAACAGCAAACATAAAAATTAAAAAGTTTTTCACCGTATGTCAAAATTTTGTTTTTACAAATTTCACCTTCACCAAAAACTTTGTTCTGTCAAATATTTATGAGTTCGCACAAAGCCATTCTGTAACTATTTGAGATAATCTGGAAATATTGAAAATAAAACGATTCGGTACTTTGAATCCATGCATGACATTTGGTTTACATTGCTTTTGTTTGTTCGAATGGATAAATGTAAGTTTATAAATTATAAGCCAGTGAACAACCCCACACAAAACAGTGGGCATTTCTATGAAATAGCCTTCTGTATATTAATTTTCAATTGCATATGCGTTTTAAATGGAACTACATGCACTACTTACGAAATAGAAATCGAAGACTTTTTCGTTTCCTTTTATTTTGTGTTTTCGGCAGCATATGGTCCTTAATCAAACACGAAAAACGAACTTTTAATAACTTTTGACGTCGCAACCGTTCCTTTGGTGATCTACTCAAAAACTCGTTTGAGCTCGTTTTCCAAAGAAACATATGTTATACCGAATATAAAATGAAAAAGTTATTGAGAGAAACTCATGAAGTTGCATTTAAATAAAAAAACACGTATTTTTATGTTTATTAAATGTCTTAGAAAAGGTATAGTTCCATTACTTTTCAAAATGATATTTTTCCACTCGTATTTTACAGCCCTCACTACGCTTTTGTTGTTAATTTCATACTCGAGTTAAATGAGTATCATTTTGGCATCGTTACACAATATACTTCAACCATCAACCTGCAACCCCTTCAACCCCTTCAACCAGCTTCAACCATAAGTTTTCCATTTTATCCCATTATCAGTTTCATTTCAGCTATTTTGTTTGCACTTTTCTTTTGAATGGTTTGCAGAAAGTTTGAAAGGCAAGATTTTAAAGTTGATGTCGCTCAAATATAGAAATGAACAGTAGAGTAAACTTTATTATATTTATGTTTTATAGTTCTTTGTCTAAGGGTATGAATTCATGCCATGGGTTGACATCTCCATATTTATATGGCAAATGAATATAATTATTTTGGTACGAAGAAGAAATTTCCACATCGTTTAACATTTAATTTCTGTTTGGCACTAATAAATTTGATAAATTTTAGTTCCGTGTTCAATTTTGATATTATAAAAAATTATCTTTAAAAAGATTTCTGTGTTTGGCAGATGGAGGAGCGGTTTTTTCTAACAATGGTTTTTCTGCATCCTAACTACCGCTATATCACTTCATATGATGCTTAGATTCAAAATATAGTGATCCAAAAATGATGCACATTGCTGTCAGTGTAATTAAAGTATTTACTGAAAAAAACTCATACACATTCGTACACCTAGATTTAAAAAAAATTTGAATTTAAAAAATTGTTTAACATTTAAATTAAAAAAAATCTGGAAATGTTTTCACGGCCTTACAAATACTTTTCGCTACCCCGTTGTTAAGAGTCCCTGAATTAAATCACTAAAATAATTTTCTTACCTTGTACTTCAAAAATTGGAAGAAACACATATTTTAAAAAGGAAGATCTCACTTACCTAAAAAGAAGAAAAAAATAAAATTAGATTTTACAAAAAAAAAATTATTTCAGAAATTGTAAATTTTGTCAGACAAACATTAAAAATTGATCAAATTACATTTTTTGTAATTTCCAAACAGTACAACAATTTAATTTTAAAATGTTGACAAGAGATCGGGCATTATAGAATGAAAACGATCGAAAATTAGTCACTAGGTCCTCGTTACTTTCATTTGATGATTACCACATATTTTATACTTTGTGAGGCGCTTGTCCTTGAAGAGTCCGACAACTTTTGTATCTGCAATTTTCCTCGATTCGGTTGCTTTTTCGTTCGTCAAACTCCAAAAAATGTCGATTTTCCGGGATCTTCTAAATTTGCTACCACAACTTTTTTTGACTATGTGGGGTGGAAATTTGTTTTGGAAAACGAGGGTAACCTTGTCCGATTTGGACTCGACAATAGCAGATTTTTGTCGGACAAGGTTACCTTCATTTTCTAAAACAAATTTTTATCCCCATTAATAAAAAATAAAATTGTGGTACTAAATTCGTCAAGGACAAGCACCTCACGAAGTATAAAATATTTGGTAATCCTCAAATGAAAGGGACGAGGACCTGGTGACTATTACAATATTTCAACGATCCAAATATTTACTAAAAAATTGCAACAAAACAAAAATTCTAAATTCATTATGTTCGTTTTGGAAATATGTCCTGAAACAAGTCTTTTCACATTTACAAGTCCTTTTAATTCCGTATAAACACAATTTCAAGAACAAAAAATCGTAAAACTAAAGTAAGCATCTCCAAGTTTTGAATATGTCACTTAAAAAATACAACTATTTCCTCTCGACACATTGTTTCTACAAATCCATTAAATTCATTTTATTTAATAGTTCAGGAAATTTGAATACGAGTTCTTATTTTGGAATCCAGGATTTACAAAACCACCAGAAAAAACGGTTTCAAACATTTATATATATTGAAATGTTAGCGTTTTTTGTAACGGAAACAATTTTGTATATGGGTTAGTTGTATTTTTTTTTTTTTGGTAACAAAAAATCAATAAATCAATTGTTAGTTTACACAAAAATATATTTGGAATTTTTTTCAACATTAGTTATTTATTTCGTTGTAATTAATCGATTTTAGAATATATTACATAAATATTTCTATACAATAACTTACAAATCAACTTAGTTTTTTAAAAATTAATGAACCGAGTTTAACCTTATACTAACGCATAACTAGACAAATATATCAGAATATGTTGTACATGTTGTTGATGAAAATTTTGTAAATTTTTTTTCGTGAAAATTATGAGTTCACCTTCGGACAGACATTTAACTCAAATTAAATGAAGTGAGATTAGTAAAGATCATTCGAGTATTCTCCAAAAATCATATCCTACTCTAACACTATGGAAAATGATTTTCAATACTTTTATATTGAATCAACAATCCAACTTGATTAACAAACACGTTGCGTATGAATTTCACCCCAAAGTCGTTAAGTGGATTCAAAATTTTTTCATCGACCGATACATTACGGTATCCATGGATATTTTCTTCTGAGTATAAATTAATTAACACTGATAAACTTCCACTCCACTCTGCTTTTACTGTTCGTCTCCACTCCATTTTTACTGTATACCGAATAACTGTTGAAAACCACCTAACCCATTAAATAGCACATGATAGTACACTGTACAAGTCGTTCGTCCTCTATCTTCAAAGGGTAAAATACATGAACGACATAATCCCGCTTGCCTGAGTACTGGCAACTATGACTGGTCACTAACATAATTTTACTGGATATTTACTGGACTTACTGGACTTTCTACAGTAAATAGTTGCCATTCAACCAGAGAAAACAGTAATGGCACATACAAGGTTGTACAACTGATGCAGCACCATTACTGGCGACCAGTAAATCCCACAATAACTGAATACTGACAAACATGACTCGGTAGATAATTTTACTGGATCACTACTTTGGACAGTAAATGGCTACCATTCATGGGCGAGAGAAAAAAAACAGCAATGGCCCATACAAGGCTGTACAGCTGGCGCAGTAACGCACCATTAAAAACAAAATAAATAAAATAACATAAAAATGTCCAATGAAAAAAAATTTAAAACTTAAACCAACCCCAAAATTGTTATCATAGTCTTTCAGTAAAAAAGCTATAACTAAACTATAGGTGAAATTTTTAAAACTATATATGTATTTCTAAAATGGATATTACTTTGCAGTGAATTTTGACAAAATGACATTTGAGCAAATGAAATAGAACTCATATCAGGTTAAATAAGACAGACCCTAATTTGGAAATTATATATGATTTCTGATATGCACCGGATATGAATACGTCGGATAAGTCGTTTTATGTATTTTTTAAGTCTACTGGCGAGGTAACTAACTTTTATTTTGTTCTATCGCACAAAACTTGTGTAATTATTAACTGTTAAACTTATTTAATTTATTGGGTTATTTATTTCTATGAACAGTAGATCGGGCACTTCATAGCTGCAGTACTGATCCAAAAACAATAGCCAATTAATGTTAACCATAAACGGGCCAATGCTTGGCCATTTCAAGTAAACTGTACTTTATATTTTCTATAAACCCTAGATCGGTCGATTCATGGTTTCAGTAATGGCTCAATAACAATAGTCAATTAATGGTTTTAAAGTGAACAAATATTTGTGGATAATAAGCTTGGAAGAAACAGGTTTGTGTTTTTGTGATTTTGAAGGATAGTAGTGAAAATATAGAAGTGAATAAAATCAGTAGTGGAATTGGATATTTTGATGACGGTTATTGTAAGATTAAAAAAGTTAGTGTTGGATATAGTACTTAACGTCTCGTTCAACATCTACATCTTCATCAACATAGTCGAAAAGAACACCACCACAATAGTTATCCTCGATTACAATGGTGCAACAATTTTTGTATTTATATAATAATTCAACAATCACTGGTTAGTTTTGTTCAACGATTTTGGTATTCATATTCAACAGTCATCTGTTTATTTTTGGTGCAACGATTTTTGTATTTATATTCAACAGCCACCTGTTTATTTTTTGTATTTGTATAATTATAATTACAGTTTTTGTATTTGTATAATTATTCAGTCACCTTGTATTGGTGAAACGGTAATTGATTAATATGTAATATTTAGACATTACCTGTTTCTGGTGCAAGTAAATTTGAGTTATATATGATTTCAACAATCACCTGTTTATTTTTTGTGCAACAATAATTGATTTATATGTAATATTCAACCATCACCTTTTATTCATTATTGGGAACACCTGATTTTGAGACGATATAAGCAATAACGATGAGTCACATGATATCCAAATTTAGTCAGCAACCTAATACTTCAATTGACCTTTAAATTAATACCTATTAATCAATATGAATTGTTAAACCAGAACAGATCACGGGGAAAGCAAATTTTTTTTGTAATTAAAATTTGATAGTCGATGAGTTGATGGAGGGGTGGTGATGGCCTTTGTTCTACTTACTCACTTGGTTAACATTTTTTATTTTCTCTTGCTCCATATTCAACTATCGCGTGCATTCAGCATTGTGCAACATTGTCCCACTGTTGCTCATCTGGACGATTTTTAAAAAAATCGTTTCCAACAGTGCTCGAATGAATTCAGATCCATCATGTCTCATCCATATTCTTGTCTCCGTGTTACTAGTCAATCGGTTTGTACGAACAGTCAAACCGTCGATTTCACTCTCTGTCATAGTGATTGAATGCAAACGGACTTCTTTGTCCGAACAGAATACAAATGGAATACTTTGCCCCTATCAATAGTTTCGAGTAACTTCAATCCACAAACATTTTCAAAAAAACATCCATCAACACCTCAGAACGTATGTTGTTGTGAAGCCTAGGTCTGCAAAGACATCTATGTGTTGTTGTGTTGGGACACATATTGTAATTTCAATTACACAACACATTTTAAGAAAAAAACAAAGTGAAATAGAATTTCTCGAGCCATTGGCATACAACTGTTTGCATTTTACGAAAATAATCCTGAAATAAATTAACAATACATCTCATTTTCATGAAATGAAAACTATGAAACTAAAATGAAGCGTGGAATAATGGGCGATTTAAATATTAAAACCTTTTTCTCCAGGATTTTTTTTTAAATAAAAGTTAAAACTACACGCAATAAACAATTTTATTAGTTAAAAAGAAAAGAATTTTGTACTAATAAAAATTGATATGCGCAACATTTTTATATGATAAATAAAAATTGTCTATAGCAGTGTACAGAATTTCTGTTTCATTTTATTATTAATTGTTGTTAAAATATTCCTAATAAATCCTTACTACACATCACTAAAATCGTGATTGTGAACAACAATAGCGATACTATAAATTTTTAACGTGCGAAACAAAACAAAAAATTTACGAGAAAATATTAAAATTTTAATAAAATGGTTTAATTAAATTAATTTGTCTATAAAAAAAACTATATCGAACAAGCAATAACCTAATATTTTTCTAATAATATAATTTATGTTCCCATAAAATAATTTGTGTAACCATAAAATTTAATATAGTGAAGTATATGCCAACATTCTCAGTTTTTGGTAATATTTGCTAAAACCCACACATCAGTCAACTTTTTGATGTTTCTGGAACAACGATTCAAGGAAACACCACGACGCCAATATTTCTTAGCAGCAGATTGAATTTCATTTAATATTCTCTTTTCCAACTTCTTGTACTCTCTTTAAATAAAGTAAAATTTTCAACACGTATTCACGTTTTAATTAAAACCTTAAATGAAAGCATCTTACAGCTTTTATTTTAACAAAAGTTTAAACAGTTTTTCATAAAACTTTTTAAATATCAATAAAACAAATTAAGCAACAAACGCAAAAATTATCAAAAGAAAAATCTTGAAATTCATAACACAATAATTCTAACCAATTACCCCAATTTTTATCCACTTTCATAACTTCCTCTATTAATTTCCTCAAACATCTAATTAAAGCTACTAAGTAAATGAAAAGATAATTTTGTAATCATATTTTCGCTTTGTCAAAAAAAAAAATTTCCTTCGTCAAACCAATTTTCTCATCAAAATCAAAACACATATTCGGTTTTCTTTTTTTTTTTTTGTTTTAAAATTAAATATCAAAATCATATAAATCATCACTATCATCATATTATCATTTAAATTCAATATATGTTATGATTTTTGGAGAAATCATAATAAAATTAATTAAATATTTCTAAATCAAAAATAAAAAGAAAATGCAGCTAGACGTTTAAGGAATTAGGTGAAATGATAACCCGCAGGCTAGGTTGTGAAAGATGAAATACTAATCGTATTTATTTTGTTTCCTTTATTTTACAATAAATTTTTTTCTTGTTCTGTGTGGGTTCAGGTTGTTTTAAATAAAAAACAAATAAATAATAAATATTAAAAAATAATAATAATAATACATAAACCTGAAAGAAGTCTACGCTTTAGACGCATGCGTTACGATGGTCCCCCCAAATCGTATACAACCCGCACAACACCGAATACGTTTTCAGTCTACGGTTAGTCGGGATACTTGTTACACACAGAATTAAATAGTAGATTTATTTTTATTTTGTAATAGAGTGTTTTTATAATTAAAAAATAATAACGTCGTGTCGTTTTCTTTTTAAAGTGAATAAAAAATAAAGTGAAATAAAAAAAGTTAGAGTTTAATTTTGGGTTTTTAGGATTTAATTAAATTTAAAGTGGATTAATTTAAATAATTTTCAATTTTTTTTTTAATTTTCTTTTAACACAATTTATTTTATTTAAGTTTTCTTTAAACAATAGTATTTTCTCTTCTAAATATCCTTTTAGAGAATACAATCACCAGATGACAATTCGATAAGAGATTTTGGTTCAACTTTTCGCACAATGATAAATATGATAGAAAAAAAATGGGAAATTTATTATAGCGATTAAATTGCAGTTTAGATTTGATAAAATAAATCAATTGAATAAAATGAAACCACAGATGTGATATTAATAATCAGTTTTTTTTTTCTGTTTGGTATTTCTGGAAAATTGGATATAAGGTTATTAAGAAGATTGAATGGTTATACCATTGAGAATCGATGATAGCTTTAAATAGAATATTAACGACTTATTTTTTTTTTTAAAAAAAGGAGAGAGCCTTGTAGAGTTCTATTGTGATGAAATGTTTTTGTCAATCACAAAATGACACATGTTTGGTAGTTTGATAATACTAATAATATGAAAATTGTCGTTATTCAGTTGAATTTTCTTTGAAATTTGAGACCATTTACAACTTTAACAGATTATTATTTTCCATAAAATTCTTGCGTTTATTGACTTTGTGAATCTGAGTATTGATCTAAATAAAAATCCAGGCATGCACCAGTAAAGAAAAAAGGGTCGTGATGTGTTTTTAAATCACCATAATGGAAGAGATTTTGATGAAGTTTTGTTGTATAGGGTCCAGGTTTGAGATTTCGGAATTTCGAAGTTGGACCAGAACACCTGTTTCTTGAAATAACTCCAATAATATCCAAAGGTGCCGGTTCGTAATTTTCGACTAAAATTTTATCGAAATAGTTGTGTGACAAATACCATTTTATTTTCAACTTTAAGTCCTGATATTTCATGATATTTTCTAAAAATTTTAAGGTCTGTAGTGTGGATCTACAATATAAAATTTTGAGCCGATTTGCAGAATCATTGAACATGGTTTGAGTCAATAATAAATGGAACTGATTGTTTCTTGCAGTATGTTGAAGAGGTAGACCGAAGATCTTATAAAACAATACAGATTCCAAAACGATTAATTTTCATTTCAACTTCTGGTTTGACATTTCTGATAAAAATACGTTTCTTTACTTTTTATATTATACCACAATCTCCAGAATAATTTCAATCAAATTAAAAATTGTTTTTTAATTTCTATTTGTATGTATTTTTATTTTTATTCACAAACGAAACAAAATTATAAGAAAAATGCTATGTAGGGTATATTCAAAGTGTTGTTGTTGCCACAAAAGTCGTATATCAAGCGTTATTTTCACTTATTTAACTACGAAAAGTGCCGCGAACTTTACCCCATCCACCCCCTTTCAGTGTCTAGAATAAATAGATTGTGCTAAATATAGAATAAAAATAACTTAATAGAAAAATAATGGTATTTTTGGTTATAAGCGTTGGTTAGTATAGCGTTGATATAGTATTATCTATTTATAATGTTGCAGATTTAAGGATAAAAAATTTAGTAATATAATTTTATGTTATGTTATTTATTTATCAACCCGAATATTTGCTTCTAAATTAATCCTGTCTTGGTTGCATCTTTGAAATTCAATTTCTATTCTTAGCGAGATTATCAAACCAAAGAAAAAACACGCATTTCTTCTTTTTTTCTAAATTATCATAACACACATTTGTCATGCTTTATGATTTTATTACAAAGATTTCTCAAAAATAAAGAAACGCAAATAATAATTTTCGATTTTTTTATAAGAATTAAGAGCAGTGAAAGAGATACTGAAACTTGCATAAACTTTGCTGTATTGAAATATAATTTTTTACTATCTGGAAGCAGTGATTCCCTTGCATCCTACTTTTTGAGATAGGCGTAGATCCGAAAAGCAAAGGAAGTGACTAAATTTCGCGTAATCTTTGTAGGACGCCAGTATTTTATTTTTTGTTGTTACTTGTGAGATACTATTTCGATGGAATTTATTCAATTAGAAGCAGAGTTTGAAACGCTCCTTATATCACTCCTTTACTCCGTTTTTTCAGAACGAGCAACTTAAAAAAATATAATACCCAAATACAGGAGTGAAAATAATAAAATATCGTTCTGAAATAAATATTTTCTTTCAAATATTCACATTTATTTAATTTTTACTTCTAAATTGATGATTTTCATTTTCCAACGTAAAAACTAAATAATTGTGAAAATTTCGTTTAATTTTGCAAGTGTTGTTATAAAAAATATAAGGCTGACGTAAAGGTACTAATTTTCTTCTTGTGCAAGCGAGTTGAATGAAAAGAAAAATAAACTAACTAAAGTAAAAATTCCAAAGGAGTGAAATCGAAAAACTGAAAATTTTGCTCTTCGAGGAAGAACGATATTGAAATTATAAACATTTTAATTTATGAATAATATTTTGAGGTGTGAAATAAGTGCTCGAATGAAATAAAATTGTAAGCTCTGATTTTAAGCAAATTTTTTTTTTTTGGTGTTGGCCTACATTCTTTAAATTATAACGTTATGTTATATTTAGTATTATTTAATTATAAATAAACGTCTAACTGGGATTAAATCTATTCTAGATATTTTTGCAACTTATATACTTTTTTAGGATTTGTAACTGGTCTTATACCATTTTTATACCGGCGAGAAAAATTTCAAAACGTATCAATTTTTAACGTCACTCTCGAATTTAATATATTTTTAATTCACATTCCATATTTTAAGCTACCCATTTATAAAATTTGAAACTTAATGAGCTTTTTGAGTTTCAGACTAAATCCACGCACAATAAGATTATTTTTGACGAATTTTGTCCTGATAAACAATTCTGTTTTATGAAAACGATTTATTTTGATTTAAACCATACTGGTTTTACAACGTTAGTTAAAAGCTAAAGGAGTACTCGTCAAGATTATCATCTCAAGTAAATCAATTATTTCTATTCTATACTCCACAGTTGCTCAAAATGTTACTAAGAAATATTTTTTTACACTCAGCTGTCAAAGTTCCACTCAAATTGTATTCTTACAAGCAAAATCCTTGTTTTGAAAATCTGCTAAACCAAATTGATAACTTGATTTGTTAAAGTTTAACCAAAAACAACAATTCACATTCTTTAAAAAAAAGGAAATCTTACTGTGAATAATTTTAGGAACTCAATGTGAAAATAAATCAATGGAAAACAACAGAATTTATATTAAACGTTGATGTTGAACTTTTCAAAAACATAGATTGTATCCTAGGGTTTGGATTATCCCTTTAGAAAAAAAAATTTATTTTGCAATAACTTTTTCAAACCTATTCTTTCTGGTTAACAATATTTTATTATGCTGAGGATAAAAATTTACGAAGTTCTTAAATAATATTATTATGTTGTCTGGTCAAATAGAGATTATATATACAAGATCGTTGTAAAACAACTTCCTTATCTAGCTCAATACATATTTATATGGTACATTAACAATTTCCCTTACAAAATAAATCATTTGAAAAATAAAATATTTGAAACCCAAAGATTTGATATGAATAATACATATATTGATTATTTAATATAAATTAGAAATCATCTTATTGAGAATAATGAGTTTTAGTGAGATTATATTTTTATAGATGAAAAAACATCAAACATTTTCGGTTTTATTCTTCTAAATCTTATCATTAACGTAGTAGCGAATATACACATGTGGAATGATTAGCTATATATAAAAATGAAACATCAGTTTTTTTATATATTTTCTAATACTTCAATCAAAAATATTATTAATATTTTTTATACTTATGTGTTTTAAGAATTTTTGAAGATATACATTTAAATACGATTTATTTTTCTTTTGATTAATTAAAAGAAAATTAAATTCCTGTTAGATGGTAAATATATCTCAAATGACAAATAAAACACTTTTTCTAATTAAATATGATATTCGTAGTTAGATTGTTAGTTTCTAGTTTAATGAAAAATTGAGAATATAGAAGGGGGGAGGTGAAGAGCTTGAAAAAAATCAGTAAAATTAAAAATAGGTAATATTATACTGATTATTTGCTGACTTGCGAGAGAGAGAGAGGTAGGGAAAGAAAATTGGAGAGAAAAATACAAAGAGAGAAAAAAGGGAGATATAGCAAAAGACAAAGAGAGATCGTCCAGAGCCGTATTGAGAATTAATTCTCAACAAATTAACCAGTTTATGGACTTACGACCAGTATGATGATTGAGGGTCAGAATTTTATAGAATTTGTGATATGGCGGTATTCGGCATTGAGGTAAGAAAGGTCGGACATGAGGTTAATGGGTTTGGTTTAACGAAAGCTATGAAGCAAGTTGGGAACGGGTGGAACAAGAGGGAGTCACCAATATTAGAGGTGAGGAATACAACAAATAATGGCATCAACATTGAAGAAAAAATGTGGTAAAGAAGTTGTTCTGAGGATTTGTCGAGAATATATTCAAGGATACTTTTAGAGAGATGGAATGAAAGGAGATTACCATTGATGAGATACCGCGTTTGCACGCAGCTGTAATCGCGGCGATAAAAAAGCAAATATTCAATTTATGTAAGTAAAGATTATGATGGCATAGTTGGCTGGTCTTGATTTGAACCCAACGATAGGTTCTAATCTTTATTACAAGTTTAACCGTCGCAAATTTTATATCGATATAGTTTTCCTGTTGGTTTTGATTCGTGGCTACTTATAGATAGTAGATTTCTACATAAATTTGTTTCCACCATTTTTGTGATCATCTCTACTTTTCTTAAAATTGTTAAAAAACCAGCTTCAAACACACCTAAAACTTTGATTTCCAACTGACTGCTATGTTAAAAAAAAAACAAACACAAGAAATTGAATAAAATGTTGACTTTAGAATTCATTTTATTTTATTTTTATTAATGCAACAATAATTATGGGGATATACGATACATTTATATATATATTATTAACATGCATGTTCAGTTGAAATAAATGTTTTTTTATAGAAATAAAATGTTTTCAAAATTAAACTTATAATTAGACTCCATATTTCAAATTATCCGTCATTTATACGAGTTACACTATTCATATTCATTCGTTGTCACAAATAAGAACAACGCCTTACGTTGATTAGCAATTAAAGTGTTACTGACAAACATTCACGCCCATCTAGGTCTAGGTTTCTAAATCTAGGTCACTTGTTTAAAATCCTGAACCAAATATTTAATAATCGCCTAAGGTAACATATTATATCTAACTACTACAAATTGCTGTTTTTTTAAAGGTTATGTTTAAAAAACTAAACAATGCACGACGTCGTTTAATTATATGCATACAGCAAACTTGAATGCAATCACAATTATATAAATTAAATTCTTCATATTTATACAAAATTCATAATTAAAAGTAGTTTGAAATTTTAAAATCATGCAAATTTTTATTATATATCTTAACTTGTAACAAAGTACTTATGCGTATTATAACACCTAAAATCTAATGTGTGTCGCGAATTAAATAAAAAAAATTTGCAGACCTAATTATTTCCATTACAATCAGCATTTGATTGCTTATTTCGTTTTCAATTGATGTTGATCAAAAGCATAATTACTTTGTTTTATCCAACAAAATACAAGCACTTTAGAAGATACGTTTTGCCTCTTCAAAACATAAACACACTTGCCTTGATACAAAAAAAACATTTGCGTAACCCTTAACAGTTATGTCATAATAAAAAGGTTTTTTTGCTTTCCATTAAAAATTTACATTAATTGTATGGTTTTCTATTATATAAAGTGAGAGATTTTTTGTACGGTTGACGGTAAAAAGTGGTTAGAAATTAAAAAGCAAACTGTTTCATATATATAGGGGATGATACAAACTGTGGACGAGTTAATGTTAACAATTAATATGTACAAATATGATCAAATCAAATGAATGATTTGTTAAAAAGAAATTAATTTGCGTCTGTTATAATTAAAATTGTTTGTTTTGTGGCAACCGAATCTTTCCTATCACAGTAACCTCAAATTCGGTTGTCTTATTTTCAAAAACTAAAATTGAAGACACAACAACCAAATTGAAGACACCACAACCAAATTAAAGACACAATAACCGAATTATTGTGAAAAACAAATGCAAAAGACAGAGAAAAATTATTCAAACAAACCGTCTCACACCATTAAATCATAACAATAAAGTCCTTCAAAATTCAATCAATTAGTAATATTGCGAACATATTTCAGTTGAAACATCATGAAAATGAAGTACTTATTAATGATGACAAGATCAACACCTGCGCAGAATCAATATACTCTATTTTGTTATCTTTTTAACAAACAAAATATATTTGTTTCACATTAAAAAAAAAAATAACAAAAACAACAATTGATGAAATACCGAAATATAAAATCCGTTGAGTTGGAACGAAAGATATACATTATAAAGTAATAAAGTGAAACGTTGTATACGGTCAGATATTATTTATGAAATGTTCTTTAGTTGTTTGATAGTACGGAATGAAGGTGTGACTAATGTTATGACTGTTTGTTTTTAGATTTTAAAAGAAAATGTTCACCGATCAGCGATTTGTTGGTCGTTACATCAAATTGGGACCCGACTAGGTTTGGCTTAAGTCGGATCAGGCATTGAAAAGGCAGCCTGTTTGGGATCATGATTGTAACGATTTTTCCCTCTCAGGCTGTGATTGGGATAACCGCACGAGTTTCGAGTTCAAAGAGTCTTTTTCAAGGTTTTTTTTTTAAATCTTCAATAACCCACCACACCCCAGACTGCAAATATCCATCAACCAAATAACCAAATTACAATTATTCGAAAATTTGTGCAACAAAGATGTTTGGCATAATGGACTTAACAAATTAATGCCATTTTATGAAAAATTATGACCTCCTATAAATAAATGGTCAATCACTCCAAACGTTTTTGCACGAGTTTCGTTAAAATCAAATCAAATTGAAATTATAAATAATAAGTTGTTCAGAAGTCCTTTAGTCAATTTTGTCCAAAAACTGAAGCTTATGTATTAAGTTTCATTTAAATCGAATACCAGAACTTAAGAGTTGTGCACGAAATTTTAAAAACTATATTGGAAACTACATCCACAGATTATGTACGGAGTTTCATTAAAATCTAATGACATGACTTGAAGTTATTGAAGTTTAAAATAAACAGGTTTGTGGAAGTCCCATTCCTTCTTTGTCCAGTTTTGCAGAAAAGAGAAAAAAATTAAAAATAATTGAAATCGGCTCAATTATTTCCACATTTTAATCGCACACGACGTGACACCGGTCGGCAGAGAAACGGACAATTTTTTGTTCTTATTTAGAGATGATCCATAACGTCAAATGTCAAAAATTCTAAAAATATCGCCAAAACTATAACAAAATCCAAAAATATTCGAAGAATTAGAATAAAATCAAATATTTAAACTTTTTCTAAATTCTAATATTCCAAAAATTCTTAAAAATTCAAAAATTCAAACTTTTTCCAAAACTCTAAAAATATTGCACAAATTTTAACAATATCAAATATTGAAACTTTTTCTAAATTCCAAAAATTATAATAAAATCAAAAATTTAAAATTTTTCAACACTCTAAAAATATTCCAAAAATTCTTACAAAATCGAAAATTGATACTTTTTTCAAAATTCTAAAAATATATTTATAAAATTCACAAATTAAAAAATTCTATTTTTTTCCGAAATTCTAAAAATATTTCAAAAATTAAAACCTTTTCCAAAATTCTAAAAATATTGCAAATAATTATTACAAAATCAAAATACATTCAAAATTCCAAAATCTTTTTTAAAAACTATAACAAATTCAAAAATTTCCATGTTCAATTACATTTCGCTAAATAAATAAATGGAATCTTTTTTTGACATACTTGACAATATTCTTTTGACAAACTTATAATGTAATAAAATTCTCAATAATAATAATTTCATGTTCATTACATTTCATTTCATACAAATAACTAATTTTATTCTTTTATTTTTTAAAAAACTAAACGAAAATCATTCGTTTGACACACTTGATATTATTTTTTTGACAAATATAATACCATAATTCTCTATAATAATAATAAAATTTCATGTCATACAAACAATTAATTTTATTTTTTCCAAAAAATTAGGAAAAAAAATAAATAAAAATCTTTTTTTTTGACACACTTGACAATAATTTTTTGACAAACTTATAATGCAATAATCTAACATCAAGATTTCTCCACATTCCATGTTACTACTCATTTTCTCTTAAAATGAACATTTTTTAAACAAAACCAATTGGTTTTGACACACTTAACAATTTTTTGACACACTTCTTGTGTCATATTTAATGTTCAATTACATTTCATCTCGTCCAAATAATTACCTTTATGTTTTATACATTTCTAGTCGAAAACCGAAGAAATGTTTCCCATATGTTTCTCAAAAAAATTGGGAAACAAAATAAATCAAAATCAATCTTTTGACAGACTTAATGATTTTTTTTTGACATACTTCCGGCCGGCAGACAGACATACATTTTTTTTTGCTTTTTTAGAATCAGTAGGTCCTAAATGGTCGAGATATGCGGTTTTTGGTTTTTTCAAAAACGCAATTAATACAAACTTTTTTCAAAACTCCAAAAATATTTCAAAAACTATAACAAATTCTAAAATTTCCATGTCCAATTTCATGTTCAATTACATTTAAGTCATACAAACAGCTAAATTTTTTATTCCAAGTTGGCTAAAAAAATAAATGAAATCATTTTTTTGACACACTTGACAATATTTTTTTGACAAACTTATAATGCAATAAAATTCTCAATAATAATAATTTCATGTTCATTACATTTCATTTCATACAAGTAACTAATTTTATTTTTTCCTAAAAAAATTTAGTCTTGATGGGAAATTAATGTTAATGTCAGCATGAATTGGTAATTCCGGGTTGCTCATAATTTTCCGGTATTCTCTTAATAGTACTTGTTGACGTCGTAGATGTGGTGGAGCGATATTTGACAATACCGGTAGCCAGTATAACGGAGTTGATTGAATTGTTCCTGTTATTAATCGCATTTGATTCAGAAGTTGTAATGCAGTTGTTGAAAAAATATGTAAGATATGGCACAAGGACCGGCCCCAGCAACTTTATAAAACGCAAAGAGATGTTATCAGCTCCGATCGCATTAGATTTGATGGAGTTAATCGCAGATATAATATCACACTCATTAATTGCGGTGAAACTGAAACCCTCAACAAAATTGAAATTCTGATACGGCAAAGGAAGCACTATTTCCTTCATAACCCTATTAGAAATATGATTAACAAAAATCGGAGGCGGTAGGGGTGGTCGTTTTGTATCTAACTTGGTACGATATAAGTTTATTTTGGCATCTCTAATAAGCTTAGTGACATAGTTACGCAGATTACAGAATATTTTTTTATAGAATACTTTTTTAAAAGCTCATTTATGTTAATTGCTGAAAAATCATTATTTGTGGTGTACTTGTTGATTGGTGGCGGTCTGCGACATTTCAGACTAAAAAATATCACGTCATGGTCAGAGAAAATAGTAGGTGACTGACCAAAATTAACTACCTTACAGGACTCATGGCTAGGTAGAATAGCAAGGTCTAAGAGTGAATTTCCACATGTAGCACCAAACGGGATATGGAACAATGAAAGAGAGGATAATAAGTCTTTTAACGGGCAACTATCACTTATTAGGTTAAAATTCAAGTCTCCCATAATGACTAATAGAACTATTTTCCTTGTACAGTTTTGAATAAAATGAAAAAGTTACATACGTCTATGGGAAGAAATTTCGATATCTCAGAGACAAAACAAACAAATATGTACTGAAATTGACAGATGTACATGGACGTTTAAAATTGGTTACAGTAAACGGTTGGTTTAGGGTATTAAAAAAAAATAGGTCCTGCCAAATGTTGGACTTACAAACGTTACTAAAGGTATACTAAGGCGTACGGAGAAAAAGTGTGCCATCATCAAGGAATATTCCATTACTAAGATTGGGGGTGCTACGGTTTACTGAATAGAGCTCTTCTGCCAGTATCCTTAAGATATCACTTTAGCTAGTAATATCTCACTTTTATTGCAAGTGAAATGTAACATCTCACTAAACCCTTGTGTTGATAGCAGGAACGGGAATACGCGGGATTATTACACCCCTAGTTAAAATTTAAAAAAAAAAGTATAAAAAGGCAATCGTTCTTATTAGTTCAATCTTTACAAAACGATGTTTCCATTTTACGTAGAAAATGTTAAATGTTGATATACGTTTAAGTGTTTATGCACACGATTTTATCTTAGTACAGTTTGTGTCTTGTGATGATATTTATAAAAAGTGTAGTAGAAAATGAAGTTTTAATGAAAAAATTCAAATCACATACATCTTCGTCTTTCAGAATCCAAACGGATTAGATAGAAACACATGTAATGCAATAAACTGACTCAAATGAAAAACAGACATAGCAAGAAACTAGATTAACCATAATATATTGAAGCAGCGCAAAGAAGCTATCATTAGTTTCCCCACAAACAACTGAAAAAAATCAAATTGTTAACCGACATCAAATAAACAAAAATCGTTTCTTGTCTACTTTTCAATCGATCATCTACTTCATCAACTTCATTTTTTTTTTCACCAAATAACAAAACTATACAATTCCTATTAGTAATTTCGTTTAAGAAGAAAACAAATAAAATAAAGGCATTTCAATAACTTTAATTTGAAGAAAATTATATTCTATGAGCAAAGAAAAGCAATTCGGAAGTTTTCTTTTTCTTTTAACGATTACATTTTCTCATCAATTTTATTTATTATCTCAAGAAATTTACAACAAGTAAATATTTTTTATTGATATAATTAAAAGAATTTCCCTCAAATTCATTAATTACGATTTCTATTTTTTATTTGTGGGGACGAGTAGCAATATTATTTTTTCAACAAAATTATCCGCAACATTATTTTCATATTTTGAAAAAAATTTAACATTTCGTTATGAAATAGCTCGGAATGAGGTAGGAATGTATGTAAATCCCTTGTTTGTTTTTCTATTTTTCATTATTTTTCGCATGACAAAAACACACATTCGTTTACACACTCACAAAAAGTATAATTTTTTTTATTCTATTTTTATTACGATAATATAATTATACCTATAATTTTATTTTTATTTAAAGCGAAACATGTAAAATATTTGATTAAAAATAATTAAAAAAAAAATGTGTTTAAGAAGCTCAATGTTTTTTTATTGAAAAAATATTTCCCATACATTGTATGTGTATGACAGGAAAATTTAATTTTATTAGAAAAAGAAAAGTGTTGATGTGTTTAGTTATAGAAATGTGTCGTTTTTTAAATATAATAAAAAAAATAATTAAAAAAAATGTGAAAAATTATTTAATATAAAAAGAAATTCTATAAAATAATTATGGATACGAATTATCATCACTCCGGGAGAATACAACAACAACATCAATTTCTCAACTGAATCAATATGGAATTATAATTCCACAAAAAATCCCTTTGATATTGTAATAAATAATTATGATATTAATAGAAAAATTAATATAAATAATGATACAGAAGTTAAAGGTTATAATAATTACTGGGCATTATTAGCTTTTTTGTTAGTATTATGTACAGCAGCTGGAAATATTTTAGTATGTTTAGCAATAGCATGGGAACGACGTTTACAAAATGTAACAAATTATTTTTTAATGTCACTTGCAATAACGGATTTAATGGTGGCAATATTAGTTATGCCATTAGGCATACTAACACTCGTAAGAGGTAAGAACTAAAAGAAACAAACAACAAAAAATATGTTATGTTTATTTTCAGATAAGAGACAAAGAAAACTAATATTTTCTTTAAAAATAGAAAAAATTATTTTTGGTTATGACAGTTTTTATGATTTTTTGTTTCTAGGTAGATTTAAGATCATGCAAATGATTGGTTTGCTAAAGAAAAGAAATGATTTGTGTTTGAATTGAATTACTTTGAAGTGTCTTGAGAAAAAAAAAATTAGAAACAATAAACGATGCCTGTTTTTTTATTTTATTTTTCCAAATCTAAAACAATTGGGGTGATTGATTCCAAATCTAACTCTCTCTCTCTCTCTCTCTCTCTCTCTCTCTCTCTCTCTCTCTCTCTCTCTCTCTCTCTCTCTCTCTCTCCTCTCTCTCTCTCTCTCTCTCTCTCTCTCTTCTCTCTCTCTCTCTCTCTCTCTCTCTCTCTCTCTCTCTCTCTCTCTCTCTTCTCTCTCTCTCCTCTCTCTCTCTCTCTCTCTCTCTCTCTCTCTCTCTCTCTCTCTCTCTCGGTTTTTTTAAATTTTTCTTTCAAAATATAAAAGTTCCAACCCTACTCTAAAACACTAAAATATAAAGAGTATTGTTTTTTGCTTAAGTTAATAGTTTTTAAAAATCCGCAACCAGGTCAAAAATTTTAATTGTTAAACTAAGATTTTGATCTGAGATATTCATCTTCTAAAAGCAATATCTTTAGAACAACAACAAACCTTTTCTTAAAATTATGGCATGTTGTAGAGGAAGATTTGAGCTTTTATATAGTGAAAAAATAAGTTAAAAAAATGCTTAACCTATTACATAGCCATGTTTAAAAAAAAATTGTAGGCCCAAAATTTACTATGAAATTATCTTCCCGAAAATTCAGTGAATCACCTTTTCAATGCACATAAAATTTGTTGTTATCAAATGAGCTACTCTTTCAATTCGGTTTCTAAGTTACCCTTTTAAGTTTAGTATGTTTTAGGGTAAGGTTGAAGTTTTTATATTGTGAAAGAAAAATTCAAAAATAGCTTGACCTAAGACATTGTCATCTTTTAAAAATTTATTTTTCAATATTTTTAAAAGTGTGAGCAAAATCTTTACGGTGTATTTTTTTTCAATAGGCAGTGAATTTTCACACACATAAAACCGATATAGCGTAATTCGTTCTCTTGCAATTTTATTTCAAAATCACCTTTAATTCGAAATTTTCAGAAATCTTTCGAACCACCCTATTTTTCAACCAAACACTATAAATTATGACTTTTATAGCGTACAAAATAAAATTGGTCTGTTACAGAAATCCAAAACCTTCTCTCTTTAAAAGTCTTGCTTCCTAATATATTCTTATTTGACACAATAAAATGACATGGAATCCAATAATCAATTCATAAGCTTCTTACTTATAAAATTCGAGGAAATAATCTAATTTATTTTTTTACATTTTCATCGAATTTTATCACAATGAACATAACATATACATAAAATCGTTAAAATTAACGTCAGTACACCATTCATAATCTTATTCAAATATTTTATTTTTCTTCTTTAAAAAGTTTAATTACTTTAGCTTTTCATTTATGTCAACTTTGTAAAAGAAATGAAAGCTTTCAACCAAATTAATATGAAAAGTACGTACAGTAGTAAGCACAGTAAAATTTAATTTAATTGCCATTTTGGGTTTCGCAGGAAATTAAAACCAAAAAAAATTATGGACAG
This sequence comes from Diogma glabrata, assembly GCA_963693315.1. Lineage (NCBI taxonomy): Eukaryota > Metazoa > Arthropoda > Insecta > Diptera > Cylindrotomidae > Diogma > Diogma glabrata. The sequence goes on from OY856188.1 coordinate 48,937,809, forward strand.
AAGCAACAATTTTAGAAATGAAAAAGAAAACTACTTTTTTTTGTGTGGGAATAATTGTAGTTTGGTATACGAGTTGCAAATTCAATTAAGAACAATACAACAAAAAAATGAAAAAGTTATTAAAAAAAGTAATAAAAATGTTCAACAATGAAAACAAGAATCATTAATTTTGGGTAATTTGCTGTAAGGGGAAAACTTAAAAACAAAAGCACTAGATGGAAATATGTCCACATTAAATTATTTTTCCAATTCTTTCTGTAGCGGTTTACTAGTTCTTTCAGTTCTTCTAAGAAAAACGAAAGAATCGATTTATATTTAACAAATTGGTGACAGCGTAAATTGTATATTGTTAAATATGTTTGGGCTTTTAAAAAAATTTATGGAAAGAAGTAAGTTTGAATGGCATTTAATAAGCGGATAAAGCACAACTGAATATCAAGTTATAACATTTGTATTATATTATAATATTATTACAACTATTAAAATGTATTGTGGTAAACTATGAAACCCTTATGTTAAATACACTATACTAGATCATTAGCAAAATTGTCTAATAGACATTTCATTTCCACCATACGAAAATGTATTTAAATTAGGAACAAATAGAAAATCATCTTCATACTCGTATCTAATAACGATTTTCTAAAAAATTTATAAATTGTTTAGGAGATATAACTGTTAAAATTTTTAGAGATAAGTGGGTAAGAAGAATTAACCATAAATACGAAAACACATTTCATTTCTAAAATTTATTTTTATTCGCTCTACAATCACATAAAAAGTAGAACAAATGCTTCAATTATTACAATATTTTCTTTTATATCCAAAATTCAAGGAAAAGAGGCAACAACAAAAAAAACATTGAACATAACTCAGCTGACAACCACAACGAATTATTAAGATTTTTTATCTTTCATTTCTGGTTGAAGTTCTTAGAATACAATAAAAATTTATCAATTTCCATCATTTGAAGTAATCCTTGTGTGATATAATAAGAAACTAGAATGAAATTGAGATTTAGAATTTCAAATAATAATAAGAGTATTTCGTTTTTGTCAAGATTTATCGATGTCAGGTATAGAAACCAAAAATAAATAAATTTTTAATAAAGAAAAAAGTGTCAAAAAGCATAAAAATCAAAACTTTGTAACGTTACTTTATCAGTAGCATTTGATATTTATGATGTTTTTGTCGAGCTTAGATTAGAAATTTAGCACTTGAATTGGTAATATTCTGAAGTTTTTTATAAAGATTTTCTACTATGATTTACATTAGCGGACTGAACCACCCTGTTTCGAAAAGGTGGTTTAATTTAGTTATAAGAGAATAGTCAAAAATAAAAAATGCAGACACTGAGTAATAAAGAATTACACTAAAGTTATGTGTGTGTTATATTTTCATTATCTAACGCTAACCAAATTTAAGTAGAACACCCAAGTCGTATCAATACCTACTATATTCCAAAGAAAAAGGATTGATGAAAACAAAAACTACCATTTTGATGTAGTCATAAATTACGATGAATATCATTCTCAAAAAATTTTATGCAAAATAAATAAAATAGATAACACCCACAATGAATCCCACGAGATAGCATAAATAATATGTACATCAAGAACATGTCACACAAGCTAAATTCACAACATCAAAACAATAAGTTGTGGGTGATATTTTCCATTAATAATTTAAAAAAAAAAAATTCAAAAGAAATTTACATTACAAAATTATTCTACGAAAATTGTTTTCCTAAAAATTAGTATTCTACGAAAATTGTTTTCCTGGAAATTAGTAAATCAAATGTCCTTTTGTTTGGATTGACGTACTTAAAATTTATAGATTAGCTTACGTAAAATTGTACACAAATATAAAATTTTAATGTTGAAATGTAAGTTTCGTAACTTAATCATTTAAGGAGCTATAATTTTAATTTTGGATAGTTAAATTGATATTCAGAACGCACTACATATCTTTTGGATAAGGATACATCTACATTCCACGGTACAATTCGAGTAGTATAAAAATGATATAAATCCATTACAAATGCAAAAAAAAAATCATATTACTTATTTCTATAATAATTTCCCCCTATATAACAATAGGAACTTACTCCCCAAAAATATGAACCACAAAACCAAAGCGAAAAAATCCCTGTGTAAATTTTAATCAAATTGAATTTTTTAAATATTTAATTTTCGCTATTATACTGTTAAAATCAACATGTTGGCGGGAAAATCCAACCAAATCCAAGTCAAATCAAAAATTAATTGAAGAACACCCACCATAAACATTTTATTGAATAACTTTTAAAATTGTAATTTTTTTTTTGTTGTGAGGAAAATGTTTTCTTTTGTATTTCTTTTGAGAAAGAAAAACATTAAAAGAAATTATAATAACAATAAACAAAATGTGAGGCACAAAAATAATATAAAATTTAACCATTAAAAAAATAATATCGAATAATGTAACATAAATATGACACTTCCCATAATATATATATACTCCAATAATGAATATATTAGAATGAATTGGTAAGTTGTTGGCCAAAAGTTTAGTTACATCCAAATATATAATCTGCATTACGCACTAGTGCGTAATGAAATAATAAACAACTCAATTTTATCTTCAAAAATCCACCAAATTTTAGCAGTTAAAAATGTTTCTTTATTTTAATGAATAAATTTTTATTTGTATTAAAAAAATTCAAAACAGTACAAAAGTATAAAAAACGCACCGAATACTAATATCTACTCGTATGCATTAAACTGTTATACTCGTGGTTAGGAGGATGTGTCACCATTTTTTTTTTTTTCATAATAAAACAATCCAAGTATCAAGTAATGAATTTATTAAGTACTAGTGCATAATGTTATTAGAAACAGCCAAATGTCATCACGTAATGAAAAAGAAAAAAAAATTTCACTCCATACCAATTGCTCCATGTTTATAAGTCTTATATTCTTCCCTGTATGGAGTACTGTTGTCAAATTTGCTGCTTCTGTATCCATCTTGGCCCTCTTGGACACTGTTCAAAAGCGGGCTATACGAATTGTGGGTGATCGAGCTTTGACATCAAAACTTGATTCCCTACAACATCGTCGCACTGTTGCTGACCTAGTTATTTTTTTACAAATATCGTCATCAACAGTGCTCAGATGAAATCAGCGGCATCATGCCTCAAACTTATTCTTACCCCTGTTCCACACGGCAATCGGCTGCCGCAACCAGTGAAACGTTAAAGATCCCGCGCTGTCGTACTGGCAGATCGCAGAGAGACTTCTTTGTCCGAACTGCGTACAAATGGAATAGTTTGCCGGAGCCCTTAGTCTTAGGTGGCTTCAACCCGCAGAGGTTTAAAGAAAGCGTTAATCAACACCTTAGAACGCCAGTTGTTGTGGGACCCAGGTCTAGACCTAGGTCTTAAAAGGTATTTATGTGTTGTTGTGACACACATTCTAAACCCTATTACACAACACATTTTATTAAAAAAAAAAAAAACAAAGACATGAAAGAAAGCCAAAGTAAGCCTTCTTTTTTACTTTTAAACAAAACAGCTCCGGTTTATACATTGAATGAATATATAAGAAAGAATAATTACGGCTTGAGCTCTCTTCTTTTTTAATTTTTTCCTCTTCGTTCACCACTGAATTCAAAATGACAGAATTTTGAAGGTATAGTGTGCGCAACAATCTTGCAAATCTTCTGCCACGGCAGGCAGCATCATGAGCGCACTGTGACAGGACGGCATGCCAGCATGTGATAGCAAATGCATGACGTTAGTGACGGTACGAGTGGCAGCACATCGAGCGCATACTGACGACATAAAGTGTTAGCACGCCATGACAATTCGGTGTTTGTTTGGGAATTATATATTTTATTTCCCAATTTTTTTGAGAAACATTATGGGAAACATTTTCGACTAGATATAAAACATAAAAGTAATTATTTGGATGATATGAAATGTAATTGAACATTAAATTTGATATGAAGTGTGTCAAAACAATCGTTAACTGTGTCAAAAAAATGATTTTCATTTATCTTTCTTACCAATTTTTTTGAAAAACAAAATTAATTATTTGTATGACATGAAATGTAATTGAACATGAAATCTAACATGGAATATGGTTCTATCTAGTTTCAACTTCGCCCAACTTATAGTAACATTTGGAAAATATCAAGTTGTTGCAGATTAATATTGTTTTTTAACAAAAATTGTAATTATTAGAAAAACGTTTCCAAAGTAATTTTTTGTGTGATTACAGATTCCACAACTTTTGAATAACAGGAAAAGTTGGAAAATAAGTTTGTACTTTTGATTTTGTTATAATTTTTGGAATATTTTTAGAATTTCTGATATTGTTATAATTTTTTTAATATTTTTGGAAGTTTCAATTTTTGATTTTGTAATAATTTTGTGGAATATTTTTAAAATTTTGAAAAAGTTCAAATTTTTGATATTTTTGATTTTATTATTTCTGGAAAATTTAAGAATTTTGAAAAAAGTTTAATTTTTTGATTTTGTTATAATATTGCACTATTTTTTGAAAGATTTGAATTTGGTTATAATTTTTGCAATAATTCTGGAATTTTGAAAAAGTTTTAATTTTTGATTTTGTTATAATTTTTGGAATATTTTTAGAATTTTGAAAAAGTTGTACTTGTACCTTTACTTGTTCTTTTACAAAGAATTTTATGTTTAATATACATTGCTGCCCCAAAACTATAAACAACGTCCTCATAAATGCCTTTAACTTGGTAAATATATATCGTTGAATTTTTTATGAATGCAACGTCTGATGAAGATGTATCGTTAATTTATTTCAGAGTTATTCACGTAAAATGCAAATGGAGAACCATTACAAAGTGTCGAGATCGATGGCACATTGTAATAGTTATAGAATGCAGACGAATTTCTCCATCTGCTAATAAATAGAATGATTTCTTACAATCGTGTGGCTTTAATTCCCAGAAGCTTCTCAAATATTTAATGCAATATTAAAATTTTAAATTAAAACCTTATTCTTCATTTATATATTTTTAATGTTTTTTTTAAATTTATTAAAGTATTAAAATGAGGAACAACAAAAGAGGAAAATTAATTTCCTTATAAAATAAACACTTTTATTATTCATTTTTTGTTTCTTTGTTTCAAAAAATTATGGTTATAGTTTCGAAACGATTTATAAACCGAAAAATGAGCTGTGTCTTAAATTGGAATTTTTTTTTTCTTTTATATATGAAAAAAAAACAATTATTAGATTCCAACCGTAATCTAAGAGAAGATTCTTAATTTCAAATGTATTGAGGCTATTTATTTATGAATATTTATGTATACAAGTTGAATTTTATTTTATATGGTTGAATGATAGAAATACGTTTCAATTAAAAGAAATAAAACTGTTGAATTGAGAAAGGTAATATGAAAATTTTAATTCAAATAATATAAAACGCCTTAAGGATGGAAGAATTTATACTTGTTGAATTTCTTAAGGTATCACCTATGGGAGGAGTACGACAAAAATCAATTTATCTGTTATTTAAAATAAGAATTTTTGCAATAAAAGTATAGGTATATATATTTTGGAATTTGAAACGATAAAATAATTTGGTTTAATGTGGAAAACTTAACGAGCTGTTCTGATTTATGAAAACGAATGCATATTCCGGTAATTTAAAAAAAAAGAAAATGTAATTTTCCTTAGAATACGAAAAGGTTAATCTAATCCGAATTTAACCTATTTTATTTGAAGCATAAAAGTTTTTATATAAAATAATAGTAAAGAAGAGAACAAAAGTTACACCAGCCGCACCACTATTTTATATTTTTTTATTTCAATCAAATCCCTTTGTGTACACTCGTAGTCTTTTATATCTCTACTCTATCTAACGACTAGTTTATATTCTATATTTTGATGATTATGTTAATTTTCTGTAATTGTATTTTTTTTTTATTTTTTATAAGCATAACATGTATCCGTACGAAAATTGTTTTTTTATACCTTAATTATGCATATAAATTTGTAACGAGGAAACACAATAAAAAACTGTTGTAATAAATGCGAAGGATGAGTTGATAACTAGCTATTATCTAAAATTACTGTAATCTATTTATATAAAAGTTTTCAAAGTTCTATTTCAAATCTCAAAGCACGTAAAGTATTAAGTCGGTTGTTCGAATAGTCTCTTGGTATAAATTTTCAGTTTTTTTTTAAATAAGAGATCAAAACTTGTAGCAATAAACTTCAATCAACAAACTTTATTCAATAGATTAGGATTTAGATAAAACTTTTAATGAAGTAAATTTTCGTTATTCAAAACTTAAGTTTATGAACTTAGAAATTTTCTACTGATCTCAAACTATTCGAACGTAGTCTGAATTTCTCGATTCAGCTGTAGGGATTAAGGAATAACTTTTTGAAATTTTCTTTCTTAAAATGGTAATGTACTGTAATAGCACATTAATAAAATTTCTGTACTTTTACAAAATGCTAAGGGAATGGCAAAGAGGTCGATCAGATATACCTTGCTATTTTCAACACACCGACATATAAATTGCGTATAGTCCTCAGTTTAGGAGGGAATCTTAGGGAATATTAAATTTGAAAGGAATGATAAGAGATAGTGTGGTTTTATGTTTAAAATTTCAACTTTCCTGTTTTAAGTTTTCAAAGAAATTTGATAAAGCTTTGGAACATGGGACAAGGAATACACTAAATCAAACAGTGCCACGAAGCAATCGGTTAAAGCCTTATAGATCAGGATGGGTTATGATTTTAGGATGTAACACAAACTGAAACTGTTTCAGATAATAAATTCCAAGCATGTTTATTCGATGGAAAACAAATTGCAATGGTTGGATACGATTTTCGCCACTCAAATGGCCGAAATTGAAAAGAATGTTTTGACAATTTCAAAGAAAACCAGAAACATTGAAAATGAATATTTTAGCGTTTTTTATGTATTTTTTACGGTATTAGGGATCTGGCGATCATGTACTTCTCTGTATTTTGCTTCGTGTATTTCTCTGTATTTTGACATGTTTGATTCGAATCCGGCATCAGAATTGGTCCCGTAGTCTTGGTTTGACCAAGAGATCAGGCGAAAACGTATATTTAAGAGTTTTTATGAGGTTTTTTAGGTTAAGGCCAAAGTTGTTATTCAAAGATATTATCCACTTGCAAATATTTATCAATGTTTCTTTGTATTTTATTCTTAAGTTTTTTTTTAAATAAATGTCATTCGTAATTTCTATTTCAACAAATAAGAACTTTTAACAGGTTATGGGCGTTTGTCGATTGATTTAGAAGTTTAGAAAACGTTTTTTCTTGTCTGATTCAAAGACGAAATGAGCTCGCTGTTTAATATCGAAAAGTTATATAACAGCAATTATCCCACATGAAAGATAATGATAAAAGGGATTTTGATTCATCACGAATATTGGGATCATGTTATCTATATGAACTGAACTTCGTGATGTCGGAAGAACCAGCTGAGTTACTAAAATGGACGAAAGTATATGACAAAGCACTTGCCACTATCATTCTACAGGTTTTGCAGTCCAAATTCAACATTTTGCGAATCAAATTCAACTTTTGCAAATCAAATTCAACTTTTTTCAAATCAAATTCAACTTTTTGCAAATCAAATTTAATATTTTGCAAATTAAATTTAAGTTTTTGCAAAAAGTGGAATTTGATTTGAAAAAAGTTGAATTTAATTTGCAAAAGTTGAATTTGATTTGCAAAATATTGAATTTGGACTGCAAAGTCTGTATCGGTGAAACCCAGTGAATCCACATCAAAGATGCCAAAAGTTGCAAGGACGCATGAGAGAAATTGGAGCAGATTTATCAACCTAAAGGACCGGCTAGAATAGTTTACTTGTTCAAGCAATTGATCCGGTTGAAGATGAAGGATCATATCTTTAAATTTGTACTCGTCCAGATATAACTTTTTTGTTAACAAATTGTCTCAATTCAGCTAATATAGGGTATATGGAGGTAACTCGGATCGGGTCGAGAGTGGTATCAATGGAAAGGTCTTGACGAGACAAGCAGAGACAAAACAAGTGAAAAATTGCCGTGGTCTCATCCCTGGAAAAAGTTGTGAGTGTTTAAAGTTTAACTTTTTTGATGCATTTTTACACAAAATTCACTTAATTTACATTGTTTTCTTGGGGGAGACGGAGAGGGGGCGGGTTGGAACATTCCTAGTTTATCCCCCCCAAATAAATTTGCGTTTTTCTTTTAGATAAATAGAAAGATTAGGTCCTCTGCATTCTAATTATGAAAAAAAAATTTGCGGAAATGAGGAGGTCAAAAGTTATAAAGGATCAAACTTTCAATTTTTTCCTTGGTCCTTTCCTTTGATTTTTTAGAAGTTACTTGATTTGATTTTTGATTTTTTTTTTTGACTCGCTTCTGCGACCTTGCACAACTTCGATCAAAGATAGCACAGCTCCCCCCCCACCAGCGTTACCCCAACGCCCCAAAAGTTCCCAATAAAAGGGGGGAGCGCGCGGGGAAGGGCGGCGGATGGGGGGACAATTTTTGATCGAAGTTGTGCAAGGTCGCAGAAGCTAGTCAAAAAAAAACAAAAAATCAAATCAAGTTACTTCTAAAAACTCAAAGGGGGGACCAAGGTATTTTTTTTAAATTTTTAAATTTTAGTGTGTGATAAAATATAAATAAATAATAAATAAAAATAAGGAAAAAAGGAAAAAAAGGAAAAAAACCTAAAAAAAACCATAGGGGGACCAAGGTAAAATTGAAAGTTTGATCTTTTATAACTTTTGACCCCCTCATTTCCGCAATTTTTTTTTCATAATTAGGATGCAGAGGACATAATATTTCTATTTATCTGAAAAAAAACGCAAATTTATTTGGGGGGATAAACTAGGATTGTGCCGACAGGCTCAAATCAAGTGAAAAATTTTCCGCCGACTCATCCCTGGAAAAAGTTGTGTGTTTAAATTTTAGCTTTTTTGATGCATTTTTTCTCAATTTTCCACCTAAATAACTTTGTTTTTCGTGTTATTCATTTAAAGAAACTAAGAATTACACAATCCTATTCATCCCATTTTGGCTAATATAGGTTACCCGACCCGCATATACCCAACCCGATCCGAGCTAGCTATAAAGGATCATACTTTCAATTCTACATTAATGTATATATAGGGGTTATATAATTATTCATTTTTATATTAACTATTTGCCAAGGTTCTGCGAACTTGCAAACCTTCGATCAAAAATATCCACCGCATTGATTGAAATCTTATTCTGGATTTGTATTCTCGTTTGCTGAGCGGTTATTAATTGGGGATCAAAGGAGCAATCATCAATCGCACTCAGTAGTACCGAGGCCAAATACATTATCTCAAGCAGGGAGTTAGGTGTTGGTGTTCACATCGGTGATTCCATTACACTTAAGAATGATAATTTAAGTGCACAGCAGTTAGTTTTTTTTTTTTTTTGAAAGTGGTTTTTTTTTTTAAAGTGGTATAAGTCCATTTTTTCATATATTGAGATATTTAAAGATTTGCGTTTGCATTAATATAAAAATATAGGCAAATGTAACTAACATTTTGTGATATTTTTCACACTTTAAACCTGTTTAATTTTATTATGTGATAATAGTTATTTAAAATTAAAAAGAAACTAATTGATTTTTTGGCTCCAAATGGACTTAATGGACCACTTTCAATAATAACATATTCTAAAAAATAAGAACAAGAGTAAGTATAAGTCCCATACGTTTCTGACCGACACATTTCTGATTTGGCTGAAATTTTTTTATGGGTTTTATATCGAAATAAAAGGATATAGGTGTGTTGTGTTCGAGGATTTTTTTTTTTGGAAAATATAGCGGTTCTAAATTTCGAGAATTTCATGATGAGTTATTTTCAAAAATTCATAACTTCGGTTCTATTAAAGATAGAAACTTTTGTTTTGTTTTATTTTAAAGTTAAAAGATGCTAGTTTAAAAAAAAAATAAGATTAACAAAAGTTATTCACAAATTTCTATTGATATAAACAAATAAAATGTTGAAATAGATCTTTAGCTATTGCCCTACCCACGCTCCACCCAAAATCGGGCTCTATTGAAAGTATGATTATATATATAAAAAGAGGCCATCATTATCTTTCTAAAACTACCATTAATTCAATTTTTTCCAAAAGAGGACTTATACCACTTTAAAAAAAAACGGTTTATTTATCAATGTTTCTTTGTATTTTATTCTTGTTTTATTTTAAAATAAAGTGTCATTCGTATTTTCTATTTCAACAAATAAGGACTTTTAACAAGTATGTGAATGCGTGACCGCTTCACAAAAAATATCTTGATCTGCGCACAAGACCTATTTTCTTTGCACTCTATTTAAATCTATTTTGGTAATAACCTTACACAATACCTTAAAATAGCTAATAGCTTTTTCTGGGTCTAAGCCAAAGAAACTCGTATGACCTATTCTGATCGCGGGTTCGTGAGCAATCTTCAAAATTTATCATTTCAACATACAAAGGAATATATAATTTTGGTTTCGAGATACCTCGAACTCGTTAAAATGGTTCTTGTCGAGATCCAACAAAGAAGTGTAGGATAGGTTCGGATTCGCAGAAATTAGTTAAGTCTTGTCTCACAACCTTTCTTTTTATTGATATTAATTATTTGATAAATGCCATATCAGAAAGATCAATTGAAGAATCTACAGTTCTACAAACTTTAATATTAGCTGCCAAAGCTCAATAAATATTAAAGCCCGTTTTACGCGTATGTCAAATGCTGTTTATTAGCTTGCTTTGGCAACGTTTTTATTTTATTTAAATATTTTACATGATGTGGTCCTCAAAGGATCACCATTTGAGAAGTGATCCGAAAAATTTCTCATCAATTGTTAATAATCAAATTAACTTCAGTACTTACTTGCTTTCCTTTCTTTGTTTGACGTCATTAACGATGTTTATTATATGAATCGATATAAGAACTAACTCAAATTTTTTTTCATTTTGTCAAAATTTTGACAAAATCAAGATATAATAAGATATAACTGATTTTCAGAATTAAGTGATTTAAAATTTGTCAAATTTTTAAAAGAAAAGGAATTTTCATTGCAAAAAAATTGCTTTCCCACTAGACAACGATGCCATTCAACACTTACGTTAACCATAACGATTTTACATTCAAAGAAATTTCTTTGCATGAAAAACTTTACCAAAATTAAATTTGTTTCAAGTTTAATGAAAAAAACATTTAAAAATTCCACGAAAGCATAAAAATTGAAATTTTTTATGAATTTAATAAACTCGATCTAACAATTAATTCAGACACGAGCTTTTATGACTGATATATTCTGTTTTTAACAATCATATTTAATTTTCCTTGAATATACTCAAACATTTACCATCTTCATCAGAAAACTTTGCATAATGGTATTAATTTAACCATTTTTTTCTCGTTAGTATTTTTGTTGTTTTTCCTTTCTTTTTTGGTACATACATTTTTCCATATCTATTTATAATTTTCTTTGAAACCGCAAAACTTTTTACTTTTACTGTTTTTTGTATCTAACCAAAAACCAAAAAAAAAGGAAAACAAAAAAACAAACAGTCGAAAAGACAATTTTAAAAACTTTCCCTATTTCTAAATAATTGCGAAAATAGCAATAATAGCCATTGTATTTATTGTGGTGTTTTCATTTCTAGAAAATTTGTTTTTCTTATTTATTTTATTTGGAATTAAAATAATAAATTTATGTGTATGTATACATATAAAAGCATTAAAAAAGTTTTAAGTTTACGATAATGGTTTTTATAAGTTTTCACAGGGTAAGCATTTTCTGGGTTGATATGTCACAGCTTACGGAGCGAGCGATGGAAGTTTTAATCGTTGGATCTAATTAACGTAAAACCATGCATTATTGAAACAATGTTATTGCAAGTATTAAGGCCAGAGAAAGATTAAAAATATTTTTGAGAACAATTGTATGACATTTTTTTTAAGAATCAAACAGCTGTTTATTTAAAACTTCAATTGTGAAATAGATAACTTTTAGTAACTTTTTTATTCTTCACGTCATCTTTAAATAAAGTTTTTTATAGAAATAAAATTTTGAATTCAAATATTTCTGAAAGCACAAAATGTGTCCTGAAATAAACAGATAAATTGTTCTACTTTTTTAACTATAAATTCTTGGAAGGAACATTTGTTCATAAGTTGTATTTCATATATCAAGATGTGTTTGTGGAAATGTTGTTGACTGGTAACATAGTTTTTTATAAAAATATGAAAAAAAGGATTACCTTTAAAACTATTTCTGTATCAAATATTTTTTTCTATTTTTTTAATATTTTCAACAATGTATGTATAGTATATAGAGTGAAACTTTAGAAAACGATAAGAATTTTATATTCCGAAAGAGGTAATAATATAATAAAACTTTTTACGATCTATTCAAAAATTTATTACCAAAGAAATTCTTAAAACTTAAAACGTTAACAAAAAATATAAATTAAAGTGAAAAATGTTTACAAGAAGAGGAAAATAGCTAATTATTTATTAAGGTAAAAACAACCATCAAGCTTTCTGTAAACTCAAATTTATTTTAATAGAAATTGATTTTCGCTAAAGAATAAAAAAACTATATACGTGTGTGAACGGCACCATTAAAAATTTGCATTACAAGATTTATTGATTTTTTTTTAAAGATATCACTTTGGTTTCAATATTTTGACCATTAAGAACCATTAAGAAATATATCCATTGGTGATTGGATCATATTTTAAACTTAAAATATGAAATTTTATGGTTTCGATATGGTTTAAAATTTTTCAATAAATATGAACGATTCCATAAATTTAGAGTTGCGATGACATGAATATAATTTATTTCACTTTAATATCAAAACATTCAATATAAATTTTAGACAATCTGCTTTAATTTTCTTCTTCATCCAAAATCTATCAAAAATCAATTTGTTTTTGTAGACACTAACTCTAAAATAATTATTTATTGGTAGAACATAAGTATATTAATAAGAAAACAAGATTATTAAAGTAATCAAAAATTATTGGAAAATAAATATTAATGATTCTATATTATTTTTCTTATAGCACTTATATATGTACACTTATTTTTGGATTAGTAATAAGTGATGTTCATTTTCGCTATTAAATATGTACAAATCAAAAATTATTAGAAGTTCGTTACATTTACGGTAAACATGTCATATCATTGAACATGTATGGAAACTATAATCATTTAGAATTTGAAAGAAAATTAATAATTCTTACTTAATAAAATACTGTGGCAGAGAAAAATTCATTTTTCAAAAGTGGTTTTCATTAAATATTAAAAAAGTTTGGTGAAGGTTCGTACCTCCACCCAACATGGAATTTGTAGGAAAATCAAACGTTTGCCTTTGTTAGTAAAAACAACAATCGGACATAGTTTATTGATCTTTTCATCGAAAATATATATGCAGGGCTCCCGTTTTAAAGTCAGATTGAAAAAAATGGAAAAAATGGAAGTTTTTCGCTAAAAAAATGGAAAAAATGGAAAAAAATGGAAAACAAACAATTTAAAATGTGTAATACATAGGGTATCTTAGAATATTACGGTAAAAAAAATCCCTGTTTTTTCAGGTTATCCAGACTCGGTTTTTAATTTTTTCAGAAAATGTTTAAACTACGGTATTTTATAATTGATAGAAAAATTAATAAAAGTGTACATTTATTCATTTGTTAACACTTTTAATCGTTAATATAACAAAAACCTTGACTCGAAAATTTCAGATTGAACGATTCTCGTACATATTGTTTTTAAAATTGAAATAAAATGAATTGTTAAATTATTTTTATGAAGAAATGGAACTAAAAGATTATTTGATTGAATCTGAGTACAAAATAGTTGCATTGCATCTCATAAGTAACAATATAAAAACAGATAATTTTTAATCCAATAATTCATCTTTAAGTGTTTCAGAAACTAAATTTTTAGTTTTAGTAACTTCATTAACATATTTCTTAAACCCAGGTGAGAGTAAAGAGGCTTGTTCAACCATTTTGAACAAAGTTTCGTGAGGAATATTTTAATATTTTTAATATATAATATTTTTCATCGGCTTTTCGATTAGGAGCATTGAAAGTAAGCAAATAAATTATAAGCGAATCAGATCATACAAATTCAACCACAGATCAATTCGTTGCTTTAACTCCAGCGTTAAATGCATTACTAATTTTACGTAAGCCGCAGCTGCCCAGATTCAGAATTTCTTTATTACTCGAATCATGTGCTAAGTCCACCTTTAGATGTCAAATAGATTTTAAGTTAACATTAGTTCCGTTCATCGAAACTTGAATCCAAGTATTGGTTCATGGAATGCATAATATGAAAGTTTCTTACAAATTTTCGGCAGTAGTATGTCCCAAATAGATTGATATTAAACAGGTCATCGTTCGTGATTTGTTTTTATCACCATTCTATATACCATCATTCTTACAATATCAATTTGCTGCTTTAGACTCTCATGCAAATAAGTTACAGCAAAATATATTTTTTGAATTGAGTCGATTCAGTTCGATATAATTATTAATTCTATATATCATTGTACCGGTACCTTGGTATTTAGTTAGTTTTAATTCTCGTTCAATTTCACTGACAGAAAACATTGTCTTCAACATAGAAACGCTAATTACAAAGATCAAATACCACAATGTAACACAGTCTTTTAAAAAAAATTTCATCGTGTTGGACAAAGCGAGGCACTTGTGAATAATTTAGGTCACGACAAGTGGCATACAATTATAAACTTTTTATTTATAAACTGTTCCTAATAGGAACGATATTCTTTTTAGTATTTTTCTGGTGAAAATTTATGTTTTTAATTATGAATAATTTATTTAAATCTAGCATAAGTTGATCAATATAACACGTAGGCTTTCTATCGTCTTGGACTTCACACAGTTCGGAGTTTACTAGCTTGCAGTTTCACACCTGCATATTATACGAAGTGAAAGTAATAACTGCAAGTCTGGTTTACCATCATCATCATGAACCGTACTCCACTAGGAAGCATATGGAAATATATTACGGAAGCTTTTTAAAATATATTTCTTTGCACATTTTGTTCTCATTTACATATTTAGTGGTTGCATTCGGCACATTTAGTGGTCGCCGAATTACAATAACATATTATTGTATGTGCAATAGTATTGCAAACCTCACGGATAATTTTTTAATTAATTAAATAATTAGAAAAATACTAAGATCCATTTTATGTTTCCCAAACCTTCGCCGTAAATCGAACGCAGGTGTTTTGTGTTAAAAGGAAAGCGTGTTAACACTTGAACCATTTCTGTTATTTGGATTTAATAATTGTTCATATTGTATAATCATGTAGTATAGTTGTAATTGAAGCCATTTTGAAAACATTTTTCGTTAATCGATTCCACCAGTATACGAAATGAGAAAAGAAGGAATTGGTATAAATAGATGTTTCCACATATGAGACCTCTAAGGTATGCGTATAAGAATGCCAAGATTGGCTTGTGGCTCGTGAAGATCTACGTAATGGAGGCATTAAGTGATTAATTTCTTTAGAGCATAGCGTAGTATAATGTAAATGCTCCAACAACTCTTGTATGATCGGCTTCAACACGCCTATGAACTCTGTCGACAAAATTTAGATGTTTCTGGTATACTGCAACCCATAAATTGGGGTAGAATTCGTGGATTGGTCGTATAAATTCTTTATACATCGTAGTTATTTCAGATGGAGACAAAAATTTGACTACAACGTACGAAGCCAAGTCGTTGGGACTCTAATTTCGCCACAGAACAAATGTGATCATGCCATTTTCGTTTGTGGTTTATATTAGTACGAAATAGTTAAGTGCAGGTGAGTTTAATAATGCTAGTCTGGAAAACTTTTCAAAACAGGAGCTATAGAGTGAGGTTTTATAGGACAAAACTAGAATTAAATGTCATAAGGTTCAGTATACACCAGTTCCGATTGATTCAAGATCTAGATTTTAGTCCAGAATTGATTTAAGATCCAAGGATTGAACCATTTTTCTACGAGTATAATTAGCAGTTAGACTAGATGGCTGTTTTTTCTTTTCTTCTTCATTTTCTTAATATATGAATGTTAGATAGAACTTCGGAAGCGCTATATATTGGGTTTGTGGTGCTAGATAACAAACCGTTAAAAAAAATCAGAAAAAGGGATGGCGAAAGAACCGAACCTTGATTAATGCAGGCTTGAATTGAGAAATTATCCGAAACAACACCAACTACTAAGAGATCTCTGGAATAAAAAGACTAAAAATAAAATTAATTTGTTGATAAGAGCCGATGCCAAACTCTATCAAACGCCTTGGATATATCAAGGGAAATGTTATGAGACTCACCAAAGTCATGAATTGCTACACCCTATTTCTCCGTGAGGACTGGATTAGGTGCAGTGATGAATATATTATCAATTGTGTCTTTAAGAGAATTAAACGCGTCCAATGGGGTGATTATGGTGGTAAGGATAACTACGGTGTAAATAACACAAATAGATGTCATGTTTATTTGCGATGACTTTGAGACAGATAAAGCAGAATACAGAAATACTACTTGTTTCATACTGGGGGAGCTTTGTATGTTTAAAATCCTTGTGTATATATGTATATCATTACAACACGGTGTTTAGAGCTCCGGAGAATGATTTTTACAGCCGAATCGTACATTATTGATATTTGAAACTTGTGTTTCACCTAGCTCAAGTAAATGAGGTTTGTTTTGGTTGAGATCGTATTGGATGCCAAGAAAGTTTTTTGAGATACCAAGGATGTTAATGATATCGATTACGAAGTTGGAGAGAAGCTAAATAATGGCTAAATAAACAGATTAATAGGAGAAATAACAAATACCAAAACCAGAAGGAAGAAATAGAGTAACACAACAAAGGCCACAAAGATTCGTTTGTGGAGAAAATAAAAGGTACTTCAAAAAAATTGAGGTTGGGGATGTGTACAATTATTTCTAAACAAGTGTACAAGCATTTCTCAACGTTTTGGATCATAACCAGTCTAACTGGGCAAACAAAAATGTCCGTCTGTATGCCATTGAAATGTTTTAGGGAAAATTGAAAACGACAGATATTTCAGTCTTCATCAATCACTATACCAAACCCTTCGGCCTTCCCACAGACCAAAGTTTTTGATATATCGGAGTAGGAGGTTTTAAGTCCATATTTTATAAATACTTTGAGACTGTTTATCGAAATTTATGATATTTAATGAAATCTTCGGGTTTGCATTAGATTTATTCGGGTTTATGTTTTGTAGTAGTTGGCAACCCAACCCTATTCTAATATAAATGTCCATGCAAAATTACATTTGTCTGCAGGTTAACAGAACAATATTTTAATTTAAGTTTTCAGCGTTTTTTATAATAAATAAGGTACTTAAGTCGACAACTTTGTCGGTGTTTTTGGATGCCAACGTTTCGGTAGCGGCTTTTGCTCTTTATATATTAAGGCAAAATTAACAAAACTGCAGTCAAATTCTGTAACTGTGAATCGGTGAAGTGATAAAAATTTCTTCGTTTCTTTTCAATAAAAAACTTATCATTTCACCGCTTCACAATTACAGAATTTGGCTGCTGGTGCTGGACAGAGCAAAGAAACAATTTTCATTTTCTTTCACTTTCAAAACGACAGCATCTAAAAAAAGCACCAAAAGTGCTTAAAATTTAATTATTATTCTGTTAACTTGTAAACAAAGATAATGTTACATGGACATCTATATTAGAATTAAAACTATGTTTATAACTTTTAATTACCATGTTAATGTACATAAACATTAGCTGCATTTCATGAAACCGTGTGATCCGGATCCGCTTAAGTTTTACATGTAAACTGAGATCCAAAAACAAAGTTGGATCTCATTTTACATGTAAAACTTATGCGAATCCGGTTCACACGGTTTCATGAAATGCAGCTATTGTCTTTTATATAAACACAAATATCCATTCAAATAAAATCTAGGGCCCATCTCAATGTCGATTGTCGTCCAAACTCGTAGATCAGTATAGAGTATGGAAAACAGTAAAATATGTGTTCGTAGAGCAAACTTCAAACTACACTAGAATTGAAACAATATACACTAGAATTGAAAATTGAATAAAAACAACAATGTCTAACTTATGTAGATCTGATAAATGATGATGAAATTTCAACGTCAAATAGCATCGCTTCATATAGAAGAGAAATGGAGTTTTACTCTCACAAAAGTTGAACATATTCGAATTTCAAATTATTTGAATTGCATAATTCAAATTACTTTTTCCTTAATTACTTGGGTCTAATTACTAAAACTATTAATTGATCGACGAAAAGGTTATCGAGGTTTATATCGATAAATTAATTATTTGCTCACATATTCTCCTACTATTTCCCTGAATTTGCATTATATATAAAACTAGTTGATGAATAACGATGGAAAAGTTTTTTAATTAATATAAAAATGTGTATATGTATTTTAAAAAAATGTTTAAAAAAATGGAAAAAATGGAAAAATGACGGAAAAAATGGAAAAAAATGGAAAGAACCAAAAAAAATGGAAAAAATGGAAAAAATGGATTCAGCGGGAGCCCTGTATATGGGTCATTCCATTTTATTTCAGCAGTTATAAAAATTGATTTTTTAATTTTATCACATAATTTGATTCAAAGGAAATATGAAGGGGCTGAAATCTCAAGGCTTCGGTCTGGGTTAAGGACTTTGATATAGTTTTCGGCAAAACACTTTTATGAGGACATTGTTTTTAGTTTTAGTCAGCGATGTATATTACTCTTTGTTAAGGTACATGTATTTTTTTCACTTTGTTTAAAACTTTGTTTCAAAACTAACACGAACCATTAATATGTTGCCGGAAAATTATAACAGATCATAAATTAACATAATTTAGTGAAAAGATGATACAATCAGCAAACTACTCAAAAACCTCTCCATTTAGCGTTTCGAGAAAATATTACAAAACCACAAATTCATATTTCTTTCAAGATTCCAAAAATATGGTAAAATTAAATAAAATCAAAACTTCAAACTTTTCTCAAAATTCTAAAATTATTCCAAAAATTATTCCAAAATCAAAGATTAAAAATTTTTTCAAAAATTCTAAAACTATTGCAGATATTATAACAAAATCAATAATTGAAACTTTTTTCAAAATTCCAAAAATATTCCAAAAATTAGAATAAAATCAAATATTTAAACTTTTTCTGTATTCTAATAATATTCCAAAAATTCTTACATATTCAAAAATTGAAACTTTTTCCAAAATTCTAAAAATATTGCAAAAATTCTTACAAAATCAAAAATTGAATCTTTTTTCAAAATCCTAATATATATATATAAAATTCAAAAATTCTATTTTTTTTCAAAATTCTTAAAATATTGCAAAAATTATAACAAAATCAAAAATTAAAACTTTTTCCGAAATTCTAAAAATATTGCAAAAATTCTTACAAAATCAAAAATTGAAACTTTTTTCAAAATTCTAATGTGTATATATAAAATTCACAAATTCAAAAATTCCTTTTTTTTTTTCAAAATTCCTAAAATATTGCAAAAATTATAACAAAATCAAAAATTAAAACTTTTTCAAAAATTCTGAAAATATTTCAAAAACTATAACAAATTCAAAAAATTTCATGTCCAATTTCATGTTCAATTACATTTACGTCATACAAACAACTAAATTTTTTTTTCCAAAAAATTAGCTGAAAAAATGAATGAAATCATTTTTTTGACACACTTGACTATATTTTTTTGACAAACTTCTAATGCCAGAATCTTTGACACACTCCGGTACAGTTATCAAACACATCGCCCTTTCGGCTCTTACCATTGAGTACACCTATTTTTAGAAACCAAAATATTTTAAATCCCTTCAGCGGTTTTCTAGATTTCGTCGGTTGTGACGGCCGGCAGGCAGACATACATTTTTTTTTTTTGCTTTTTTGGTATCGCTATGACCTAAAACGTCGAGAAATGCCAAAAACGTGAGGGTAAGAATTTCAATTTTGGCTCATGAATGTAATACTTAGGTCTTTCAGACCAAAGTAAAATTATTGTCAGCGTTTATTATTTTTCTTTTTTTTTTGTTTTTTTCAAAGAATTGTAATTTTTTTTACGAGAAAAAATCAAAAGAAATTTTATGATTTTTGTTTGAAATAATTTTGATAAACCGTTGATGTTTTACGACCACCAGACTTCTTTTTTATACGAAAATAAAAATTATCTTTAATTAATGTTACGTATTTTTATTAGTAATTACTTAATATGGTTGAAAAGTGGATGGCCTCATAGAGTCACATATTATTTAATTTTACCGTATTTCTTAAAAAATTCCAAGCAGTAGCAGGTTCGCTAGAAATAGATAGATGGGTTGGTCCAGTATTTTTTGTACAAGTGGAATCGAATGTATCAGATAGTTTAAATAAAAATATTGCGACGGTGATGCATAGACTAACTCTACCACAGCTCTGGTAATAAAATGTTCTGGATATATAGTGAATTAATACCTATCAAATTCTTCTTCGCGGAGTTCTAATACTGAATACTGTTGTACGAATTCGAACAAAGCACTGAAGAGGAAGGTTCTAAATTCTAATTCATCCGAAACAAGTGAAATGAGAAGTGGAGGTTTTTTTCTGAGAAACTTCAAACCATACATTTGAGTTAAAAATTCCAATTACTTTCTTACTTACTTGAGTTTAATTGATCTCAAAAATGCCGAATAAAATAAAGTAAGGATATTTTTATAAACGAATTTATTGGACATTTGAAAATAACATATTTACAAAAATTATACATTTTGTAATTTATGTAGCAGTGCCCTATTTAAACTGATCCGATCCTGCCCCAGTTCTTGTAGGGCTGCCTGATTTGGTTTGGATAGTTTGAGGCGTTACGTTACTGATCAGGGATCAGGGCCTGTCCAGTGTGTCTGATCCAGCCCTATAAGTGGTAGGGAAACCCGTATCCGGCCCAAATATAAGCCCTTATTTAATGCTAGTCGGGAAGCGCAATGTCGTCATTTAGGGTTCCGCACTTTGAAAAACTAAACGGTACCCTATTTCTTAGTTTTTAAGTTATAATAACCAAAAACGTTAATTTGTTTTTCTGACCCCCTTTTAACTTCGAACATATCAAAAGAAAAAATTTGAAAGAACTCACGGTTATAAGAAATGTTGTAAAGATTGAACACAAATTATAGCGATCGGCTTATCAGTTAAAATATTATATGGAGGGGTTTGGTAGTGAAGATTTTGAAAAAAAAAATTTTTGACCTTGACGATTGGGATGTCATATGAAAGGTTATTTTTTGCAAGCTCAAAACAATTTTTTGGGTAATTTTCGAACAGTTTCGCACAGTTTTGGACTATTATATATTTAGAATAAGTATACATTTAAATATTCCGCATAAAATGTATAATAAGAAATTGCCTTTCTATGTTAATTGTTTATTTATTAATTCGATGTTATAATGATAAGAGATAATTATATATGTTGTTGTTTCATTTTTGTAGTAGATTTGATAGATGCTAATTAATATTAAAATCAGTATGTAACAATCTTGTGTTAATTAAAGAGATCTAAATATTCAAAGTCCGTGTCAATTTTAATTATTTTGTCTTGTGTAAAATACCAGTGGTTTTAAGTGGTGAGTGATTACCAAATATACAACATGGACTAATTTTCAAAAACGTGAAAATCTTTCCTTAACTTCGAACATTACACAAGAAAAAAATCACGGCTAAAGGAAATGTAACGATTGAACGAAACCTATGGCGGTCGGTTCTTCATTTTAAATTTTATTTGGAACGGGATGAGGGTCGAAATTTTGAAACAAAATTATTTTTAAGCTTGATGAGTTGGGTTTCATATGATAGGTGAATTTTTTCCTAGTCCAAAACATTTTTTTTTGTAATTTTCGAAAACACAATTTTCGACTTATTTCCAAAATTGTGAAAATTTTTCTAAGGGAGGGAGGGCCCTTAACTTTGAACATTACAAAAGAAAAATATTGAATAAAATCACGGTTAAAGGAAATGACAGATTGAATGAAAACTATAGCGGTCGGCTTATCATTTAAAATGTTATTTAGAGGGGAGGGGGGGGGGGGGGGGGGTTGAGGGTGAAAATTTTGAAAAATAAATTATTTTTAAGCTTGACGAGTGGCTATCATATAATTTTTTTTTTGCGAAGGCCCCGTTTTGATTCATTTTCAAATTGTGTTTTTGAGAAACAATTTCTTTTTCAACTTTTTCTCATGTGTTAGAATGCTTTTTACAATTTAACCCTCAGTTCCTTGGCATTTTATGAAACGTTTTGGGTTATAAGGAGTCTGCAAAAACAAAAATGTCTAACAAAAACGTCAAAAGTATGATATCGATTCTAAAAACTGGTAGAATGTGGGATCTTAATAGTTTTCGCAAAACAAGCTAGATCAAGTGGAAGGCGCAGTGAGTTTTCAGAACAAATGTTTATTCGAAACTTGAATAACTTTAACTTATGTCATGTGATTTTCATGAAACATACATCAAACAACTAAAAACTATTTGTAAAAATTTTACAAATTGATGCGGAAATCTCTAGAGCAAATGTTTATTTGAGACTTGAATAAGTTAAAGTTTTTTTATTTGATTTTGATAAAACTTGGTTTTCTAGCTTCAGTCACATCCAATAGAAACAGGATAAACATTTCAGGTAGTTGCAGATTAATTGTCATTTTTTCATAAAAGTTGTTGAAACATTTAACTTTGATATGGGATATCTGTACCTGTGGGCAAGTTTGAGTTTTCTAGATGCACTTATTGGATGTGCCAATGAATGTCAA
This sequence comes from Diogma glabrata, assembly GCA_963693315.1. Classification (NCBI taxonomy): domain Eukaryota; kingdom Metazoa; phylum Arthropoda; class Insecta; order Diptera; family Cylindrotomidae; genus Diogma; species Diogma glabrata. The sequence continues at coordinate 48,960,694 of OY856188.1, forward strand.
AATGACACCATAGGTCTGTAGTGATAAAAGGTGTCTCCATCTCTATTAAGACTACTTTGTAGGAAAGCGACGAAGAAAATACTTAAATTTTATAAGCAATTGCTATAAGCCTTCACGACATAAAATACATCTGTAAACTTGTAGAACTAATCAAATTGTGAGCAACTCCTGTAGTCATGACTCTCAAAAAATTATAGCTGTTGCATATGATGAAGACGTACAGCATCGATATTTCTATTCCAAAAACATTTCTACATTCAACACAATCCTGTCCCACGGTTAAGCAAAATTAGGTCATTACTGAGTTCAAAATGATGAAAATGGTACTATGATAATTAATCACTTTAACGATTGACCGTGTGGATCTCCTCATCCAATTCCCTGTTACCGAGTTCACCAGACGTTAGCAAAGACGAGCAGAAAGTTTGTTTTAAATTTAGAGCTTATTCTACTATTTTATACATCATAGAATATTACTATTACAATAGATCTGCAGTTATGTTATGCAAAATCATGACGAAAATTGCATAAAATTATGGTAATTATGGTTTGCAACGATTTCCAGATTTTTTTCGTTTCACTTCAGTTAGTGAGATGAAAACAAAACAAAAAATTAAAACATTTTATAAAAACTTTTCGTTTCCCGAAATCACTTAACATATTTCTATAGTTGCAAAAAAGTGTACAAAAAAGCACGAAAAATGTTAATAAGTAATTTTTATTTCAAAGAAATAAAAAATTCAACATTTTTTTTTTGCTAAAAATTTAACATTGCTTGCAAACACCAATTACATTTGAAAATAAAATTTAAACACAGGCAATTGACATTAAAATCTCAAGAGCTGCAATTTATTTTTGTTTTGAAGCGTCACGAACAGTCAAAGTACCCTTCATTTTTTTAAAACTAAGACTAAAAAGTTCCAAACTCAATTCATAAAAGAAAAAGGGTAAATTTTTATCTTACTTTTTACAAAAAAAAAGTAAACACCTGGAATTTAAATTATTTCAAGTTTTAATATTCTTAATTATGAATTAAGAATTCGTAATTTACGAAAACTCTTCCTTCTACTAAACTTAGATTCTTATAGTTAAATGCACAAAACAATTAGTTCCATAGCATTTAAATTTTGTTTTACTATATTGCTATTAAACTTAAAAAAAAAAGGGAAAATTCAACAACAATCTAATTTTCGTTGACAATGTATGCAAATTTTCATCAAAATAAAAAAACGATCATAAAAACGGTGAGAAAAACAAGGAAAAAATCTTCTTGGAACACATTTTCAGCATTTTCTTTTTTTATTATATTTCATGATGGTTTTTCTAATATAATCATCTACAATGTATGATTAATAAAATTTAATCTTTGTCATAGGTGATTTTGAGTTTTCGTTTGTTGTGTTACTTTTACAACCCTTTAGGTATTTGATTTTATAGTTTGTTTTGTACGTATTATATTATAGCATTTTATTGTTAGTGATTTTAAGGTTTTATCACGTAAGATGAAAATGGTAAAAAGGTATACAAAATTGCATATTGATTGCGTGGGAGATTTAATAGGAACAATAAAAAAAGAAGTTATTATATCTGCGGTTAAGGATATAAGTAATTATGATTGTACATATATCAATTCTGATTCCTTCAATAACGATAAAAAATGATTATTTGGTATAAAAATTGTTTGTTATATTAATTACAAACAATTAAGGTTTTGTTTGATTTGAATAAGAAATTATTCAAGGAAAATAAATTATTATTAACCCTTGAGACATAGCAAATAGTGATTTGAAATGAAAAACGATTATCTGAATTGCTTTCAATGATTTACCCTGATTAACATTTATCACGATTGGTGCTGTCACCATTTTTTTAAACATTGAAAAATTAATGATAATTATTTTGAGTATTAAAATAAATAATATACTTTCTTACCACAAATTAAGTAACTTGATTCAAAACCGACTTACCTGTAAGGAAAATAAAAAAAAGTTAGAATTATTGTATTAACAAATAATTTAATGAGTATATAATAGTGATGGGCAGCATTAGCCAAACAATGATCCGTACTGTACGAATCGTTCATTTGCAATGGTTGATTTAAAAACGTTGTACATCGTTCAATCGGTCATTTGCAAAAAAACAGTTAGTTCAGATACGTACAAAATCGTACATTGATAAAAATTTTAATTTGTTCTATATTCCAGCATCCATACATACAACCAACAAAAATGAACAATAAACAAAACATCCCCGAGCAGAAATTTGTCAGGGCTCAAGTAAGGCCCTGATCAGGTTTGCCCCAACCCTATTGGTAGGGCTGGCTGATTGGGCCCAGATCACGAGTGTAACGCTTTTGCCCTATCAGGTCCTGATCGGGATTACCAGATTAGACCCTGATTGGGATAATCGGATCAGGCCCTGATTGGGGTATATCCGGACCAGGCCCTGATATATATTTATATAATATATACATAAATTAGTCAAATTAAAATAAAAAAATTACAATGGAAAAATATTAAACATACATACCACCTTAATCACTATTAAGTATTAATATAGTTTTTCAGCGGAGAAGCGATAACTAAAATATACATGAAACGATTTTAACTATATATTTCTAAAATGGATAATGCTCTAGTGAATTTTAACCAATTGAAATTTCAGGTAGGGGTCAAATACGAAAAACCTGATCAGGGCCGGATATATTCAAATAAGGTTAACCCTAAAAGGGTATTCCAAATCAGGCCCGGAGCAGGCCCACATCAGATTGCCCTAATAGGGATTGCCCTTGTAGGACTGACCAGGCCCTGATCACGCCCTGACTGTATTCAGGTTTTCCCTAACTAATTTCTGCTCGGGATTCTACAAACAATTTCACCTACACTGTTTTTTCTTCTGATCAACAATATTTTTCTCTCTCTCTGGCATTTACATCCCATGAAGGGATTTTGCCGTCTGTGCCACCAGCTTCCAATCATCTCGTTCCATGACCAGTTGACCCCAGTTTCGACATCCTATATCACGAAGGTCTTGGATGATGTCATCACGCCAGCGTTGTCTAGGTCTTCCTCTTCGACGAACACCAGCTGGTTGTTGTTGGGACGCTTTTTTTATCATTCTATCTAATGGAGCCCTTTCTACATGACCAAACCATCTGATCCGGTTAGATTTAATGAATCCGATTACATCGCAGCCTCCAAGAAGCTGTCTGATTTCGTGATTCATTCGGATTCTATACTGATTTTCAGCAACTTTACATGGACCATAAATTGTTCGTATGACCTTCCTCTCGAATGTTGATAAAATTCTACAATCGGAGGAAGTCAGTGTCCAGCTTTCACTTCCAAATGTAAGCACAGGTCGAATTAATGCTTTGTAAAGTGTGAGTTTACACGACCGCGAAAGATGTTTTGATCGCAGAAGTTTTGAGTATGCGTAGAAAACTCTGTATGCAGCAGAGACACGGGCTTTGATATCTGCCTGCATGTCATTTGACGATGTTATTACAGACCCGAGGTATTTGAAGTTTTCCACGCGTTCCACTTCGTAGTCGCCAGTATCCAGATTTCCGGGAGGTATGTTCTTAGATGTTGTTAACACTTTAGTTTTGCCGGTGTTGATGCATAATCCAAGTCGTTTAGCACTTCTTTCAAGCTGAGAGAGACTATCTTTAATATCGCTCGTTCTACGTCCGAGAAGCACAATATCATCTGCGTAGCCAAGAACTTGACTAGATTTATTATATATGCAGTTTTGCGTCTCAATTCGGCTTTTTCTTATCGCGTACTCCAGCGCCAAATTAAACAGTACAGGCGCGAGTGCATCACCTTGTCGAACACCTGATGTTATATCGAAAGGATCAGAAACTGACCCTTCGATTACTATTCTACAGTTTGATCCCGATGTTGTGAGTTTGCACAGAGAAACAAGTTTCTCTGGGATACCAAGGCATATGAGTGCGGACCAGAGGTTGTCGCGGATGATACTATCATATGCTTGCCTGAAATCAACGTAGAGCTGGTGAATGCTGATGTTGTACTCCCAACATTTTTCCAGAATCATCCTTAATGTAAAACATTGATCTGTGGTTGAGCGGTTGGGACGAAAACCACACTGATAGTCACCGATGATAGATTCAGCGAACGGGATGAGTCGAGCAAGTACGACATTAGCTAGTATTTTATATGCTGTGTTCAACAGTGCGATGCCACGATAATTCGCACACTTTAGACGGTCACCTTTCTTATGTAGCGGAACAATGAGAGCTGTTTTCCATTCAGCAGGTAGTTCTTCTTGGTCCCAGATTGCAAGAATCAGATCGTATATACGTGAGACCAGAGCTGCTCCTCCATTTTTCAAAATTTCTGCGGGAATTCCATCGAAACCTGGTGATTTGCCATTTTTCAGTTTTTTAATTGCAGCTTCCACTTCTTCTATTGCTGGGTAAGGGACAAAAATCTCCTCAGTTGATGGAGCAATTGCTCGAATAGGATGAACTTCATTCGTCCTATTCAATAGGTCTTGAAAGTGGGATCGCCACACTGCCAGCACATCACGTTCACTTGTTGTAAGTTCATTATTTTCATTTTTGATGGCTGTAGATCTTGGGTGGAAATCTTTTGTCAGATTCCGTGCATTGGCAAAGCACTCTTTTGAATTTCCGATGGCCGCATGTTGGTTGATGTCTTCAATGCAGCTCTTAATATGTTCGCGTTTCTTTTTACGTAGAAGTTTTGCTGAGGCTTTCCTGGCGCATAGATAATCAGCTTGGGAGCTTCGGGTGTTCCTTGTTAACCATTTTTCTCGCAGTTTTTGTTTATGTTCAACGGATTGGCGGCACTCGTCGTCGAACCATTCGTTGTGTGATTTCGGTGGCCGCTTTCCGATTGTAGTTTGTGCTGCGGCTATAATGGTTGATTGAAGCGTTTGCCATTCTTCTTGTATGTTTAATGGCATCTCAGAAGAGATGTCATGCTCTTCTATGTTTTGTGTTATTATTTCCTGATATCTTTTCAGCGTTTCCGGATGTTTAAATGCATCGACGTTCCAGCGCACGGTCTTTTTTGCTTGTCTGTTAAATGTAGATGATAATTTGCACTTGTACTTAAAGATGACAAGCATATGATCAGTGTCCATATCAGCACCTCTGTATGATCGAACGTCAGTTACACTTGTGGAGTGTCTCTTAGAGATCATGACGTGATCGATTTGATTTTCCGTTCTTCCGTCATTTGATTTCCACGTTGCCTTGTGAATTCTCTTGTGAGGGAAGAAAGTGCTGGAAATTACTAGATCATACATCATAGCCAGCTCGGCTGTGCGAAAACAGTTATTGTTGCTGATATGATGCAAGCTGTTAGGGCCGATATGTGTTTTAAGTTCTGCAATCCTACCGATTTGAGCATTAAAGTCACCTACCACGATTTTTATATCGTGCCGCGGGATTGTATTGATGACTTCTTCGAGTTCTAGGAAGAACAGGTCTTTAATATCATCTGCTTTATCTTCAGTAGGTGCATGAACATTGACGATCGTTACATTGAATTTTTTCGTGCGGATTCTCAGTGTGCATAACCGCATATTAATTGGGCAGAAGTCGATAACATGCTGATTCACGCGACGGTGTATAAGAAAGCCAACTCCAAATTCTCCTCCGTTTTGATGACCGCAATAATAAAGAGTGTATCCTTTCGCTGTTTCATGGATTCCACTACCTGGCCATCTTAGTTCTTGTAATGCCACTATATCTAGTGTGTAGCTCTCGACTTGTTGTGTGAGTTTTAGGAGATCTCCTGGTCTTCTAAGGCTTAGCACGTTCCAGGTTCCCATTTTTAAATCGTAGTCCGGGTACAGTTTCCGAGGTCGTTCCAATAATGATTCCGAGATATTCCGAGGCCTGTGTACAGAATTCATGACAATAATTTTTTTACGGAAATGGGGTGTTAGCCCTTCGCCCAACCCAAATTTTCGTGAATGGGTTCGTTCTGCATCTTAAGGTCACCAGAAACAACCTTTTTACATGTTTATATAGCGAGCCGCTTGATCCAAGACAGACGCCCGCTGCAAGCCGCCCCTAACATGGAGAACAGACACTTCCTACACATTTATATAGCGAGCCGCTTGATCCAAGACAGACGCCCGCTCCAAGCCGCCCCTAACATGGAGAACAGACGCTTGAGTTGCATTGGTTTTATGGCGCCAATGACTCGCCATGGTGCAGAATCATTGAGTATAAGCAGTATTTACTCTGCCCCTCTCAACTACACCAACCTAATTCTGTTAGCGTTACCCAGGTAGCACGGCGTGGACGTAGAATTTCGGATTTTTGCTACCCCCATCAACAATAGGGTTGGGAAAAATACTGAGCCTTGAGGTACAACAGCGTTAATTAATTTAGACTCAGAAGAAAATCCGTCTAAGGAGACCGAAATGTATCGGTTGAATAGAAAATTTTGAATCAGCTTTACAACATTGGGATGAAAACCATACGCAACCAGCTTGTTGATTAAGTTAATTGATTGAATTGATTTTAACTGTCAATAGAGCGCCTATTGAAAATATCTAGATTTTTAAAATGAATTATTACCAATTTAATTTCTATTACGTTGTCGATTAAGCTGAAGTTTAAAATAGGTACAAATGTCGAAAATTATTTTAATTTTATTACCTTTAATCACTGAAAAATTTATTGCTAGATTCTAACTTCGAATTACTTAAAATTCAACTGAAAGTATGAAAAACCTCAATGTTTCAGACAATGTAATGAGAGAGTATTATGTTAAGACAGAAAAAGTGATTTGTAAACGTATTTTTTGTTCTAATTATGGTTTCGATAATTTTTTCTCTAATTAGGGTAAAACTAGCTACAACTGTAATAAAAGAGGTAAACTATTGTTAGCAATTAGTTGAAATAGTGGTTGAAAGCAAAACGATTTATTTCATGGAAACAACTTATTTCTTTCTTTTGCTATTAATGTTGGTAGTCTAAATAAATCAATTTGTAGTATATCAACAAAATGATTAGTCAAACTGTATCGTGACCTATTAATATAACAACAATGTAAAAAAATCCTAATAAATATTATTCCAAAAGCTTATTTTATTCGTGTCATTTTGTATGTAACAAAATATGATGATAGCTTTTTCAGATAAACATTCTCTCCTTGAAGGATCGTTTAAGTAATCTGCCAGTTATTTTTGTTAACTCAAGTTTCTGAAATACCACAAGGAAAAAAACATTTTTGAAAGAAACATAATATAAAATGAATAAAAAAAATGGCACAATAACTGTGGACTTGACAACAGTATATAAAATATATATATTTTATTGCAATTCTTTACCATTTCAAATAAAAATAAATAAGTTTGATATTGTTTTGTCAGCTCACAAATAATGAATAAACTTTCTATTTATATTAGTGTTTACAAAGTTTACTGAAAAACATGGTTTAATGAGAGTCTCCCTGATACACGTATTGGTAATGGAATTTATTATCTCAAATATTTTGTTGTGTACGAAAGAATGGGATCAAAATAGAGTTGGTTAGGTGTAAAATAGAAGGATTTGAAAGTTGTGAATGAATAAAATGAATAATATTTTTTTAAGACATTTTCATTATATTATATTACCAGCAATAAAGACGTGTTATAAATAGGAACTAGAAAGGACTAAAAACACATTGTATGAAAATAATACGAGGAATTGTAAAACAAAATATTCGATCATTAAGATAATTGTCTATATTAAATGAATATTTGGTGGTTCAAATAGAGTTAATTTTTTATATTCTGTTGTTTGTTTCAACAAGTTTCTTATCAGTGATTCTTTGTTTCGAATGTTCAAAAGTATCACAATGAAGGAGAAACTGAAGGGACAATAAGGACTATACTATATCTAGCCAAATGCATTTTCAAAGGGAAGGAACACGAAAACCACAGCAAAACGAGACGAGATAAATCGACAATTACGTCTTTAAAACAAATATTCATCGTTAACATAACTATAATAATATGACTACAAGCAAATTTTAAGCATAATGGATCACTTCAAATTCACCCTTAAAAATTTAAAATATTTGGATCTAAGGGCAAAAGGGTGTATAAATCATATACTGTTATATCTAATGAAATTATATCTAAAAGGGTCGAATCCAGCAACAAATAATTTGGTTTTATTTATGGTGGAAGAGAATTATCGCGGCAATAAAGATGACAACGACGATATCTTGAAGTGACAGCTTTCACAGATAGCTAAAATCATAAATTATCTTTCAACATAGTGAAATTTGTAGCACACTACATTTTGTTAAAAATATTATCTTAGATTCATCAACATAATAACAAAAAAAAATGATTTATGAAATTAATAAATTTCTCTTCTTAAAAATTAAAGAGATTTTGGGATAGAAAGATATTTCAAATTTAACTGTGTGCAAAACTGGTCATGGTGTTTCTCCAAAAGCGAGATGTATTTTTGTTAAGTTTGAGTCGTTCAGACTGCAACACAATCGCTATATTTAAAAAAATTAAAGTAACAAACATTCATTGGAAACGAACTAAAAACTAAAAATGAAAATTAAATTTCACACACCAGATTCGTATTTGAATCTAGCTGAATTTAGCAAACATTTCTATGCTATTTTTAATTTTTTAAAGAAGAAGTGGAAGATTTATCTATATAAAAGAATTTACAGAAAAGTTGCGTTCTGAGGTGTCAAATGTTGATGGACGCAATTTGTCTTCTGAAGAAAGAAATAAACATAATAAAATGTGACACATATGCCAATACTTAACTAAAATAGGTTTGCCAATAATGCCGCTAGAGGCATATTTTTCCATTTCCCTCAAGGGGTATAAAAAATATATTTTGATTTTTCTGTTTTGAAAATTAATTCGTTTTCATCTAAAGTTAATAAAGTTAATAAATTTTTCACCATGGAATATTTTAGCATCAATTTATTATTCAATCTCCATTTTAATTTTTGTGTTGCTATTATTACTGTACTAAGCCAATTCAATTTTTTCTACAATTAGGTGAGAAAAAATAATTCCTTAGTGTGACACCTGTCACACATATGCACAAACAGGCATTTATTCAAGAACTAACCATATGTAAATGTTTGAGAATTCAATTTAGCATTAACCACCTGACCATGATGCCAGACACATTATTGCCTCACTCTATTGGGTGAGCAGCTACTAAGTTCAAGATCCCAAAAAAGGAATTAAATCAACTGTAATAATTAGGATTTTAGAATCAATAATCAGTAAATATATATAATCAACATTATACAAAATACATTTTGCTCAAGAGCCCTAAAGCTAAAATTTCCAAGTAATACTAGGTCATTCAATAAGTCCGTAGGATGACACATAGATGGCGTTACTAGAATTTTTTCCATATAATTTTTATTTAGTACTAACCTTCAAACGATACGTGTATAAATTTGACAGCAATCTGACTATTTATTCGTGAGTTATAGCATTTTGTGTGAAGCAACTTTTGTTTTTGAAAAAAAATGGAAAAAAGTGAATTTCGAATTTTAATAAAGCATTGCTTTTTGATGAAAAAAAAATACAGTGGAAACCAAACAATGGCTTGATAAACATTATCCAAACTCTGCTCCATCGAGACAAATGGTAGAGAAGTGGATGGCTGAATTTAAATGTGGTCGTACCAGCACAAAAGATGCAGAGCGCAGTGGACGCCAAAATCAGGCTGTTATTCCAGAAAACATAAAAAAAATCCACAAATTGGTTATGAACGATCGCAAATTGAAGGTGCACGAAATAGCTGACATTGTAAAGGTAGCAGATGGTAGTGTTTTTACCATTTTACATGAACATTTGGGTATGCGAAAGCTCTGTGCAAATTGGGTGCCGCGTGAGCTCACAGTCGACCAAAAACAACAACGAATCGATGCTTCGGAGGAGTCTTTGGCACTGTTAAACCGCAATAAAAGGGAATTCTATCGTAGATATGTGACAATGGATGAGACATGGCTTCTCAATTACACACCAGAATCCAAAAGACAGTCAGCTGAGTGGACAGCAGTCGACGAACCGAATCCAAAGCGAGCAAAGACGCAACAGTCGGCCGGTAAGGTGATGGCGTCTGTATTTTGGGATACGAACGGAATAATATTCATCGACTATCTCCAAAAAGGAACCACCATCAACAGCGAGTATTACTGTGAACTTTTGGATCGATTGAAGGCTGAAATCGCAAAGAAACGGCCACATTTGCAAAAAAAAAAAGTGTTGTTTCACCAAGATAATGCACCGTGTCATAGATCGATGAAAACGATGGCAAAATTGAATGAATTGGGCTTTGAATTGCTTACCCACCCACCATATTCTCCAGATTTAGCCCCCAGCGACTTTTTCCTGTTTTCAGATCTCAAGAGAATGCTTGCTGGAAAGAAATTTAAGTCCAATGATGAAGTAATCGTTGAAACTGAGGCCTATTTTGACGAGAAAGAGAAATCGTGCTATAAAAGTGGTATAGAAAAGTTGGAAAATCGCTATACTCGTTGTATCGCCCTCGAAGGCAACTATGTTGAATAAAAAAATCGAGTTTTGTCAAAATGTTGTTTTTTTCTTACTTATCCTACGGACTTATTGAACGACCTGTTAGAAATCAATAATCAAAAAACCTTTTACGTTTATTTTTAATGATCACGAAATTATTATTTTGTTATCAATAAGATTAATGGATTTTTTTAAAATTGAGAACATAAATAACTTCTTAAGTATAATATAGATAAAATTGAAAATAATTATAAAACTTTTTTTTTCATCTTAAACGTGAACTTTTTGCATATTTCATCCATACGCTTCTTCACACCTGTCACGCACATATGCACAAAGAGGTATTTATTCAAGCTCTAACAATATGTTAATGTTTGAGAATTGTATTTAGCATTAACCACCTGACCATGATGCCAGACACATTATTGCTTCACTCTATTGGGTGAGCAGCTACTAAGTTCAAGATCCCAAAAAAGGAATTAAATCAACTGTAATAATTAGGATTTTAGAATCAATAATCAGTAAATATATATAATCAACATTATACCAAAATACATTTTGCTCAAGAGCCCTAAAGTTAAAATTTCCAAGTATAGAAATCAATAATCAAAAAACCCTTTCCGTTTATTTTTAATGATCACGAAATTATTATTTTGTTATCAGTTAGATTAATGGATTTTTTTAAAATTGAGAACATAAATAACTTCTTAAGTATAATATAGATAAAATTGAAAATATTTATAAAACTTTTTTTTTCATCTTGAACGTGAACTTTTTTCATATTTCATTCATACGCTTTTTTTCCCCTGATTCTATTGACTTGAGAGAAGTTTAGAAAGTAAAACTTTGAAAAACTACATGAAAAATCCGAAAGCTCGAATAACAAGTTTCGAAAGAAAAATTGAATAATTTTGTTATATGTATAAGCGAAATGCGATTTAACCGATATTCATACTTTGTCTCCGACTTTCTTTTAAAGGCAGTTTCTTCAAGTTTAGTTTATATATAGTTGTCGTTGACAATAACAATAGGTAACCCCTACCCGTACACATCATATTGATTTTCATTGATTTATTTTTCATTTATCAGACTTCATCAGTAAGAACCATCAATTAAATCTTTCTGACAGTTTTCTAATATTACAATAATCAATTTGTTATGTACGTTGAAAATGGAATAAAAATTGTTTAGGCTGCCAATTATCAACGTATATATTTTGCTAGAGATATCGATTCTTAGAAGAAATCACTAATTGCTTAGAAATTCGTATTTTATTATGTTCCGAACATTGAATATATTGTATGTAAAAAAAACTTCTGACGAATAGTATTTATTGTTCATATACACTTGTACACGTTCGTTTTTTAATATCACTTAAAAAAGAATAATAGCCAACAAAAAGACTATAAAATAAGCAATCAGTTATATTAATTATTTGAACCCTATCTGTTTTTACATCCATTATTATATTTTATGACAGAGTATCACTTTTTTATTTTTTATACGTTCATGGAACAACAATCATTATATGATATAAGATTTGTATTTATTTCCATTGATGTTGTAGAAAGAATGTATACCGAATACTTTTCATACAGAAAGTGGGTATAAAACAAGGAAAATTAATAGGGGTTCACAAGTAAATGTTTACAAAATACTTGTTCATGTTTTATTTAATTTATGAAATAAAAAAATTAAATATACGCAATCGATCAAAAAATACAAGTTGCAACCAGGTGAAATAAATATTTGCTAGAAATCATATGTTCAAGTGATGTTTTACATGTCGTCGGAAAGGGTTTTTTTTATACGAGGCGACCATGTAGTCATAGCCTGACATGTGGACTGCTAAGTCCTTTATGCCATCCTCATATTCAAGAGCTGAAGACCTTTTTGAAAAAAGCCAACAGCCTTGAATGGTCTGCTTTGCAGAAATCTTCTATCCTTAGATAGTTTAATCTTAACATGTCGCTTCGGAGCCCTGAGGGAACCAAACATTCTCTCACAATGTGAGAGAATGTTTCATCCTCTTCAAGACAAAAGCGGCATGTTGGATCATTTTCTACTCGAAGCCGTACCATATGTTTGTTCACATGATGGTGACCTGTTAGTAGTCCCACCATTATCCTGCAGTCTGACCGAGTCAGATTTAACAGGAATTTGGTGGTTTGCTGGTTCAGCTCTGGAGTGAACATCTTGGAGACCTTGCAGCCTTCTGTGCTCCTCCATTGAGAGTCACTGGACCGCAAGAGAACTTGTTCGACTAGCGATCTTATCCTACCTTTCGATATACCAATTGCTGGTTCAGGACCTATGAGTCTCCCTGCGGAGCTCTTTGCTAAATCATTAGCTTGAAAGGGTTAATATGTACCTTGTTTCGTCGCCATTTTAATAAAAAAAAAATTTGACAATCCGTATTGGATTGTTGTAGAGAATGGACGCGCCTAATTTATTAATAAAAAAATGTGAATAATAAGTTAAGTTCAGAAAAAGATTTAAGGTTTATAAGACTCAGTAATTCGAGAAAGTACTAGCCATTATCAAGGAATATTCCATAACTAAGATATAAAAGGTGCTACCATTGACTGAATACACTTCATGCGCCAGTACCCCTAAGATATCACCTTGGCTAGTTATATCTCACTGCTATTGCCAGCGTTATGTAATATCATACGTTAACTCGTATGCCAATCACAGGGACTGTAGTACGTAGGATTGTCATACCTGTATGACCTGCATCTAAGTAATTCACTTGATCACTGAATCGTTTAGTTTTACGCGACTGACACTTCACTAAATAATCTTGTTAAAAAATCTTTATTTTGTTAAGTTTATCCAGTTTGAAGGACCACCTTTTTCTGATATAAATCAAATTAATTGCTTAAAAATTGTAACTTCAGAAATAAAGTTATGTTTTTCGTATTCTGCATGCAAAACATAATTCTATAAATCGTATGTTAAAATGTATTTTTTTTACTTCAAACAAGTTTTCCAATTGATCAACACAACACAACTCACGAAAATATGTTTGTTCAAAAACTACTGAAAAAAAAGGAAAAATAGCTTTTTAATAGATTAAAAAAGTTAATACATTTGTTGGTAATGGAATAAAAAAATTTGTTTTAAAAATTTGAAAAACCAACAACATTACATTTGTCATTACACAATCTAAAGTTCATAATTTTACATAAAATTTTGCATCGTTTCTCACATCGCTAAATGTAACGCTCTGATAAGATATTTCTGACAAATTAATATCATTCAGTTTCAAACTAACTTAATGGAGAAAAGTTTGAAGGAAAGTTACATGTTAAATGTTCGATGTTTGATGTTTCCTTTTAAGAACTTTTCTTCTATCATGTCAAAATTTGTATATTTAAAATTTATTTTTGTAGCACTTTAAACCGAGTTGTATAAATTTGATTTTTAAAAACTTTTAGTCAGAAATGATTTTATTTATGTACTGTAATTTACAGGAAATACATCGCTAGAACTATTTAGTGTTTGTAAAATATGGAAATACTTCGTATTTTAGTTAAAACACCAGAACTAAAGACAAAGAAATTTGCTGATTTAATCAACGGATTTCTGACCAAATAACCATAATAAACGCCAATTTTTCAGACACTGCAGAGCCTGGTGGGAAAGACATCCAAAATGAAATTATCTAAATCTTCGTCTAAAATTGGAAGGAATCGTCAAAATAAGAGTTTGACCAAAAATAATGATTTGCATATTTTTCTTTTATGCATACGGCAAAAGCATTCGTTAATATAAATTGCACATTATAGCATACTTAGAGAATTTAATGGTCAGAAACCTGCCATAAGAATTCATACTAATGATGAACGAATGTGTCCAAAATTGTCATCATTGTCTCTTTTTTTCTTTCTCTTTTTCTTTTTCTCTTTTTCTCTATTGCTTTCGTTCTTTCGATCTTTCTTTCTTTCATTCTTTCATTCTTTCGATCTTTCTTTCATTCTTTCATTCTTTAATTCTTTCTATTTTTCTTTCTCTTTCTCTCGCTCTTAAGATTTGAATTCGATCAGGCATTCTCCAAAATTACGTTACTATACCGACCGGCAGACATACACATTTTGTTTTCCTAGCTTATTTTCCTTACTACCCGAAACCTCGACAAATGCAACAAGATCTAAGCGTTAGGATTTAATAGGATTTAATTTGAAACTTCTCGCATGATTTCAACGAATTAAAAATTAATTTTTCATTGAAAATTAAAAGCAATAATCAAATTATGAGTTCTGAATAAAATATTAAGTAATTTTTAAAGCAATTCCTTTGCTGTACACAATTTTTTTTTATAAAATTGAAAATCTTTAAATAATCAACTTGAAAAAGTTATGAATAATAAGAAAAAATTTCTTTATCTTATATAAAAGAAAGGAAAATGTAAACATAGAAGAAAATATGATAACAAAAAAAAGTTTTAGGAAGTTATAGTAAGTACAAAAAAAAGTAATGTGATTGCACAACAAAAACATAAGATTTGGGATTGAATTCTGATATAATATCATTATAAATTTGTTTGTTTTTGCAAACAAAAAAATTGGTGTGGCAAGAGCAAAAAGTGAAATTTCATTTTTGCGTGTTTTGTTAAAAACTTTTTCTTTTTGTCGTTAAAATTCTCAAATGAAAATTAAAATAATGGATAAAATTTTATTACGTTTTTTATGACGGTTTGTGATAAAGCAAGCTTTCTTGGAAAGGACACTAATCTAATTAATAATTTATCCATAACCTGTAACACCAACACTAACCTCTAAAGTCTAAATATATATTTCAATTTAAACCGAAAATCAAAATACAAATTTTAAATTTAAATCATTTTTGTCTTTGTCTGGTCCCTCTGCCTAATTATTAAATAAACCGACGAAATTAAATCACAAAGTTAAGTAAAATTAGTATACTACATACTCTTATTTCCACACTTTTTTTAAAAAAAGGTTTTAATTAAAAAATGATCCCAGGATAAAAAAATGATAACATAGATATTATTTGAACTTTTTGAAAGTACTCCGGATATATCCATAAGAAATATTACGATTTACGAGCAGAACATGATATTTATAATTTCACTATGGATTATAAATAATAAGAAAACAGAATAAACTTGAAAAAAAAATATATAAATAAAGGGACAAGATTGTTTTGAATGGAAGGATATTTTTGGGTTTTGTTTTTAAAATAACAATATAAAATAAAAAAGCTTTGAGTAGATTAAGGATTTTCAAACAAAACGGGAAGAAGCAAAAAATAGAAAATAAAAATAAAAAAGATAAGGACAAAGGACTCAAATCAAAGAAATAATAATGATTTGTTATATTTTGATTTTGAACAAGACTATTACCAATGAAGAAAAAAAATTCAACTTCTAGAAACAAAATTCAACTTCTAGAAAAAAATGAAATATCTGCCGTTAGTCACCAAATATTTAGGCAGTCGGGTTGTGCGTCGTTTCGTTTTAAAGCTAATTTATATAATGCTTTGTTAATTGGTAAAACTAAATTTAAAATTAAGTTGTCACGCTATGTATTGCTGTAGTTCTTTCAGAAACGTTTAATTTGTCAACATTTAAACAACACTAAAATCATAGCATACTACAACTTGCCTTCCGTTAACGTAGAAAAAAAACACAAAAATAAAATGTGTTATTTAGTAGGGATTATAACATGTGTCACAGCAAGACATAAACACCTTTTATAATCAATGTTCCACAACATGCGTTCTAAGGTGTTGTAATTCATCACGGTGAATTACACTCATTTATTACATCCAATTTAACAATTTTGGAAACTGGTCGTCAATATAAGCCAGAAATAGTCTTGACATCTACACCTGGTATACGTCCATCCGCTGCTAGATAAGTTTTTTCAATAATCACTTTAGGCCATACGTTGCATGGATTTTCTGAGTCCACTATCAAAACAATGTCATTTATCGCGAGATTTTTCGATTCTTTTCTCCATTTTTTAGAAAGTAAAATAGTTGGAAAAGCATTTATTAACCCATCTCTTCCAGAATATATCTGCCAATCGTTGTGAAGCAGTCCACATTAACAAAATTGTCAAGTCACTATCGTTAGTAGGTTTGAAAGCATAACACTGTGATTGTAAACCAATAAAAAAAATTGATAGGAGTGAGAGAATTATCATCACTCGGATAAATTGAATTGTGCGTTATCTATCTGTTGTTAATTATATTTTCTAATTCACACAAAAGAGTTTTCAAAACATATTCACGTGGATATTTCTCACGTAAAATAATTGAAAGTTGTTTTTATTGATTGAATTAACCTTTCCCATGCGCCTCCCATGTGAGGAGCCACAGGAGGGTTAAATGTCCATTTACATCTACGAGTAGTACAAAATTTTACTAAATCCTCTTGTGACCAACTTTTTAAGGCTTGTTGAATTTCAACATTTGCTTTCTTAAAATTACTGCCATTATCCGAGAATATTTCATCTGGGAGTCCCCTCCTGCAAATTAGAACGTGCATAAATGAATCATATGACAAGTCTTGTGCGATACACGTAAAAATAACGCCGTATCGTTTTTCATGATGACGATTCACCGTTACTTCTATCGGACCAAAATAGTCAATTCCACATTTTATAAACGGTCGAGTTGGTTTGTTTACTCGACATGTTGGTAATTGTCCCATCACAGGAATTTGGGATTTCGCTTTGACATTTTTAGTTGTTTTCCAGATTTTGAGATTTCGAATGAATTATTAAGTCGCCCAGGAACACAAGTCAAATTATTGTCATTGAGAAAACAAGAAAAAACATTTAAAGAACTAGTTTTTGACAATTCTTGCTTGTTCAACAAACTAGTTCTTTCATTAGAGTATGAATCTTGCTGAACTTTCAAAAATACAAATATCTCAGCTTTAAAAATATCATTAGGTAGTAACTCACATGTTTCGTATGGAAGTTTATTGTGCTTACTCAATATACTAAGCTTCTCAACATACCTGAATATCCATGCAACTGTTCGAATATACCGATTCCAATTTGAAAATCGTTAAATATCTGACAGAACTCTTGAATCAATTTTTTCTTGAATGCTAAATAGATGCTCACTATTTATACATTCAGTGTCATCATCAGGAGTGAATTCAAAACTACCTTTGG
Organism: Diogma glabrata; assembly: GCA_963693315.1. Lineage (NCBI taxonomy): Eukaryota > Metazoa > Arthropoda > Insecta > Diptera > Cylindrotomidae > Diogma > Diogma glabrata. Next base: position 48,978,378 of record OY856188.1, read on the forward strand.
GCCAATCTGATGACGGTTTAAATAAAAATTAATGCATATACTATTGGGACTAAAATCAAATGATTTAATCTTTGTGACATCATCTGCAATATTTAATTAACTGGGAATATATTTCCACCAAGTGGGCTCAGTTAATTCATGAACATCTCCGATTCTATTACCTACATACATTTTAAATATTTTACTTGAAGATTTGATCCAGGATAAAACTATAGTAGTATCACACCAATTTCATCAATTTTTAAATTCAAAATTTTTTTAATATTGTATGACAAACGTGATCCTATATGCTATTCCAGTCTCCCATATATTTTGCATTAATATTTTACCTACAATTATAAGATTAGAAAGAAATCCCAATGGATCAAATATAGACATCACGATTTTTAATATATCACGTTTAGTGGGTCGTTGCTCATGATTGAGAATCTTTGGGTCTATTTTTTCAAATTTCAATTGATACTTAAATGTATCCTCATAGTAGTCCCACCATAATCCCAACACTCTTTTATTTGAATAAGAAACATTCAAGTATTGATTTTGAGATGAGTTATTGGCTCTCATATTTTCATCAATACTTTCGATAATTGTTGGACAATTACTAATCCATATCAAATCCACCCTTTTTGTGAACATATGACACCTTGAATCAACTTTATGGCTTGTTCTTCAGAGTCCGCACCTCCAAGGTAATCATCCATATAATGATTATCTTTAATTTCCTTGTAGGCTTCTGGAAAATCTTTAATAAAATTATGTGCATTGCGTAATTTAATTTCCTGTACAATACTAGGACTGCATTTGGCGTCGAAAAATAAGAGCTGAATCTCGTAAACATCAGGATCTGAAACTCTATCTTGGCCGCGCCAAACGAATCTTTGTGTCTGTTTATCATGAACGATTACATCGATGAATGCGAATTTTGATATTCTGAAATTCATTAAAATATTTGACAATGAATTATACAAACCCGGGCCAGTTAGCAAAAAATCATTAAGACACTTTACACCTGACTTTGCCGCCGCATCAAATACCATTCAAAGTTTTCAAGGTTTATTGGGATTCACGACTCCGAAATGTGGAAGATGCCACGTTTTCAATGTCTCAATTTCAGCTTCAGATTTTGACAATTTTTTTAAACATATATTCTTTTATGATATATCTTAGAGTAAGGATAGAACTATTTTCAGCATAAAAATTAATTTAATTCCAATTGATTTCGACCCTAGCGCCATTTTTAAAAAAGTTTTTTAATATTTTTATTTAAAAATTAATTAATTTTTTTTCAAACGACTAACTAATCATCTATAAAACAAAACAAAGTTTGCTGAAATCGGTATAGCCGTTTTTGAGCAACTTAATTTCAAAGTTACATCGGATTGGCAGAATTTTCATTTTTCATGCATGTTGGGATGCCCCCTATATGCTCCAACTTTGTACTTTAAAAAAATTGTAAAATAAGTTGTATTTTTTATTTTGTCCATAATACTTATATGCCAAGTTTCAGGAATATCAAAAATGGTCAAGTTTTCACAACTCGGTCTAGAACACGTTTTTCTTCTATATACCTTTAATATTTAATTTATGAATAATCTATCCGGCTTGAAGTACCGAATATGAGCTAAAACTGGTCTTAAGTTAATACTGTTAAATAATTCATTTTAAATTAGTTTTGTATTATTTTTCATGTTTATTGTAACAATATCTAACAAAAGACAAAAAGAAAGTAGAATTAAAATTTACAAAAAAACAAAAATAGAATAAATAATTCGGCTACTAAGTTTCTTAGGAAAATGAATTTATAATGCAAAGTATAATAATATTTTAACTTATAATTTTGAAGATTAAATAAACCAATAGTATTAAAATTGAAATAAATATTAAATCTAGAATTAAAATATAATTATTTAAAAACATTTTTTTTGATTGTTTTTGTTTAAAGAATGGATAACCAACCAATAAATTATATCGAGGAAATAAAAAAAAAATAAAATAAAGAGGTCAAGCATCAAGTGAAGTTTGCCAAAAGCTTTAAGAAAACTCGGCTTCCTCAATAGATGTAAAAGATACTTCACCCCATATCAAATAATTCACCCCATATCAATTACTCCACATTTATTTGTCCCGTATGGAGCATTGTTGTCAAGACTCGAACGCTGGATCTGTTCAAAGCATCATATCTCAAGTTTTAAATATCAAGTCTACAAGAGTTCATTATCACGCCCCCTCTTATTATCAAGTCTACGCGATTTCCAATTATTAAAAACAAATCAAATTTCGAGCTTCATTTTCCCTAGAAAAATTCTTAGTTCTTCACCAAATTAACTTCTTGACTGATAACAAATTTGCTGCTCAATTAACAAAAGTTGTTGTTGAAGAGAATATTGGGTTCTGACTTACCCAAAAAGCAATCAAAATCTATTTATTATAAATGTTTGAGTATTAACTCAATAATTATTGACCTAAATTTTAGACGTGTTTCAGAAAAGGCAAAACAATTTCTCGTTTATAGTTAAGGGATTTGAAAACAAAATCAATACTAATTTTATTTCGTATTATTAACAGAACAGAAGTTAAAATGTACATATATGCGAAGAATATTATTTATATATGACAAAATAAATTGCTGTAATTTTACTAATTCAAAAAACATTATTTAAACTACTTGTCAAATCCAAAATCATTATTATCATCATTAATTCCTGAGAAAATTTTTTGTAACCATTAACGTATATGAAATAACAAATTTTGATACATTAATCTTGAACACGCGAGTGAAAAGAACATACAAATTATATGAAAAAAAAAATAAAATATTTTCTTTTCGATGTAATAACACTAGTAAGTCTAGTGCGTTTTATCATTGTTTTTTTATTACAACACAATCACAAACACATTTCGTTATGGAATTTTTTATTACGCACTAGTGTGTAACACAAATCCATCATAAAAAAACTTTTGCGCTTCTACACAACTGTTTTTTCTTAATTTACATTAAATTTATTGAATATTTTTTTCCAAATAATAAAAATGCAGAAACTTTTAAAACACAACCAACAATCAAAATAAAAGTCATGGCATGTAACATGATAAATTAAATTAGTAGGAAAACAAAAACTCCTCAACTGTAAACTAAAAAAACTATATCTACAAATTTATACATAAAATATTTAGATATTATTAAAAATAAAAAACCTAAATTTAATATTTTACACAGCAAAAATTTATGCTATTTTAATTAAAATTAAGCACCGTAAATTTCTATTCTAACCAACATTTTTGTGTCAGGATAAAATAAAAATTAATTTCTATTTAACCTAAGCATTCCTGAACGTAAATAAATATGAAAAGGAAAATCATTGCATATGTGTATGTGTGTGTGTGTCTGTATCGAAAGCTTAAAGTGTTATTTTTACATAAAAGTATTATTTTCTTTTCATCCGTTTTTAAATTAAAATTCAATATTGTGTTTATATTATAAGATATGAACTATTGATTCATGAATATTAATTTCGAAAGTTTGATTTTCTATACGACTAGAGAATGAGAAAAATTTTCGAAAATTGTGAGAAGAAAATTTTTATTGTGGAAAATTAAATTTCGAAGTTTTATTTTATGATTCAATTCAGCACTGGTTGTTTGGTTTAAAAGGTTGGTTTAATTGTGAAATGTGATTCGCGCTTTTTTTTTCGATGAATAACACACGAAACCATTATTGATTCACGACAACATCAAACTTAAATTATCGATCAAACAAAACTTTTATTTAAATAAATGTTCACTTATTTACTTTTCTGCAAGCTCGTTCGATCGTTCATATACGATATCTCTCAGCTTTAGTACCGGGAAAAATATTAATATATCGATATATTATGATAAAATATCGATATATCGATAAATTGATATATCGAAATATTGATAAATCGATAGATTTATAAATCGATAAATTGATAAATCGGGCAATCGACATTTCAATATATCGATATATCGTCACTTATCGATACATCGACACTTATTGATATATGTATAGATAATTACAGATTTATTTGTTTATTTCGATATCTATGTTTTCTGTAAGTTTTTTAATATCGCCCATAGTGGCAGTATCAAAATAAATGCTAAATTACTAATTGATGTTGAATTACAATTTTTAAATCTTCAGGGGTTGTGGCATCTTGGCAAGCAAACCATTTTGAGATCGATATTGTTTTGATAGATTTTTTGCAATCAATTCCAAAATTATTGCGAAACATATTTATTTAGGAATTTAAAATGTTAACGCGATATATCGATATTTATCGATACATCCAATAACGATATCGGAATGATAAAACATCGATAAATCGATTTTATATAATATTGATTTTATCGATATTTTTGATATTTTTTGATATCGACATTTTTTTAATATCGTCCAGCCCGACTCACGCTCAGTTTTCTTTCACACTTTCTTTCGAATTCCTCGATTGCAAATGTGTTTACAATTTTTATATTTAATTATTTGCAAATGAGTTTTATTTATGCGTAATTTCATGTTATTGGTCACAATGAAAATATATTTTCCTATTTTCTCTACGTTTAAGGAGATCAAATTGCAGTATGTTTTGTTTTTAATGCAGTTAAATATTGACAAATTATACGATTCTGTAATAAACGTTAACTCTTGCCCGTAAAGAGAATTTCACTAAGCAAAGTAAGTATAGTAAGAATTTGTCTAAGTATAGTAAGAATTTGTAATTGGAAAATAGTGCAAGATCTTATGTCAGATAACAATTGTATATTTTTAATTTTTCATCAACCTTGCGAGCTTAACTCCGACAGAAAAGTTTACAAAATTCATCTTATCTAAAGGTTGCTAGAGATTAATTTGTTGTTTGTTTGCAAGATGTTGACAATATTGCGAAACTACTTCAAAACATCAAAATCGAAGCAGAAAAATATAACTTCACCATTTTGGCGCAGGAAAAAGTTCTTAGACAAAATGAGATACAATTGAGCTATCTACAATGATTCATCACGATTTTTCTCAAAATCGAAATAATTCTATAATTCGAAATCTTCTAAATAATAGAAGTCCACCCAAACGTCAACGTGGTCTTCGAAAACTTTTGGGAACATGAGAATTTTTAAATATAATTTATCCTAACACAACTTCGTTATCATTCGCTAAGAGTTTTGTCCCTTTTTCCAATTATAAAAGAATCAGATCAAGTCGTGGTGTCATTTCATTCGGTTTCCCCTCATTTTAAATAACATCAGATTAGATTTTGTTGGTATTTTTTATGTCACTTAATATTTATGGAATTCAAATCAACTCCTGAAACGTGACGAAGAAAGATTAGCAAATTTTAGATTTTAAGACGGACATGATCCATCTTTTCGTTTGTATTTTGGTTAGATAAAGTTCGTGCTTTCATTCATCATTTTCTTTACCTTTTTTGTAATTAAATTACATTAAAAATATGAAAAAAATGGGAATAGGATAAGAATAATTTAACCAACTTTAAAATATAGGATAACAATTAAATTAATATTGAGAACACCAAGAAACAAAAATTCACATACACATAAATTTAGTTGCATTTGATGAATTTCCTTAACAAGTGGAAAATTGTGGAAAAGACATAAATAAATGATTTTATCTCACCATTGTTTGTTTTTTTTTATGGTTCTTTCATTTTTCTTTTTCTTATTTTTTTTCTTTGTTTGTTATTCTTTTTCCAGAAATTTTGTATTTTTATTTTTTTGTGCCCAAATTATATGTTCAATTAATGAGTTGTACGATTTTTTTTTTGTTATTTTTCCAAAGAAAGTAAGTTATTCGGGCATGAATAGACGTTTTGTTTATTTTTTTTTGTTATTAGCTAGAAATTTATCTAATCAGGAATTTAGAAGTGAATTTTAACAACTGTCATTTTGTTTATTTAATTAAAATGATAAAAACTAATATCTAATATTAAGAATGTAATTTCGGTAAATGAAAAGTTAGCTTTGATGTTGTTTTTTGTTTGTGATATATACCCCCATGTGGAACTTTCACTAATTATAAAAAGTTTGTTAAATTCATATTCTTATAATTCTGTGCTTTTTTCTTTTCAGGTGAAATTGTAATTTTTCTAGCGATAACAGTTTTATAAAAATTTTGTTATGAAAAAATCCTAATGAAAAGTATATTGATTGCAATTGATTGTTTGCATTTGATTTAAATCTCTTCAAGGTCTAGTTTCCACAAGAGAATAAATTTATTAAATTAATGACTAATAAATAATAAACGATGAAATGGATTAACTGACTGGACAATTTCCTAATTTTGTTTTTTATGTCTGTTAGCACACTACGGCTTTCGTTTGTAAAGCGATTTTGATAAAACTTTGATACAATTTAATAATAAATCTAATATGGAACAATTACTATACAAATTCCTGAATAGTGCATTCGATAGACTATGAGACATCTCACGGTTTGGGACATCCAAACGATTTGTTACAAAAACATGTTTCAATTGTACCTGCTTTTTTCCCTAGTTATTAAGAAGGGTCGTGTCAACTTAAAATTATTTGGATTTTTGTTTACCTTTAATTAATTTACTTTTGGCTTTAATTAATTAGTTTAATTGTTACTCATAAATAAGTTTTACAGATTATTACATCGTAAAAATTAAACAAACACCTAAATTAGCACGAGATGTTATTTAAGATTAGAAAAAGGAGATTTTTAGAACCGAATAAAGGGGGCTATTTTTCTCCAGTCCGAATGAATTACCAAACTTTCGATTTACAAATTCTTATAAGTTTATCAATTTACATTTAGACATGGGTAGTGGATTCATTTTTAATTTTAAAAAAAAAATTATTATCGGCAGTAAGAACCCGTTTCATATTCCCTTTACAAAACAAAAAACGACGAGAAGTTGTCGTCAAATTGTTTTGATTCTGGATCGAAACACATATCACCGAAATCGGTTATTAAGCTAGAAGTTATTGAAGATAAAAAAAAAACTGGTCTTCGACAAATCATCAAATTAAAATAAAAACAAACGACAATTAGCTTACACTGCTAAAACGCTGGAGAAGTATATAAAATGTAACATATGCAACAAATTATGTTGGACAAACCGGTCGACCAAAAAGTTCAAAAAAGTTTCAAATTTTTAAATTGAATATTTAGATTGGCTAAAAATTTGATTTCGATGTCGGGCGTTTTATTTTTTTTTTTTTTCATTGAAAATTTGTATTTCGGCGGAACCCGAACAACAATATTCCATAAGGAATTTTTTAAACGTGGCGTTTGTTGCAAACCGCAGTAATTGTTAGATCTGTTAATCAAAACATGAGACATAATTTGTGTAAGAATCAAAACAAATCTCATTCTAACTTTCGCGAGACCACTGCCGACAAAAAAAAATATGTTTTGTTTTATTTCACTACACAACGTATGTTTCTTTTTAGACTGCGCCAATGATTATGGAGCGATTTAAATTAAATGTCGATTTTTATTAAACTTCGATACATAGCGTTACATGTTTGATTATCGTCTTAAATATGCATCACCTTAAACCTTGATCGTTTTTAGAAACCACAAAAATCAAAATAAAGGTAATTAGAACATTCTATTTGATTTAAAAAGTCTTTACTAACCATTAGATTAAATAGTCATTGTTTCAAGTATACCCTTTATTGAACTTCTAAATAAAATCAACGGTATGGAAAAAGTACAAATTAAAATAAAAATCAAAAAAGAAAATCGAGCAAACAATTTTCCTTAAAGTTGCTTTTTTATTTTTTTATTTCTATTTTGACCCAAGTTTAATATTTACAAACGAATGGATCATTCAACGAGTTTACTCTTTTTCTTATTATTGTTTTTTATTGTTTCGTAAGTAAATATAGACAACTTAAGTTCAAAATAAGCAAATATGTACAAAAGACATAGAAATACTAAGTAGGGATACGATTTATAAAAGTTTGTTTGGTGAACGTGCAAGCTTTGTATAAGCAACAAAGTAAAGAAATAATCAAATACTCGTCTTTACATTTAAGGATCTACGGTCTCGTGTCTCATAATGAAATGCCGTGTATGGTATACATAACGTTTTATTATTTTTAAACTGATATGGTTTAGAGTTGGTAAGTTTTTATTGTGCTTTTATTGTATTTTAATTTCATTATAATTGTTTATACTTTGAAATTTGGCATGTGTTTTATAGTGAAATGCAAATTTGCGTGTATATCGTATTACTATTTTATTATAAATGATTATACCTGTAAAATATTATACCGAAAACTTGAAACAATATAAATTACACGTGTTAAACGAGATTAAGTTACGACATACAGTAACAATGAGATAAATGAGAAATTGAAACATTATCTATAAAATCTTTCGGAATAATTATCAAACAAACAAAGTAATAATAAGTAATAACAAAAAAAAACAACATATATAGAAAACAATAAAAAAAATTCTATTCAAATTTCGAAATTAAAATAACAATTTGTGCTTAGAAAATCAATACTACTGTTTTAATTCCCAAATACATGGTATGTTGTGTTCTAAGAAAAAGCTTTAGCATTTATCATCAAAATTAAACATGCAAGAATTCGAAGTAATGTGGATAATAGAAAGAAATATTTGTTAGTTTTTCTTTGTAATCTTTCGATCGGAAAATAAGTTTTTTGTATGTTTCGAACAGTTATTAAACATATGAGGATAACATATATATTATTTTATATGTTACGAGTATGAGAAGAATTATGTATTTTCGTTGAACATCGGAATGGATTGGTCATAATTAAAGCGAAAACTCAACGGAATACTTAATTTTGTTGTCGTTGCTTTCTTGTCTATAGTTTTCAAATAGACTTGCTGTGTAATCGAAAATAGAGCTAGAAAATTTTATTTTATACAAGAAAAAAGAAAAGGTTCTGATATATTCATGCCGAACTTAACCACGGGAACCGCCAGTAATACCAGTAATAAGTTTTTTCTCATACAGAGTCTGACCATATATCAATGTTTCGTAACCATTGCTCTATGAATGAAGAGTGTTGTGGTGTCAGACATGCATTGGTGTCAGACAGACATTTTGTGAATTAAGATTACAATGTGACAACGTATTGACATAAAATATTGCAAAAAATCAGATGCTTTTTCGCTAGTAACTTACTATGAAACGATTTGTCTAAAGTTTAATAAAAAAAAAGTCAGACAAGTGCGAATATAGCTTCTTTGAGAATATTTCTCAAAAGCACAATTTTATAAATAAATCGAAAACGGTGGTTTCAAATGCTTATGTACCAAGTTTCATCTAGTTCCAGGTGCAGATGTTATTGAGCTTTCAAAAAAACAGGTGCTAGGGGGATTCCCCACCACTTTAAACAGTATCGCAAAAAACTAATCAACTCCGTGCCGTACATATTTGCATATTTTTTTAAAGTTTCATCAATATTCATTCACGAACAAATGTTGTATGCTCCTAAGGAACATAAAAAACATGGTAAAAAACACCACCTGTTGTATGGTGGACGCCAACCCTTTGTGCAATGTACCCCAAAATTTAATGAAAACTGGCTCATGTGGATTGAAACCTTTTACCAACGTCTTTTACCAACCTCTTACCAAATAAAATAAATAAAATAAATAAATAAATAAATGCTTATGTACCAAGTTTCATCCCAAAAGGATTATCAGGTGCAGATGTTAATGAGCTTTCAAAAAAACATGTGCTCGGGGGACCCTTCACCAAATTGTTCAATATCGCTCAAAAATTAATCAGTTCCATGCCAAACATATTTGAATCTTTTTCCAAAATATCATCAAAATTCATTCACGAGCGAATTCTATGCTCCCAACAAACTTAAAAAACATAGTGAACAAAACACCTTTTGTATGTTGGACTCCTTAAGCCTTTGTCCAATGTACTTCAAAAGCTGATGAAATTTTTCTCATATGGATTGAAACGTTTTATAAAAATCGATCTGCAATTGTAGACTACAGTAGGAATAAACACCTGATAAAAAAACTTTTTAACCGGAAGTGACAAACCAGTTGGTATGCAGAAATATTGGAAACAGTACTAAAACCTTAAATGCCAAGTTTCAATAAGATCGATAGCCGGGATTTGGAAGTTATTGAAGATTTAAACTTCGAGGTGTTAGGGAGACCCTTCGCCATTTTGTCCAATTTTGAAATGAATCCAGATCTTCCATTTTCAAGTAAACCTGGATCATTTGCCAAAGTTTTATCAAGATCCTATGCAGGAATGTCACAGAGCGTCCGACCCACCAACAGACATACACCAAAATGTTTATTGGGTATTAGGACGGTCCAAAACAAAAGAAAAAACAAAAATTTGGGGTATGTAATATTTTTTTTTCTCGATAGATTGCATTACTTCACACAATTTAAAATTTTGGTGAAGCAAAAATTCTTTTTTATACAAAATTTCAATAACCGTGAATTGTACAGATGTTCGTAGATAAGGAAGGAGAGAAACAAATTAAGTGGAACAATAAGTGGAACACCATGCTTTCGAGAATTACAAACAAAATTGTTTTGGACTAGAAAAAAGATAACCTTTCATATGACACCCAACTCGTAAAGGTTTAAAATAATTTTTTTTCAAAATTTCCACTATTAACTCCTTCCAAATAACATTTTAATTGATAAGCCGACCGCTATAGTTTTCGTTCAATCTTTACAATATTTTCTATAACCTTTAATTTTTTCAATTTTATGCTTATGTAATGTTCGAAGTTAAGGGAAGGGGGATAGAATTAAAACACACGTTTTCGGAACTAACTCAAAAACTCAGCAGTCGATAATTCGTTGAATTTTTTTATTAAGTATTATGATTTTTTTAAACCAAACTCAAATCTACTCAATATTGTTGTCAGAGTGACGTGAGTAAGACATTATATATATATTAGACTGGTCGTTAAAAATGAAATTTTCCGAGACGCCCCCTAAAAAAATTCTTTGTGGTCAGAAAACCACGAGGGCATTATTTTTTTGTAAATCAAAAGAACACGTGCCGCAAAATCATCGAAGTTGATTTTTTGATAAAATCGTTAATATCTCATACAAATGCAGATTTTAAAAAAAATCGTACATTTTTGTAGGAAATTTAATTCTCTACAAAAAAGGTTTAGGTCATTTTTTTCCTAAAACCTATATTTCAGATGATATTTTGAAATAAAACTCGAAATTCTTCGAAACTCGTAAAAACAAATGATGAAAATTTTGACGAAAAAGTGCTAATTTTGATTATTTTTTGTCACGATTATTTTTTTTGTACATTTTATTCTATAGCACAAGAAGAAAATTCGGACTTTTTCTTTATTTTTATTTATTATGTTTTTTATAAATTACGAAAACTTACTTATAGTTGAGAACTATACGTTTTAGGAAAAAAATGACGTGGACCCTTTTTGTAGAGAATTAAATTTCCTACAAAAATGTCCATAAACTTTTTTTTAAAGCTGCATATTTTATGAGATATGTATTTGATAAAATCTACGATTTTTTGCAAAAATCGACTTCGATGATTGTGCTAAACGTGTTCTTTTGATTTAAAAAAAAATAATGCCCTTGGGGTTTTTTGACCACAGAGAATTTTTTTAGGAGGCGTCTCGAAAAATGTAATTTTTAACGACCACTCTAATATATATAATAACAGGTAGAGTTGTCACACTAATTAATTTTGCTCACTTTATAACCTATAAAAAATCAATTTAGAGAATTTTTACAAATTTAATTTGATACCAACAAGTTCCGGACTTCAGAAGTCCATCGACACGGGTTTTTTTAACAACTCGTTTTTCAAAAGTCGATGGACTTTTGAAGTCGAAAATCAATTGGAAGATCAGGAAGATCCTAGGGTCGAAGATCAATTGGAATTTATTTTTTTTGTTTTCAAAAACAGTTCTATGCTTACTCTAAAATATGCCAAATTTACAATGAGGCGTTAATTTGTGTTCTTGGGATATTTAATTTTAAAGATTTTTGTCCGACTAAAAATTCTAATTAAAATTTATATTTCTGGTTTTGGAGTGCGGTAAAATCACTATAGTATAACAAACTGGTTTTTGTATATAGTTGCAAGATTCCTTTTTGATTTTACATTAAAGAACTGTTTTTCAAAATTCAAAACAAATATATTTTTATTTTATTTTAAATATATATTTTAATCTAACTTCTAAAAAACAATTTTAATTTTTTGATTTCTCTTACACGTGTTTCAATCTTTCGATCATCCTCAGAGAGAAAATATTTACAACTAAATCTAAAAATTCCTTCCTTGACAACGAAACTTCCGTAAGCTAATTAAATTAATGTGGGAAAACCCGAAATTTGAAAATTTTTAGAATAACATTTGTTTTAAGTATAATAAAATAAGGATAAGTACAAAAATTGTGGGCGTTGTGAATTTTAACAATACAAAACATAGAAATGAATTTATAAATTAAACATCTTAAAGCTAAATATTGAGAAGTTACAGTTTGATTATGATTATTTTTTTATAATTTTGTTTAATGAGTTTAAATAAGTCTGATGTTATGACGTTTTGTTTTTCTTCGCAATTCATGATATTTGGTTTGTGTTTTTCAATATTTTTTGTTTTTTAATATGTGTTTATAATGTGTTGTGTAGTAGGAATTACAATATGTGTCACAATAACACACAAAAACCTTTTAAGACCAAGGTCCCACAACAACATACGTTCAAAGGTGTTGATGGACGTAAACCTTTCTTTTTTTGTTTTTTTATATTTTTTGTTAAAGAATGGATAACTAAACAAAAAAATCCTATTACAGACAAAATATGACATAGGCCAATATTTTATGATAATGGTGAAAATAAAAGTAAATTAAAAAGTAAATAGCAAATTTTTACAAAAATTTGCTGAAACAAAACAATAATCCAGCCGGTTGCATATTCCTTGATCCTGTGACGCACTGTCTTTCTTAAAGATTAAAGCCCACACATAGTTATATGAAGGCTCGTTTCTTCAAGGAAGCAATAGCGTCTCATCATCAAGGATTATTTCACAGCTAAGATTGAGGGTACTACCGTTGGCTGAATACGGTTCATCCGCCACCACCCTTAAGATGTCACCTTGGCTAGTGCTATCTCACTGCTATTGCCAGAGGTATGTAATATCTCACGTTAGCTCGTGTGTCAATAGCACGGACTGGAATACGCGGGTTTGCCACACCCGTAGATCAAAAATAAAAATAAATTCAGAACAATAAAAACTGATCCCTTCATGCGGACGATAGCGATTATATAGCGATTAATATGCGTCTAGATCCCAATTTTCGCGAACTGTTTTTATGGGATAAAAAAGGATGAAAGGATGAAAAAGTACTAATTTTTTTTCATAATCGTCTCCAAAGGAATGAAATCAAATTAAACAAATAAAAATTTAGCTCTCACGAGTAAGAACGAAATAAAAAATAAAAATAATTTTAACTAATAAATTTTATTTTGATTGGTAAAAAGAGCGCTCAAATAAAATAAAATTTTAAACTCTGGTTTTGGTTCGTTTCAATAAAAGTGTATTTAACGAAGAACAGATTTCTGTTCCGAACGAATTGTTTTCTAACGATGTAGTTCCTATCAGGGTAGTTCGAAAATAGATCAACAAATTCAAACACTAACATAATCCATTCGGTGTACGCTATATACTAAGGATTTGATTAGCTTGGAATGGTTGTTATCCAACAAATGACAAAACATCCAACACATGACAAAAGTCTTCATATTTCTCTTTCGAATGCGTTATCAGCTACAGAAAACGGGGAATACTAAACGTGTTTGACTATTTTTATTCCAATTCTATAATCATTTTTGCATTTTCAAACAAATTGAAAAAAGTGTTCAAGATATTGGCTGTATTGTATTGGCGTATCAAGATATTGGTTGATTGGCATCAACTACATTATGTCATATTTTCGAGTTACCGTATATCACGAAAATAGAGTCTTTTTTCCGAAAATTTATATTTACTCAATATTCAAAATAAAAAAATTCGAATATTTAGAAGTCCAACTTTGGATGGTTTGCAGGATTTTTCACCTTTTTCTTTACAGTATTTTTTTTTTTAGCACAACCCTTGATTATTGGCAAAAATACATTTAATAATATTAGTGAGATCTGTTGATTACCCAGCTAAATTAACAAATTAACGTTCTAGTTCTAGAAAATCGAAAACAGCTTGTAAGGCGCCATATAGTATTCTTACACAAATTCAGTTGCATTGGACCTTATTCTCCTAATATGTTATTACTTAAAAGTCAAAGCTTTGCATAAATTTTTGCGTTGTAGACATTTCAAATCCTGTTAAACCTTTTTTTCACTCAGTTCTCAGTATGCGAAAAAGCCCTTTTTTCTTTTTGTGATAATATGATGACTATATAATTTAAAATAATGTCGCAAAAATATATTGCGGGTAAAAAATTCTTGTATACATTATCCCGAATTCATATCCATTTTATCTTGTAAAACTTAATTTGCCTCACTCAAAAAATAAACATAAAACATTTCAGTTTATCTAAAACGAATTCTCATGAATAAAATATCTATCTGTTACTGTGTACTATATGAGCCCTAAAATCGTTATTAGTTACATAAATTTTTCTGTTGCATAAAATTACTTTAGGTAAGATGGAGAAATAAAAACACGGAATATATAATTATATTTCATTTAAATAAAATCACACCCTTAAGATTTTCTTAAAAGAAATCTTTGCTTAATGCTTATAAACTTAATTTATTTCCCAATTCGTTCAGTACCATATCACATACGACAAGATTAAAAAAATCGAATGCTTGTTTCCACTCTTTCATAAAAGCGTATCCACAATTAACCTACTATCTCCTTTAATTTAGGAACAATATTTTGTAAATTTTACTTTCACTAAATTGATTTTTCTTTTGTTATTATTGAACTTGCGGCGTGATTTATTTGTTTTTTCGATATTGAATGTTTTATTCATATTTCACTTCAAATTTATTTTTAACTTTTATTTCGAATTAAAACGAAAAATAAATATTGATATAATTAAAATCAAATTCATTAAAATCGTTTGGATTACACATCGGTAAAAAAATTAAATGGAAATTTATCTGTTGAATCTATATTTATTTGAATTATTAGATTGATTTTTAAAAAAATTGATTTCTATGATTAATCATAAGAAAATTTGAAAATGTTCTTTGTTTTCCACTACATGCGATATTTCCAATAAAAATTACAAAGCTTTTTTTGTTATTTAAACTTATAGAAGAAAAAACTGTATGTGATTTATAAGAATATTGAAAAATGGAATAAAGAAAAATTCCCATAAATAAAGGGCAAGCTAATAAAAATAAAATTGAAGTTGTACTCTAAAAGCTTATCTTATTATATTTTTGGTAAGAAAACATTTTGAATTAAATATATATAAAATGGAAAAGGCGAAAAGAAAATTCTGATATATTTTTTACCCTTTATATTTTTATTAACATATTTTTAGTAATTTTTATTTTTATATTTATTATAATATTATTATTATTATGTGTAAGTTAAATAAAAAGAAAGTTATACGTGCATAGCACAAATGATAAGATTTTAGGTTCATCCGGGTATATGAATCATTTTTTAATTTTATTCAAAAAATATGATAAATAATATGTTACAATAAATCTTTAAAAAAAATATTGCCTAAACTTAATCAAAAAAAAAAAAATAATAAAATTTATTATTACAGTCAGGGATTTAACAAGAGATGATTTATGATTGTTTGTAATATATCCGTATATCCGTAATGGACATTATGAGATAAATTTGACGTGCGGAAAAAAAATTGTAACGGTATTATTTGTGTTGATCTCTTTTTGAATTAGATTGAGGTTTTGTTTGTTGTTTCTACGAATATTTGTTGCTTGTCATGCTATATTTTTATTTTGATTACTGTAATCACTAGAAATTATTTCGACAACGTTTCTTAATCAATCATTATATGATTGCTACAAATCCAAAAAATAAATGATAACTTAAGTCTACAAGTACAAAACCGTATTGAAAAAACAAATTAATTGTTGAATTGATATAGAGGTAAAGAACTTTTGAAGGTTTTGAACTTTTTTTTGATTCGTTTTTTGGAGTTGTGTGCTTTAAACGAGTCGAATTACTGGTACTGTTGATGATATGGGTCAAAATCAGAGAAGTGGTCATTTTGCTTCTGACAAAGTTTTTGTTTAAATATTAACATGATGTTACTACAATATGTATTTAAATATATTGATGTGGTACATAGGTAGGTGCCCTTTGCATATTTATTTTTAATTATAATCCTTTGTTTGATTTTTAAACAAAAAAAGACTTAAATAGTCATTTTGAGAACGCGTCCTTAAACAATATTTCACAGTTCAAATAAGTTTAAAATGTTTAAAAATATAAAGCAACAATCTCATACTGTAGTATTAGCTTTAAATATCATTAAATTAAGAATATACATATCTATAAACTAAAATCATATCATTTTAATTTTTCATATTTTGGCTACTAAAATGTGGTCCGACATATTTTATTAAATCATTTCGTGAACGCATCTAAAATCTGTCGGTAGAACTAAAAAACATATCATAGATGACGTTAAGGAGCAACAGTATGAAGTTCATAAATCAGAGTAAACGGTGTTTGAAGTATTTACGAAAATAAATATATAATTTTATTCGGTAGTATGGTTTCATTCTATAAGGTACAGCGAATATACACCATTATAGTACAGCGTACTTTAATTCCCTGTCACTCTGGGAACGGTGTTTTATATGATTAGTTTTTCGGAAAATAATAAACTTTTGCATAATTCTGATTAATATTACAGCTCACTTGTTAATAACCCACATCTAAGATATAGACGTTAATCGTGACGTGAGAACATTTCTCAGATAGTCATTTCGGAAACATTCCCGTACATGACGGGCGTTCCCGAAATGACAATTTACGTATTTATGCAGATATTTTTGCAATGAAAAAACATGTTTATGATATTAGCGAAAATTTGAAGGCAAAAAGAGAACTGAAAAATAATTTAGGAGACAGAGATTATGATTCAAATTGATTTTGCTGAGAATAATGGGATAGGATGAAAAATATGGGAAAGAGATTCAATCAATTAGATTTGCAGCATCAAAAAGTTAATTATCGATCCACACTGTTATTTTGTATGCCAAAAACGATACGTTTGCACAGACTGTTTCATTTGCCACTGAAAGTGATAATTTAGATCATCCGGTTTATATTGAATGAACTGTATTGGTCACATGAAGTCTGCGTTACAGAATATATTGAGTACTAGGCAACATGTAAATTTCTTCACGTGTTTTCGAACGGAAACAACCCAATATAAAAACTGCTGTTTTATTTACTTATGGATTAAAACTTTAATAGACCAATTTCTGCAAATAACCGTTTCAACATAGACATTCAGTGAACCAGGGCATGGTTAAAAGCCAATGGATGGCGTAGGAGAAGTGCTAATAAAATCTGCTGATGATCAAGTAATACGAGGAATAGATGTTAACAAAGCTGCAGATTTTGTTCATTTAAGAAAAATTCAAATGTTTTATTCTATGAAGTCACGAATGATGAAATATTTGGAATTAAAACATATGTATTACCTGCAAAGTAGACGCGTAGTATTATGAACGTATCTAAGATTGTCTGGCAGAAAGTGCAGATGGGTCAATCCATTACAAATCACCCAGGCCATGTTGCTCAACATTTTTGATTTTATAAATTTTTTTGCCAGGTATTCCCCAATGCTATGTGAGTTCAAAACAATAATTAAAAATTTTTTTAGACTCACACATTCTTTTTGGTGGCCATTTTAAGGTTGCTTCATATCCATTTTTCGGCCGAAAACGAGTTTTCTGTAAATGTTTCTAACTCGGTTAATTTTACAGATATCAAGACAAAATAAAAATCAAAATGATCAGAAATGCCCTATACTTTTTATCCTTACATAATATTACCTAAGTAGTAATTAAAGTGAAGAAAAAAAATCATAACTATAACTTGAAAATTGGCTTAAAATGGGAGTTTTAGTGCTGTAAAATTATTAAAAGGAAGAATGACTCACCTCTAATTTTTTTTTCTTGCATAGATTTATTATAGGACTACTTGCTGTAACAGTTTCAAGCTTGAGAACTGTGTACTTTTTTTATATAATTTTCCAAAAATGCCCAAAATTGCATTTTGGCAATATTTAGAGTAGAATATCTCAAAAGGGACAAAGTGAAAAATTATAAAATTAATACAGATAACCTCTGTATGATTTAAATATGTGATAAAAATTTGGTGACTGAGACTGAACTGGTTTCAAAGTTATAGTGCATCGAAGTTGGCCAAAAATTGCGTTATACGCATACAAAATTTAACAGCAATTAATAGTAAAAATCCATTTTCCTAATACTAGGGGGTATACATAGGTATAAATAGGTATACTCAATGGACAGGTCCGAAAGGACACGATGTGTTTGATAACTGTACCGAAAGTGTTTAAAAAAAAAAATCAATAACTGTGTCAAAAATAGCATATTAGTCGTATGTCAAAAAAAAAATCATTAGGTGTGTCAAAAGATTGATTTTCATTTATTTTGTTTCCCAATTTTTTTGATAAACATATTATGGGAAACATTTCTTCGGTTTTTGACTAGAAATATATAAAACATAAAAGTAATTATAGTCCCTGGGCCGACGCCGGTTTCATGTGATGATTACCATATATTTTATACTTCGTGAGTCGCCTGTCCTTGACGAGCCCGAAAACATTTGTTCTGCGATTTTGCGACCGCTTTTGCGTTCGGCAAGCTCCGAAAATGCCGATTACCCGGGATCTTGTAAGATCTTTTTTTTTTAGCTATGGGGGTTGGAAATTTGATTTAGTACACGAGGGTAACCTTGTCCGACAAAAATATGTCTGTTATTGTCAAGTCCGACAACCCCAACATCCAAAATGTCAGTTGTCGGACTTAAGAATAGTGGACACATTTTGGTCGGACAAGTTTACCCTCGTGTTCTTAAACAAATTTCCAACCCCCATAGCTAAAAAAAAAGATTTTACAAGATCCCGGGCATTATAAGTTTGTCAAAAAAATAATGTTAAGTATGTCAAAAAAATGATTTCATTTATTTTTTTAGAAAAAAATATAATTAGTTATTTGTACGAAATGAAATGTAATGAACATGAAATTATGTATTATTATTGAGAATTTTATTGCATTATAAGTTTTCCAAATAAATATTGTCAAGTGTGTGAATTAAAAAAATGATTTCATTTATTTTTTTAGCCAATTTTTTGGAGAAAAAAAATTTAGCGTTTGTTTGACGTAAATGTAATTGAACATGAAATTGGATATGGAAATTTTTAAATTTATTATAAATTTTGAAAAATGTTTGGAATTTTGAAAAAAGTTGTATTTTTGATTTTGTAATAATTTTTGCAATATTTTTAGAAAATTGGAAAAAGTTTTATTTTTTGATTTTCTTATAATTTTTGCAATATTTTTAGAATTTTGGAAATACAGTGAAATTCACTTATAGCGCCCTCGGTTATAACGACATTTCGCCTATAGCGTCATAAAATCAAAGTAATGGTTGAACTTGCCTTTGTTCCTATATAAAAATATTCGCTTAAAACGACTTCGGTTATTACGACATTTATGATATAACGGCCAATTTTGCAATAAAATTTGTACAGATTGATGCACAGATTGTTCGTTTATTGCGACCGATAAGTTCAAAAATAAAAACGTTTTTTAGATATGAGAAAAAATAGTTGTGATTTATAAATCACAATTGGTGGTTTTTATCCTCTATATTTTTCCATTTTGGGGGTTTGGTTTACATTGTCGCAGTTTTAGCTCAGTTGATAAGGCGCTAGGTAGCCTTGTAACTCAAGGAAGCCTGTTTCGATTCTCGACGGAGATCACTTTCCCTTTACATTATTCAGAATGTGTGTTTTCAGGTCTGCTCGTTAGTTGATCGTGAATATACCGTATTAATCTCTGAATGTATAGTAAAAGATAACGTTTAACATGTTATCTGGGATATTCAAAGCTATTGATTTATAAATGGTGGGATGCAATGAATAATATGTTGATTTGATTCATAAAAAACTATAAGCACCATATGGAAAAACAAACATTTCATTTAAAAGGCGTTTGAAATACAAGAAATAAAACAGAAATTTGATTTGCGAAGTGTTGTTGACAGAGTTTAAGCAACAGCGATTCAAAAATTGTTGCAATATCTATTCAATATTGCAAAATAAAACAGAATTAATTGTATCGCCGCTGAATTCTGAATTCAAATGTATGGAAATCTGAACTTTTTGCTTCTGTAAGAGACATATATTGCGGTTGGGTGCATGGCGGGGTGGGATTTTTGATGAATGAGCAAGTGTTGATGGAAGTGCATGTGACGAATTCCTAACAATCAGCGTAGTCGAAAATACTCGACGGCTACAAATAAAATTTACAACGTCGACAAAACGGGTTTGTTTTATAAAATTACTCCAGAAAAAAAATTTAAATAATAAAAATGTGTAAGTTGAGAGCGAATGAATAGCTTGTGATAGAAAAAAGTAAATCACCCAGGTTATTTAGAAGCATTAAGTCTCTACCGTTGGATAATACAGAAAATACAAAGGCCTAGATGTCTTCTAATATTATTGAATGTTTTAAGAAAATGAAACACCGAGTTAAAGAAAAATTAACTGTTGGATAATTGCCCTGCACATCTTCACTTGAAAAATCTAAAATTTATTAAATAATTAGTGATTATGCCACTAAACACGTCATCTGCTCTTCAGTCGAAGGATAAGGGTGTAATAAAAACTTTTAAAAATCACTATCGACAGAATTTTTAAAAAAAATTGTTAGAAATGACAATGGCCAAAGCACAACTCTTTCTAATTGGTAGATGCTATCCAACTAGAAATCGTTTTAGTAAGTGAACGTCGTATTTCAATTGACTTAGACATGCTGAATTCTTGCAAATTGATGATGATGATGATACAGACGCTGTGAGTTACGATGCTGATGATGATATTCCACTAATGGGATAGGCCAAGTTTTGCTCCTCGATAACAACTTCTTTCAGGGGTGATGAAAATTGGGAAGTTTTTATCATTTCTGATAAATTTTTATTCACAGATGAAGAGCCCACATTAAAAGATACTGTCGACGATATTATAAATTTACCTAATATTAACGTATACGTTGACGTATAGAAGATATTTAAAATAAACCTGTGTAGATATACCATAAATTTTGCTCCTCCAACAATTACAGAAACATACAACGCCTTATTATGGCAGGTTAATAAATAAATTGATTCTGATAAAAAATGGAGCACTTCGCATATTACGACATTCGGATGTAACGACGGATTTTGATGTCATTTTCAATGTCGTTATAAGCGAATTACACTGTAAATAGAATTTTTGAATTTGTGAATTTTATATATATATATATTTTTAGAATTTTGAAAAAAGTTTAAATTTTTGATATTGTAATAATTTTTGCAATATTTTTATAATTTTGGAAAAAGTTTGAATTTTTGGAATATTATTAGAATTTAGAAAAAGTTTAAATATTTGATTTTATTCTAATTTTTGGAATACTTTTGGAATTTTGAAAAAAGTTTCAATTTTTGATTTTGTTATAATTTTTGCAATATTTTTAGAATTTTTGAAAAAGTTTTAATCTTTGATTTTGTAATAATTTTTGGAATATTTTTAGAATTTTGAAAAAAGTTTGATTTTATTTAACTTTTACAATATTTTTGGAATTTTGAAAGAAATATGAATTTGAGATTTTGTAATATTTTCTCGAAATGCTAAATGGAGAGAGAGGTTTTTGAGCAGTTTGTTGGTTGTATCATCTTTTCACTAAATTATGTTAATATATGATCTGTTATAATTCCCGGCGACGAATTGATGTTTCGTGTTAGTTTTGTAATAAATTTCTAAACAGAGATAAAATACATGTTCTTTTACAAAGAGTTTTATTATGATTGATATACATTGCTGCCGATAACTAAAAACAAAGTCCCCATAAAAGTTTTATGCAGAAAACTATATCAAAATCCTTAACCAAAACCGACGTCTTGATATCTCAGAGCATGAGATTTCAGCCTCTCATCAACCTGGTTATTACAATTTATTGAGGCAATTCTTAAATATCTTAATTATATTATTGTTTTAAATGGATTTTAAAATTGTTTCCGAAATGATTCACGACTGTCATAATTCATACTATGTAACAGGTATTATTTCGAAATTATATATTTTTGTGCGTGACTCTTTTAAGAAAAGATTCATAACAAATGGCACTATAAACTCCTGTTGTTAGTTTTGTTCACAAAAAAACTTAATATCTCAAACTTTTGGAAACATAAAATGCTCAACTCTCTGATTTTGACCAATATACTGACATGAAATGTTACGGGGTATTGAATATTTGAACGTGTAATGGAATGACTGATACTCTTTATTGCTTTACACTTAGTTTTCAACTAAATTTCATGAAATATTTGGTCTTCACTATATAGCAGTACATTAATATCGAGAACGTCTTTAAATAAATGTCTTCATTTGCATTCTTTGTTTGTTTTTATTTTTCATAAAAACAAACAGATAGTAGTTTCTCGATTTATTTGTTTTTTATGTTTACGTTTATGCCAAAGAAGATTACTGCTTATTTATATTTGTCCCATTGATCATAGTTTGCTAGTTTATTTTATCTTTTTCTTTTATTAGTTATTAATTATTATCGGTTTCGTCGTTGCAAAATTATTAAAATAATGTTGTTTCTTCTTTGGCTAAAATGATTATTTGATATTGGTGACAGTATTTTTTTTTCTAAGAATAAGTTCAATGTTTTGAACTCAATGAGATTCAATAGGATTAAATGCTAGAGATTGAAATCATTGTTTCATTACTTCTTGATTAGTTACAATTTCACAAAATTGGTATTATCATAATAAGCAATGTGCCAGAACTCCTTTTATAAAAGGACAATTTTTCGATCTGACCATATGTTGAAAAACAATTGAAACGAAAAATAAAATTGTTTTTCAACCTCCAAAATAAAATTGTATGTCAAACCAATAAAATATTATCAACAAACTGTTGATGGTGATTTCGCCTAAATATGACAAGCCATGAATTGTAGAACAAATTTTTATGAAATAATGTGATACATCATATAATCTCGTCTACCTACATAGAAATTTTTGACAATTTTTCATGATTGCTCTACACAACATTTTGTATTTGAGTTGAATTCTAATAAAAAGAAAAGAAAAATTTCAATCACGTATTCAATAAGCCTTCGTACAACAACGATTCTAGTCTATTAAATTGATATCAATGAAAAGTTATTTAAAATTAACATTAACATGCCTAATTATACTGAAATTATAAGAAAATGAAAAACTGAGAATATAAAAGAGATCAAAGAGAAAATTAATCTTTAATAAGTTTAATGTAATAATTTTATAAATTTGATGGTAACAAAATGTTTAATGTTTTGTCTGTCTGTCTATTAAATGTTAATTGTTTTAAACTAGATAAATTAATTGAAATGAGGGTATTAGAATTTTACCTATATTGGGGGAGTCTGAGAAACAGTTACCATATCTAACTAAACGCTCACCATACAGGGTCAGGTGGCAATATCATCCATTCTCCAAGTCTATGGAGCTAGAACGTATATACCTAAAAATAATAAAATGGAATGTTTTAAGACCCTTGTGAGGGTGGCATTAAGGAACATCATTTTACAAAGATTAAATAGGGCGCTTTCAGTAATAAAACAGATTTGTGGTTATGCAGGTATTAATTTGCAAAGCCATCAGAAATCATATGGACTCAGTTAATGTGTCGAAGTTTAATCAAAATGGTTCTATAGAGTGTACATTAGAAGCAGACATGAGATACTGTATATGTGTTATAAGAGATATGATATGAAGATACCAGAACAGTAACTAGGACCAGGACAATAAACTTTTACAAGATGTATAACGTACTGTTCAATATGTTTGTTTATTTTTTTCATAGAAAAATTTTGCGTTTTTTTAAGTAGAATATGTAGAAAAATAAATGGAGAATATACATATATGATATACTATTACGTAGAAAAATATAAATTATAAACTACTTTAAAATGTTGGGGAAAGTCACAAAGAGAAGCAATTGCAAAAATAGCAACACGGTTGATAAAATGAAATGAAGAAATCGAATATGAACAGTCATACATTAAATTCATCTCATAAGAATGTTTCGATTTAATTCATAAATAAAATATTCCACGTTTTTGGACGTAGAATATGTAGGAAATGAACAATGCAGAATATACATATACTCCAACGTAGAAAAACCTAAACCACTTATATTATTTTACCAAATCAACTCTGAACAGCAAAACATTTTTGATCACGAAATCAAACACTTTGCAATCGAAAATTCAAAAAAAAATCAAAATTTAAATGAAACATAAAATTTTTGTTCCAGAGTTTGTCAAAACGCACAACAGATTCTACTTTGTGATTAGTAAATTTGCAAACTGATTGCAATACTTTTTTTTAAAAATGTATAAGAACAATCCAGATAATTGTTTAAGATTTATTTACCACGATTAATAACTCTCATTCCTGAATATTATTATTTCCTGTTCAACTATGTGTCTCAAAATTTTATTATTTACCATAAATAAAAACTTATTTTTCCTCTATGTTGGTTTATGGAATAACAACATTTCTATAAAAAAAAACTAAAAAGTTATGCAGTGAAAACCTTTTTCATCCAACACAAGAATTTTAAATATTTTTAATAGCAATCGAAACAAACAAAAAAATAAAACATACAAAATTTTAATGGTCTTAATAGAGAAATTAAAAAAAAAAGTGGAAAATTATTCACAATAATAATAAAATATTTTCTTTTGTAAACTCAAAGCTTTTCCAATACAAAAAAAAATAATTGCATTGTTTCAGGCGATAATAATTTATCCCATTTTTAATATATGTTTTCGTCATTTTCTTATTTGCTTAATGATGTTTTTATGTTCAATTTTCCACTTTTCTCCTTTAATTTAATTTTCGGGTCAATTGTTTTGGATAATAGTGAAATTTTAAAAAAAATAACTTTTCTATTTTATGACAAGGGTTTAATAAAAATATAATTAATGGAAGTAGAAGAAGTAGTGTAAATTATAAATTTCCTAGTGTCCTTAATGAAAAATCCGAGTCGGCTTCGAAATCATATAAAAACTTATTTTTCACAATCAACATATCTGCTTTCAATTCCTTTAATCTTATATTTTGAAATATCATAAGCCATTAGTCATTTTAGGAAAAAAAACAACAAAACCAACAAATATATCAAAATATTTGTTATTCACAAAATATGATGGATTAGAGGAAAACCAACATAACTTTATTCGCATTGTTATTTTTTTTTACATTATATAGCTGGCAGAAGCAAATGACTTATATAAAACAAAACACATGATTATATGAATTTTTACAAATAAATATAGAGTAAACAATAACAAAAGCTTAACTTTGACGAACTGTCAAAAAGAAAAAAGAAAATACAATATAGGGATAATTATGCTAAATTTTCTTCCTTAAAAACATTTTGCTGTTTCTTCCCTAAAAATCTCTTAAGTGTAGAGTAAATATAATTATATACATTAGTTTTAAGTAAACGATTCCAATGAAAATTATGGTATAAAATTATTTAATGATAATTTTCTCTTATCCTTCAAAATAATAAAAGAAAGGAAAATTTTCTTAAAGTTTTATAAATGAAAAAGTTTTGATGACTTGATGATTAATGGATTAAAATTGGATCAATAAATTTGTTGTTTTAATGGATTAGATGATATTTACATTATTATTATAATAATTTAAAATAAAATCTAAATAAACTGTACTCTCCTTAAGTATTCGTTTTTTTTCAGATTAGGGTTTGATTTTAGGTCATAAATCTTTAATGGAAATTTTAAAAAATTATGCATATTTAATATGATGTTTAGATTTGACATAATGTTTATGGTAATGAAGTAACCAAAATTTAGTATAGATGTTTTACATCAAAGAAAAGTATTAAAATTATTAAAAACACGAGGGCATTTTTTTATTTTTTTTTTTATTAAAAAGAACACGTGCCGCAAAATAATCGAAGTTGATTTTTTGATAAAATCGCAAATATCTCATGAAATATGCAGATGGTAAAAAAAATCATATAATCGTTTTTGAATGAAATTTAATTGATTAATTCTCTATAAAAACAGGTCCAACTCATTTTTTTCCTAAAACGTATATTTCTGATGATATTTTGAAAAAAAAAACTCAATCAAAAACTAATTTTGATTTTTCTTTTTACGATTTTTTTTTCTTTTTAGCATAAGAAGAAAATTAGTACTTTTTCGTCACCTTCATGTTTTGATTTTTATAAAATTACGAAAATTCACTTTTTTTTTTTTTTTTTTTTTTTTTTTTTTTTTTTTCAAAATATCATCGGAACTATACGTTTTAGACAAAAAATGACTTGAAACGTTTTTGTAGAGAATCAAATTTCCTACCAAATAGCTTATGTGATTTTTTTTGAGATATTTAAAAAATCTACGATTTTATCAGAAAAACAATTTCGATGATTTTGCGTCACGTGTTCTTTTCATTTAAAAAAAAAAATATGCACTCATGGTTTTTATCCGCAAAGAATGTTTTTAGGGGGCGTCTGAAAAAATAATTTTTAACGACCAGTCTATAAAGTACATGTACAAACAATAAGATTTAGGTTTGATCAAATGACACCTAAAACAATTAGTTAACAGTACAGTTAACTAATCTACCGACACTAAAATGAACATATATATGTATGATTCAAAAATGAGTCAATGTTTTAAAATGTTTTCAACAAAACTACAACCTAGTTATGTTGTAAAGTTTCATACAACGTAGAAAAAATTATTTTGTAAGCTTTTGCAAACGATTTTATGAATACTTGAGCACTGACAATGTCATTTTTCTTTAAAATTCAATCAATTGTAAACTACCCCAAGTACTCCATAATTATTTTGTATTTCGCTTTCGTTTTGATTTAACTGGTTTAATTTATTAGGTAGATTATATGTAAAAATTTACCTATTACAAAAATCTAACTATTGCAATACAAGCCAAGAAATCATCTTATTTCTAGTAGAAATCTTGCCGCTTGAACTTTTTTTATTTTGTTAATAAAATCAGGCTATGAAATGATTAAAATTGACCTGGTTTACGTCTATTAAATCAGAAATTAATTAATTAATTAATTTTTAATCTAAAAATCAAATAAACAAATGGTATATCGATAAATATTTTTATCATACAAGTCAATCAAAACGCCTTAAAGGAGCATAATTAACTTTAAACATAATAACAATTATTAACAGATAAATAAATTAAAGAACAAAAATAAAATCAAGTTTCGATGATTTTTTTATCGACAACAAAATTTCCATATTTAAACACAATCATTTACATTAAATAGAAATAAAGCTTTCAATCAGATTATAAAGGAAATAGGATTCTAAATGAAGTAGAGATATATTCTCTCTATCGACACAAAAAAAAAACTTTTTTCAATTTTCATTATTTGAAATGGAAAATATTTTAAACGATAACATATAACAATTTTCAACGAATTTGAATTTTATTTTATTTGCACAAAAAAAAATAATGTAGCAATTTGGAATAAATTAAATTGTGTTTTACAAAAGAAAATTTTAATTCTCACGATTTAATGAATTTAAAATATAATTTCAAGACAAAAAAAAATGGTTTTGAATTTATTCGAAGCACCATGAAAATCTTTACTATTAAATTATATTTTGTTTATTAAAATGTGCTGTGGTGTAGGAATTGCAATACGTGTCACAACAACACGTAAAAGTCCTAAGGCCCACAACAACATGCGTTCTGAGGTGTTGATGGAAGCAAATCCTCCTTTTTTATATTTTTTTTTAAAGAATGGCAAATTAACAAAACAGACATATAGACATATAAAGGATCATTTCTTCAAGCAATATCGTACCCCGGCATCAGGAAATATTCCGTAACTAACATTAAGTTTACTACCGTTGACTGAAAAAAATAAAAAAACAAATTTATTACGCATGAACTGTAGTACTGCCATAGTTTTTCTAAGCTTTATCAAAATAGCGTACCCGAGTTTAAGATAAAATTAATGAATCGACTTGTTCTATGGCCAACTCAGCACCAATAAAATATTGAACAAAAAGATAAATCAACCACTGTCACCAATTGTTACAATCATGTTTAATAGTTTATTATTGTTATAACTTATACCAGTCATAATTTCTTAAAATTGTTGCTCTGTAGCAGTACAACTAAATAATGTCTCCAAAAGAGAATAACCGGCAGTTGGAATGCAGAAATACAAGTTTTAATGCAAGCTTGTTGAAAACCTAACAACATGACTTTTTGGACAGACGTTTCGTTTTTTTTTTTCATAATATTTGTAAATAAAATTAAAAAGTTTCGTTTTTTAATCGATTTTTCTTAATGTTTATTTTTTATGAACTAGATTGATTTCAGCTATGATACACAACCTAAAAAAAATTATAAAAAATATATTTTTTTCTTTACAGGATATTTTCCTCTACAATCAGAACATTGTTTAGTCTGGATTTGTCTGGATGTATTATTTTGTACAGCAAGCATTATGCATTTATGTACAATATCTGTCGATCGTTATTTATCATTACGATATCCGATGCGATTCGGTCGAAATAAAACAAGAAGAAGAGTTACTTTAAAAATAGTATTTGTATGGCTATTATCAATAGCGATGAGCCTACCACTTAGTTTAATGTATTCAAAGGTAAGTTTCGGATTTTTAAACATTTAAATTTATATATGTAACATAGAATGAAAAAAACTATAAATTATGCAAAACAAATAAAAATCGTATATACAACTGGGGTTAACCTTAAAATCGAGAAAAACATTTATTATTTTCGAATTGAACTTTTTTTCTCATTGAAAACCTACATATGTTCTGTGAACAAGGATTAATCCTAAATCAATACCGGAATTATATTCAACAGCAGGTTTCCTTCCTCTTTTAAACATATATATAAAAAATTTGATATTGAAAATATAAAAATGTGTAATGTAGACAAAAAAAATGCTGACATTTCAAATACTTTGGAAAACTTTGATAACAAAAAAAATTCTTAAATTACTTCAAAGAAATAGTTTCTTTTTTAGAAAATTTTTTAGTTTAATTATTAGGAAGAAGATAAAAGATAAGGAAATAAAAAGAAATTTCGGGAAAGCGAGATGAAATATGTCTTCGACATTCGACATTTTTTGTTATAATCGTATTCCTTGGGTTAATTTTAATGTTTTGTTTTAGATTCTACAAATTCAAGTCCAAAATTTAAACGTTTAATTAAAAATAATTTTTTTTACTTACAACATTCAGAAGGTTTATTCAACTGAATAGTAATAATCAGAATCAGAATAATCCTTACCTGAAATAAAAACAAAAAGTTGAAAGGTTGAGTATCATGAAAATAAGAAAACTATAAAAATGAAAATTTTGTGAAATTTTTTGTTGTTAGGAAAATATGCTTTTCAAAAGATCTTTACGTATATCAAAATGATATAAAAAGTCATCTAAAAAAATGCCAATATATATTTATGTTTGTTTTATGTTTATATTTTCAATTTAATGACGTTTGATGCAGTTTTGTCTTTTTGAATAGTAATATTTTTTCAATTACATATACTTTTATTACCATGTTCTTGAAATATATGTTTTTCAACACAAGCATAAAATTTTATTACTACAACTTAGAATGATATTAATATCCCATGAGTGTGAAAGTTTATGCTTCGTGGCTTGTGTCAAGAATGCGAGTCAAGAATATCAACATTGAACTTTTTCAACTATCAAGTTAAAAAGACACAAACTACAATCACACAATCACTAAAGGTTTAGTTCAATTTACGACAAATTAACATCGTTTTATTTTATTGTTTCGTTTCATTTATATTGCTAATAGTAAATAAATTTGATAATCCAAACCAAACCAAAGTCAAATTTCTTAATACACGAATTTTTTATCTGCGGAATGTGTGATTAGTGGGTTGTAATGCCGAAGTTTGATTACTTTTATTTCACTACACACTAGTGCGTAATACGTTCATTACGTCACTAATAACAACACAGAAAAAACATTTGCAAATTCATCAAGTGTATGAATGAATTTTAACTATTTAATCTATTGAACTATATATATTCTATATATATTTTAAATTATTGAAATTTTAAACATATAACAATTTCATTGAATTACTTCGGTCTGAAAGACCCAAGTATTACATTCATGAGCCAAAAGTGAAATTCTTACCCCCACTTTTTGGGCATTTCTCGACGTTTTAGGTCATAACGATTCCAAGAAAGCAAAACAAAATGTATGTCTGCCGGCCGTCACAACCGACGAAACCTAGAAAACCGCTAAAGGGATTTTAGTTTCTAAAAATAGGTATACTCAATGGTAATAGCCGAAAGGATGATGTGTTCGATAACTGTACCGGAAGTGTGTCAAAACAAGGAAATATGCATATTTTTTGATTAAAAAATGTTCATTTTAAGTGAGAATGAGTAGTAATGATAAATGTGGAAAAATCTTGATGGTCGGGATTGGTATGTGAGATCAAAAACTAGATTATTGCATTATAAATTGTATTTCTAGGTCTACTATACGCGTGTCAAACAAATTTTGTTATAAACATGGGAAACTAAATGTCTAGGTAGACTGGATCTCTGGTTTGTCCACTTCCAGTAGAAGTTTTTTTATTATTATTATCACTCATTTTTATTTAACTTAAATTTTGAGTAGTTGGAAGTTTTTTAGCGAATTCCAGTAAAACTAATAGACTTTAATTTTATACACAAGGTTTGTTTAGCGTTCATTGACATTCGATTTTAACAAAACTCGATACAGCTCAGTACAGCCGGTTGTTTGCACATTTTTCTTTCAACAACAAAATCTATATCTGTTCGCACCTATCATAATAGTTTTACCATTTATCTAAAATGCTTCGAAATACTTTTAACAAGCATCATACTCCCGAAAATTTCCTTCTCAAATATACAAAATAAATGAAACTATGACTAAATTGCTCCCATCCATTTGATGAAATTCCAAAATTACAAAATCAAGAATATAATCACAGATTTTTATTGTTCGTATAATAAAATCTAATTTTTTTTATGAAATTATTTGAATATACAATTTATATTCAGAATTCCCAACTAAAATAACAAATTAATTATTGTTCTTTTAGTTACAATCAAAATTTTCATAATAAAAATTTTCTAGTTAATACAAAAAAATAATTATGTGAATAGAAAATGATGACTGACAGTTAACACCCATGACCTTTTGTAAACAAAATTTATTTAAATATTCTACGAATCGACTCCTTCACCTATTTTTGTAATATGAATAAATTTCAATTTAAAATTAATCCATAATTGTTTTCTTTTGAATAAAATATTACCCAATTACACAGACATACTGCTGTGAGTATCGTTGGATCAGAGCACGCCAGTATATGCCAAAATGTAATTTTGTTAAATAGGAATGTGTCAGTGACTCGGTTTTTCTTTAATTTGTAATTTTGATATAAACTGTATCCAAAATACCATCATGAATGTAGATTGTATCACAAACGTATTTTGTTTACGTTATCTAGCCCATCTAAAATAAAAAAGGGTCGAGAGCGCAGCGAATATTATTTTTTTATCAAACTGAATTATTTATTACGGCGACGTCTGTTTAGAAATTTGTGAATCATTGATTTCGAAAAGATGTTTTGATAGAAAAAAGACAAAAACAAAAACAGGAATAAGAGTTTTAGATAAAAATACCAAATTTCCGTAAACGAAAAGAAAATTTTCCAAACAAAAACTTTATCGAAACCGTTTATTATGTAACGAATTATGAATATTAAATTAAAAAATTTAATTTGTTGCATTCTCGAATAAAATCAAAATTAAATAAAATTAAAAAAGTTAAATTCATTTAAAATAGGAAAATGTATTATTCATGACACAAAATTAATATGAATGTTTTCATTTATCAATTATTTGAATATATAAAAATAATAATTTGAATTTATGTTAATATAAACAAAATCTTAGGATATGAAAAAAAATTTTCTTATTATTTTACAATTCCTTTTTTCATCTTACACAATCGAATCAAACTTTTATTTTTTGTGAAAAAGTTAAAATAAAATTTATTTTTAAATACCAAGGAGGCACAAAGTTAAATAAATATAAAAAGAAATGATGTTAATATTGGCTGTACCAATAAATAGATTAAATTTGCTTTGATATCAGAATTGGAAAAACAAAAAGCTTTAATCAAATTCTCCTCCTTTCTTTAAAAGGGTATTGAAGAGAGAGAGAGGAAAATATTTTAAAACTTCACGTACATTTAATGACACACAAAAAAGTTTATAAGATAAAAGCATTTTCGTTTTGACTTAAAAAAAATTTAAATGAAAAAATAATCGGAATCCGTTCAAGCATATAAGTAAAACATACTATGATATAAAGAAACAAAATTGAAATCCTATTCACAGAATACATAAATGAGCTTAGAAAGCAAAATCACAAAAAGCTGCATAAATAACTTTGTTTGAATTTTATTTTTTAAGACAAAGTGATCGTAGTTGTTTTTGTATTCTTTTTACTAAACGCGACAACAGATTTTCCAGTCAGTAAACTTTTGCTGGACAAAATCAACTTCTTTTCATGGTTTATTATCCAAAGACGGAGGAAAAAATAGGAAAAAATTGGAGCTACATAAGCAAGAAGAAATCAGAGTTACATAATTATGGACAAACAAAGATTTTTTGACTTTGAACTTTTACTTAAATGTTATTAATGAAATAACCCCAACCAAATCTAAAAACATCGTTCTTTGATTGTCTCTATCGTTCATTCTTTCTTTCTTTCTTTCTTTCTTTTTTCTTTCTTTCTATTTCTTTCTTTCTTTTTTTCTTTCTTTCTTTCTTTCTTTCTTTCTTTCTTTCTTTCTTTCTTTCTTTCTTTCTTTCTTTCTTTCTTTCTTTCTTTCTTTCTTTCTTTCGATCTTTCTTTCTTTCTGTCTTTCATTTTTTCTTTCTTTCTTTCTTTCTTTCTTTCTTTCTTTCTTTCTTTCTTTCTTTCTTTCTTTCTTTTTCTTTTTTTTCTTTCTTTTTTTTTCTTTCTTTCTTTGTTTCTTTCTTTCTTTCTTCGTCACGTCTTCGAATAAAAAAATAAAATGTTTCAACTCATATTTAATACTTTATTAATAAATATCATTTTTAATATGACTAAAACAATAATCTTTCTTTTAGGACCATTCGTCGGTGCTAGTAGAAGGAACATGTCAAATTCCTGATCCAGTTTATAAATTAGTTGGTTCTATTGTAAGTTTTTACATTCCATTGGGTGTTATGTTATTAACATACTGCTTAACAGTAAGATTATTAGCAAGACAAAGACAAAATTTAGGCGGCCATCCACAGGGTGGTGGCTGGGCAAGCGGTTGGTTGGGCTCAGCACCAGTTTTAGAAAGACGATGTACATGGAAAAGATTATTAAAAACAAGTACGTCGTTGATTCCAACACATCCGAACTCAGGAGCATCCACCGATACAGAATTATCAAACATAGACAATAATGATTTATGGATACAAGATACAAAGTAAAGTTTATTATACATATTATCAACTATCATATAAATAAAATTTGTAATTCTTTAAATATTTTAACAGTATACCAGAGCCTACACATTCCGCAATGACAGCTCTACATCAATTTGGTGCTGAAATGTTAAAATTATCAAAAGGATTAGAAACAGTTGGAACACATCAAGAATATCGCCACTCATCACCAAAAACATCAAAGTTTACTCATAAAGAAACATCAATAAATCAATCTATATCCAGTTCCATAAATAGGTAAGTGAACAAAATTGGGTATTATTTTTTTCAAATTACGTTTCAAGAATTTTTTTTTGGTTCACGGAAAAGACGAAACCAATTTATCTAACTAAATTTATACATAAAAGGGGGAGGGGGTTTGGAAAACCTAACTTTTTATTAAAACTTCAACAGTCAAGTTTTTTAAGAAATAAATAAATCTGACGGGAAAAATAAATAAATCATTATGAAAAAATCCGTTGTTTTTTTATCTTTCATATAGAAACAATAATAGAATAATTCTTTTAAATTCTTTTCTTGGAGTTTTTTTTCGCGCTTTTTCTTTTAATAAAAATTGATATTATATTTTTGCAGTTATAAAGAATTTATTATGTGACATTGATAATTTTAAATCCTATTGTTGTAAGATAAAATATATGTCGGGAAGAATGCTATTTTCAATGTTTTATATAAGGAAGAGAGTTCGTTAAATGACATAAACAAATGTGACGAATATTTATTTTAAATCTTTATAAAGACGATTTAAAGAGATTAAAAAAACAACAACAACAAAAAGCTTGAAAGAAAAGAAAGTTTAGAGGAAAAGCTTGAGTTTTTATATAGCTTCTTCTACAGCGGCAATGATATTTAGCGTCTGTGGGTCGAGGTTCTTATCTACTTAATATGAGAAATATTTTATTAACTTTTGGGGTACATTGGACACGAAAGAGGGGGGGGGAGGGGTTCACCATACAACATGTTATTTTTTCTCTATGTTTTTATGTTTATTGCATACAACATTCGTATGTGAGTTAATCTTTATAACACTTTGACAAAAGATGCAAATATGTATTAGTATATGAATATGTATTAGTTTTGGTACGATATTGAACACAGTGGTGGGGACTCATGTGTACCAGTTTTTATTTTAAGATCCATAACATTAGTACCTGTTAATCGAATTGGATGAAACAGAAGCATTTAGTACGGTTCACAACAATTCAGCATCCCAACTTCTGGTTTCTCACTTCGAATAAAAATTTTTTTACTTTTTCTATTCCTACAACAGAATCTCAGTCATGTTCGCGGCGATTATACTTTACTATTCGTCCGATATTTTACGGTTTCAATCCGATGTAATCTAAGTCTACTTATGAGCCTCTAGAGTTGTTGAAAATACAAACGGACATTTTTCGCCGTTTTACTTCGATTTTACAATGGCTACTTTTTGAGTTCACGACATTTCCATGAGAAAAATTTCAACAAACTGGTCCATTGAAGTCACCATGTTACAAGGTTTATCGTTGGTCAATGATAACACCTATTTTTACAGAAACACTCTATTTTTATTCTTCCTCCATGAAATTGGAATATGTATCATTAAATTGCTCTTTACCTTGGTAAATTTATGTTCACATTTTTTTATCGTCGAAATCGATTTTTTTATAATATACCGGCAAAAATTGTTTAGACAATTTCTTTTAGTTCTTGATAAAATGACATACTTATAAAACATACGTATATTAACCTTTGACAGTTTGAAACCATCAACATTCATAATACATTTCACAAACTTAATCAAGAAAAAAGTTCATTGATTCAAGAATTTAGAAAATTTTTCAAAAGTAATATTGTCTTATGTTCATAAGCTTTTAAACTTAAGATAGAAAAAAATTATTATTCTTTTGATACGATGATGAAAACAGCAATTCATTTTAAAGTTCAATCATTAACACAAAAAACTGGGTAGTTGTAGACAACATTCAGCACAACACCGATGATCTCGTGATTTTATTTTTAGTTTATAAATGTTTTATTCTATCATATTTTATTTCGAATCCTTTAGAAGTAGATCTCTCATCTTTCAGTATCATTTACACAAAACAATAAACATGAAATATAAAAGTTTAAAAAAAAAAATTATGAAATAATCCCAAAATATAAAATTTCACCACCCATTGGGATTTTACTTGAAAATAGTAAATGTAATAAAACACGATTTTACGAAAAATATAAAACCAAATAAAATCCGACAAAAATATCATAAATTTCAATTTTCAACAACAAAAAGCAACCCAATTACTTTAAAAGAATAAAATTTATCCAAGAAATAAAAAGATTGAAAAATATTGTTTCAATAAAAAAAAATTTTTTTTTCTTATTCGCCTTGAGTTCGAGATGATAATTGTTTACGGAAGGGACGTAAGTTCAAAGAAAAATTGTTTAATGTAATGGTTGGATTGAAATTTAATTAGAAAAAGGTAATCAACTAGGATTATACAACGAGGAATTTATCGCCAACTCTAAATATATAATGCGCTTCTATCCATTAAAGAGTTAAAAATTAAATTAACCGCAGATTGAATAAAAAAAATTGCCGGTCGCCAACCTCGGTTTGTATGCATAATTATTAATTGGTAAACCAACATAAAAGCTAATGCACCGAGTTTCATTTAAAGTGAATAACAGGACTTAGTTTTTTAAGTATTAAATAAATAGAAGGACCAGTTTGTCCCAGTTTGAAAAGAATACGAATCATTAATTTTCATGTGAACCCGGTTAATGAGTTCAGTGAACAGTGGTTAATTTTGTTCAAAAATATTTTCATTTTTAACAATATCTCCAAACACGAAAAACCCTTTTACGTCGTTCGTTTCCTATTGCTTATTAATTTTTTTTTAATTTAAATCATTGAATATTTTAGCATGATTTATTATTTTACAGCTAACTGTTTTATTCTTTCAACTTAATAGCGCTTAGTAAGCGCTAATAGAATAAATCTAAAATATATTAGGAGCATTTTTTGCAACTCGGAGCCCGCATGTTCATCAAAATTGGTTAAGAATTTTCGGAATGTTTATGGGCAGAAATTATAGCTTATTGGGCGAATGCATAAAACCTAGTAACTAGGTTTTAAGTGATTGCTAGGTTTTTTATTCATAATAAGCCTGGCAGACCCTTAAAAAACCTATAGTTACTAGGTTTTATGCATAAGACCCATTGTCTCTAGTTTCCAATGAAATCCGAAATTCAAAATGGCGAAATCAATACGGTGGCTGGGAACCACGAAGAGCAATGATCTTAATGTAAGAAACATGAATACAAAAAGTAACATTAGTCTAGGTATGATATTGTTTTATGTACACGTGATAGCTTAGATAAAGATGCTCGCTAATCACAAATTCGCTGTTAGATTTTCGAAATTTAAAATGGCGGATCCAATAATTTCACTAGCTTTTTGGGATGTTAGTGACGAATCTAGTGTCACATTTTATGATTTAAAATGACGGATTAAATGTGGCGGTCAGTGGCGCTCGCAAAATTCAATTTTTGGCTGATTTTCGATTGTTAAATTCGATTGTCGAAAATGTATGTGATAATTTTTTTTTTTCAGATCTATAGTTATCGAGATAAAAATTCATAAAGTTTGAATATTGATAATATGTACACGAATTTTTACTAAAATGTAATTTTAATTAAATCGTAAAACCAGCAAAAACGAATAAATTAAAATGTAGAACACGATAGTAATTTTTAAGCTTTAAAATTGGGCGATTTTTAAAAAGTTGGCCGCCATATTTGAAGCGCCATTTGGTTTTTTTTTTATTTGACATTAGATTCGCAATCAACGACCCAAACAATCTTAGAATTTACTATTCTTTTACCGTTCATAATCTCACAGAATGAGAAAATACGCTAAAACAAAGTTTTTCCCGCTTTCGGTTTTTTTGGGGCCAGTCGATGGGCCTGGTCGATGTCCATCATAAAACAAAAATTAATCGAACAAAGATAAAAAAGAGCAAAAATTTTAAAAAATTGAAAAAAAACCATGCCATATTTCTCGAAATCTCGATTTCAAAGTTTTAACCATTAAAATATGGGTAAAAAAAAAAATTTTCTAGCAATATCATATTTTCCATTTTTTCAGTCATTTTCCTACAAAATTCACAAGTTTGTGGTCGAGACAAAAAATCGAATTCTGTGAGCGCCGTTGACGTCACTGACAACTACATTTAACCCGCCATTTTTAAATTATAAAATATGACACTAAATTCGTCACTCACACCTCCAAACGCCAGTAGAATTAAATTTAATAAAAAAAATTTTTTTTTAATTTTTCGGTTGACCGTATTGGTGCCGCCATTTTAAATTTCGAAAATCAAACAGCGAATTTGTGATAAGCGAGTATCTAAGCTATCATGTGTACATAAAACAATATCATACCAAGACTAATGTTACTTTTTGCGTGTTTCTAACATCAAGATCATTGCTCTTCATGGCTCCCAGCCAACATATTAGCCCAGTCATTTTAGCGATCAACCTCGGAATGAGAGATAATAAGCTGATTTTTCGTATATACCTTCATTTTGGCGTTCTAAAAGTTGCCTCAAAAGTCTCATAAAATCTCGTGTCTGCGTCGTAGGTTATTCAAGGTCAAAGGTAACAAAAACCAGTTTTCCACGATTATCTCGGTTTACATCGCTCCAATGACGTTGACATCTAAAATAGAAAATGTAGAGCATAAAATTTGCAACAAATTTTATTGAAACATTTTCTCATGCGCTCAGCTGTTTTGCGATAGAAGGCGGTGAAGTAGTTTTCTTTTTGTCTTGACTCTGCTGCTACATCAGCTGTTTGGCCACAAAATAAACAGTTTTTTTTTTAATCAAACACTTAATTCCTCTTTTTACGAGGTACACTGGGTGATGATAAAGGTTGATCTCCTTCTAAGCGTCGTTTTGATGCTGCTGTGGAATTTTTACGGATGTACACTTTTCGAAACACAACATGCACAGAAGTTAAAACCTTTAAGAAGTCTATGTCACCATCATTTCAATCAATACTTGCAGTTTTTTAAGCTTTCAAGCCACGCATCATATTATCAAAATCATCTTCTGCAAGTGGTTTCTCACAGATAAAACACAAATTTAGCCGCAATTTTCAGAATTATACGTCCGTAGTTGCCGAGATCGGAAACGAGAATAATCGACAAAAAATGTTTCCAATAAAATTGGTCACAAATTTTATGCTCTACAATTTCTGTTATAGATATTAACATAATTGGAGCAATAAAAACCGAGATAATCGCGAAAAACTAGTTTTTGTTACCTTTGACCTTAAATAACCTACGACGCAGACACGAGATTTTATGAGACTTTTGAGGCAACTTTTAGAACGCCAAAATGAAGGTATATACGCAAATTCAGCTTATTATCTCTCATTCCGAGGTTGACCCATTTTTTATGCTAAAATGACTGGACTATGTTGATTCCGCCGTTTTAAACTTCGGAAAGGGTCACACGGCTTGGAAACTAGAGACAATAAGCTACAATTTCTGTCCATAAACGTTCCGAAAATCTTTAACCAATTTTGGAGAACAGGAGAGGAGGGGTCTCTGAGTTGCAAAGAATGCCCCATTAATATTAATTATTTGTAATTTTATTCAATTTTTTTTCAATACAAATGAGAATAAAGTCTAATTATATTTCCCGATTAAGGAGATCAAAAACTTCAGTTTTTATAAAATGTTTAAAATAATTGACGTTTATCGCGTTTTAGTATTCAATATTTAAGCAAGTGTGCGATGTATAAATGCGAGTGTGTTCTATTTTGTGCAATCGGGTAAGACATCTGCCGATTAAAAAATCATATATACGCTCGTGTTTTATCATTTAACCTACAAAAGCTTCTCCGTAGGTATTAAAGCCGTAAATGCTCGATTGAACATTCTCCGAAAAATGAAATTGTTGAGAATGCTAAATCGAGCATATCGTTGGAAGTAATAAATTCATGAATTTAGTACTCAGAATCTTTTTTGTAAAAAAATTTAATTCTCTACAAAATGCTGTTATCAGAAACTGAATAAATTTTTCTAATCGCATTTCATTTTTTGATAAAAACAAAATTTTTCCTATGTTAATGAAATGTGAAACACAGTCGGGTTTACGCCGTTAATAGGTTTGATCTAGGAATCTGAAATTGGGGTAAAAATTTTTGTAGGTTAAATGCTAAAACACAAACCTATTAAACCGAAAAAAAAAATTTTTTAAAACCCTAGTGCACATATTTGAGTTCTAATGTTCTGAGCTACGGAAAATCTGTAGGAGATTTGTATACAAACGAATAGAGTCACAAAATTAAAGAAGTGAATACGCAAATTATGTTATTTCCAGTGAAAGGACCACCAGATTTAAATCGTTTCAACACTTGCACCAATATGAATACAGGATTAATGTATAAAGTAATATTTACGGAATTAAATATTTGTATTGGCCATCTACATCTCTAAAAAAAAATTTCTAGAATACTGACTGACAAAATATGGTACACAAAATAAAATATTATATTTAAAGATGACTTAAAATATTTTTTAAAAAACATCTTTCTATAAATATATAAGTGGTATAAAAATTCCAGTCCAACACGTACTATGGAAAACATTTCTTATACTTAATGTAAATTCCAATCCGATTTCCTTCATTTCTCTTTTTTACACAAGTTTTTGTAATTAGATAAAACAAAAAATATTTAGACTTTCCCATGTATTATCACATCGTTGTATAAAATTCTTAAAAGGTTTTTTTTATTATTAAATAATTTGTTATGAATTATGTTTAAGCACGCGAAACTAACAACCTTTGAAAATTGTTATTGACATAGATAAAAACAGGATGATTGTATTACACGTTTATCACCTTTTATATTATCATTACATGATTATGATAGCATAAAGGATTAATTAGCAACAGATTTAAACCTGACCTACGAACATATGTGTTTAAAAGAAAAATAAATAAAAATGTTGATTTCAGACGTGAAATACAAATGAGACAGTAAATAATTACTTGACATGCGCATTTTTTATCCATAAAAATTCTTTGTAATTAGTTACGTGAGGTCAGTTTAATCTACATTTTTATTAGAAAACAGATATAAACATAATCCGTTTATTTTAATTATCTGATGTATATTGTTTCTTTTATTTCAGATCACCCTCCGCAATACCATC
This sequence comes from Diogma glabrata, assembly GCA_963693315.1. NCBI lineage: Eukaryota > Metazoa > Arthropoda > Insecta > Diptera > Cylindrotomidae > Diogma > Diogma glabrata. Next base: position 49,019,438 of record OY856188.1, read on the forward strand.
CACCATAAGACAACGGAAACGGCGATCATCATCATCTAATACAGTCAATGGACAACAATCACCACCTCTAAGACGTCGGTTTAGTAGTTTACCGCCAAATGAGGCTATATCAACGGATAAATTAGAAGATCTTTTAAACGAAATAAAAGCGAACAGAATTACATGTAAAGAAAATAAATCACATAATCAAACAATGTCATGTCAGCAATCAAACAACAGTGATCGTATTGATTCACTTGATTTGCCACGACCATGTACATGTCGTTATTTCGGTGACAAACCTCAAACACAATCATCCTTAATAAAACCAACAGAAGTTAGAATTATACACACATCCGCAAGCTTTCGGGATCCTGATAGCCCTTGTAATGATAATAACCATAACAGATTATCAATTTCAACCTCAACAAATTCAACAATTACAAATACATCATCTTCAAAAAGTTTGACTGTTTTACCCACAACATCACCTGTTCGAAAGTTAAGTTATTCAAAGACAAACTCAATAGTTACTTGGGATTCAAGAAGATATCAAAGAAGAGGGTCAAGTTTAGGTGGAACGAGAACCACACTTTTATTAACTCCTTCAAAACCAGGCAATCAATTATCACCATTACGACGGTCAGCTACATTAAAACATCACAACCTAATAAATAACGAAAATTTATTTGATAAATCACAAAAAATACCATCATCGCCATGTCTACTTCAAAGAACTACAACAATAAGATCACATCATTCTAGAAACTCAAGTGTTATATCAAGAAACTCTTCTCGGCATGGTAGGATAATAAGATTAGAACAAAAAGCAACAAAAGTATTAGGAGTCGTATTTTTTACATTCGTTATTTTATGGGCCCCATTTTTCGTTCTTAATTTGTTACCAACGGTATGTCAAGAATGTGAAGCGAAAATTAGTCATAGTGTATTCGATGTTGTTACATGGTTAGGATATGCAAGTTCTATGGTTAATCCTATTTTCTATACAATTTTTAATAAAGTTTTTCGACAAGCATTTAAAAAAGTATTATTATGTAAATATCGTAGAAAATCAAGTTGGCGACCACATAGATAACAGATAACCCATAAAAAAAGTTGAAACTTATATAAACAAATACTTAAAAGAAATTAATTTAAAATATATAATTAAACATAAAGACGCTCAATATATTTATTTTAAAATTAAAAAATTATAGTTTTTAAAATTTGTAAAATATAAATTTTATATTGTTATGCTAAGTGTAAGTGTGTCAATTTATATAAGCAAATCTATGGATGAAAATTCATTTTAATTATCAACATATCATTCTTTCAAGAAAACCGTGGATTTTATAAAAAAAACAATAATTATATTTTGTTTTGTACAAAGCATATCAAAATTTCAATAATTTAAAAAACAAATATAAAAAATTTGTTTAAATTTTATGTAAATTATAATCTTAGCTGGTCATAGAAAATCCACCTAATTTTTTTGTAATATTTTAATCGATGAAAAAAACATTATTACTGTTTTATGTTCTGGCTTGAAGATGATTATATATCAAAGAGAATCTAATACAAAACAAAAAATTTGTATTAGAGCTTTTCAACAACAAAAATTTATATTCAATAAAATAAAAATAGAACTAATTTTTTTTTAAACTTGTTTCTTTGGGGCATACAAAATAACAAAAGTTATCGTTTGTGCAAACCAGTAGCGACTGTGATTTATTGAAAACTTTTACAATTGTATTGCCCCTACAACCAGATTGTTATAAATATTTTAAAAAACATAGCATATGCAAAAGTGTGAACTCTAAACGTACCAATTGTTAACTACTCAGGATTGCCATATACCACAATTTGAAATTTGACGCTGGGTGCGCGTTTTATTATGGATTCGCAACAACAGGTAAAAATATAGCAGCAATAATAACAACAGGTTTCCAATAATATGATAAATAATATATTTCATCGTTCGCGTTATAAAAGTATAAATATTTATTTCGAATTTCATACTCCATTTTTCATCTATTTATATATCTATCTTAAGATTTCAAACGATTCTATATAATTGTTACAAAATGTTACTCTTAACGATACACAAAAACGAAATAACGAAATGAAATTGTGTTATTAATAATAATTACTTTCGTAACGTTTTAAAAATTCATTTGCGTTACAATAACGTTAAACGTAACGATAACGTTAATATTTTATTTCGTTTCTTTGAACAACTTTTTGTCTAATTATATGAAAACTAGGGGATATCGCGCAGGCTCCGCCTCCCCGTACCCATCCGCCGCACTCCAACACCCTCTTCCTCTTGTCATCTGGTTTTGATACAATTACTATTCATCATAATCCAATCTCTTATAATTTTATTTACAGAAAATGAAACTATGGAAAAATAATGATGGAAAACAAATATTATATTATTTTTAGCACTTCCTGTCAATTAAATAATTAATTTTCTTTTTAATGTGGAAATTATATAAATTTGAACGAAACGGCTAAACGAAAATAGCAATAATTTTAAAAAACTACATTATCGATCAATTTAAAATTTAAATGCCGTAAATGGAATTTTTATGAATAAAAAGCAATAGTTTTTATGTTATATAAAAAAAATAATAAACAAAAACAATAAAATAAATATAGAGTCCGCGTCCATGTCGATAATGACAACCAAATTTTGGCCTGAGTATTTTGAACTTCATTTTATTAAAATAATCTATTTAAATTTTTAAATTATGAAACTGTATACTATAATACAAACTGTTTTTTGGACCAAAAATATTAAAAGTTTTCAAAGTAAATTCTTTTTAAAAAATGTTAAAAATCTATATTTTCTATACTGTTATGTTTCTTCTATAGAACAATTTTCTGGTTCTGATTCCTGCCGCAATATGTTTTTGATTAATTTAACTTGATTTAAGTAAAACTAAATCTAATCCATTTCAACCAATTAATTGTAATGAAGATTTAATCCTGTATTTATCAACCTTATTATAAATACCATATTATACCAAATTATTTATGTCTAAATTATTACTAAAAAATAGAATGTTCCATGAAACTTTCGAAATTCTAACTTTTTTCATAATACATATTACATATCCTGTGACTAATTGAAAATCAAAAAAATTTTAAACAAAAATTACCATTCAATATTTTATTGATAAAAATTTAAATCAAAAACAATCAAAAATATTGAGAAAAAAGATATTCATTTCACAACAATCACAGATAGAAAATAGAAAAATAAAAAAAGAAAACAACAAATGAAAACCAGAATAAACACGAAAAATTTCTTCTAAAAAATTGAGGAAAATATTGTAGATGTGGTAAAAATCCCCTGAATGCATTCTAAATTCTACTTCGTATTGACATCACACTGTGCTAAAAGATAATAGTAATAACCTTAAAAAACTACATTATCGATAAATTTAAATACCGTTAATTGTCCGCAGCCTTAAACTGTTTAAAAGGCCTTTTGGATGAACATATACGCATATTGAAAGAGAAATTCATACTTAAATAATAGTTTTTGTTTTTCCTTATTTTATTTAACGGGAATGAAATTATGGAAAATAATGATCGGAAAACCACTATTATATAATTTTTAGCACTACCGGTCAAAAAAATTATTAATTTTCTTGTTAATATCGAAATGATAATAATTTGAACGAAACGGGAAAAGACAGTAGCAATAACTTTAAAAAACTACATTATCGATCAATTTCAAATTCGTAAGACGAATTTTTTGTGACTTTTATGTATTTAGGAATAAAAAAAACAATAATTTTAATGTTATTTAAAAAAAAATTAAATAAAACAAATAAATGTACTACGCCAGGATTTGAACTCGTGACCTATCACTTCTCAGTCGACCTCGTTATCCATATTTCAATTTGAAACATTACGATCGTATAAACTATAATAGGGATAGACTCATGGCTATTATATTATAGATTAAAGTCCAATAAAAGCCGATTTATCTGGGTTTTGTTCAATTTCTGTGCATCCTTTATATAACTAAAGGTGTTGGTAGAACATTTTTTGATATTTGTGACAAAATAATGAGCATATATTTTAAAGATTACATTTAATTTTAAAATAATGCAACTAGAACGTTATAACATAATGAAATATAATATTTTTCTGTTCCATAACGAAATAACGTACCGAAAAAATAAATATAACGTTATAAAAACGAAACGATACGATTTTTTTTTTCGTTTTGCAACACTAATATCACATTTTGATTATAATTTTTCGTAAATTACAACCATGTATCGTTTGCTATTTATGTTTAAATGAATTGTAAAATTTGATTCATTTTTTTTTCTCTCCTTTATCTCCATTTTAGGAGCACAGGGCGTCTACTAGACTGGACCATCTAACTCTATTTGGGGCAATCGTTTTTAACTTTCCCCATCCCATGCCAATTTGTTTGGCTTCTATACTAGCAATGTTTTCTTCCAACTCATTGCTGGTCTTCCCTCCCTTTTTTTGCCTGGCGGATTCCACTCTAGGGACATCCTTGTAATAACTTCGGCTGGTTTTCTCAGTGTGTCCTATCCACACTGGGGGCGCGAAAATCCGAAATTCTATGTCCACGCCGTGCTACCTGGGCAACACTAACAGAATTAGGTTGGTGTAGTTGAGATGTGTAGAGTAAATACTGCTTATACTCAATGATTCTACACCATTGCGAGTCATTGGTGCCATAAAACCAATGCAACTCAAGCGTCTGTTCTCCATGTTAGAGAAACATGTAAAAAGGTTGTTTCCGGTGAACTTAAGATACAGAACGAACCAATTCACGAAAATTTGGGTTGGGCGAAGGGCTAACCCCACATTTCCGTAAAATATCTATTTGTTATGAGCTCTGTACACTGGCCTCGGCTTATCTCGAATTCATCAAAAAACAACCACGGAAACTGTACCCGGAAAACTGGGGTCAACTGTTCATGGAACGAGATGATTGGAAGCTGATTGCACAGACAGCAATACCCCTCCATGGGATGGAAACGCCAGAGAAAAAAAAAAGAGAGAGAGCTAGAGAGAGAAAGATAGATAGAGACCTATCCATCTCCACTTTCTCTTATATCGGACTCAATGTCTATCTGCTCTGTTTGTCGTAGTAGTTCTTCGTTACTGATTTTCTTAGGCCAGAAGCATTTGAACAGTTGGTTTACGCATTTGTTTCCAAATACCTGCAGTTGTTTTGTAATATTTTGTGTATGCTTCCATGTTTCACATCCATACAGTAATACTGAGTTTACACATGCATTGAACATTCGTAACTTTGTTTTTCTTGATAGGACGGACACATTCCACATTTGCTTTATATCTAATTAATACAATTTTCCTATTTAACTATGATATTATTTATTTAAAAATTTTATTTAAATTTAATATTAGTTCCACAAATATTTGCACGATACACTATCCAACTTTACAATTTGATCTATTTATACACGAGTTTATCCTTATTCTAGAGAACGCGATGTTACGTCATTCAAGTTATAAATATGTACGCCATAACCTTTCTTCTGCACCTTAATTGTTTTGAGAAACTGAAATTTTTCGTTATAGCTCAATTAATGTTTGTGTATTTCAAGAAGACAAATAGTAGAAGTTCTGATTTGACTGCAGTTAAACATCAACCAATTTAACAAGTATCTAAGCCTTTCTGATACTAACGAGATCAAAATGCTATCCCATGGATTAAACCAATTTCTTATACATAAAATCATTCTTTTTCCCTGTTCTAATGCTGTTTAGCATTGCTTTAGCATTCCTTTCTTCACCGTCGCTTTAAAATTGTTTTAAATTCTCCTTACTAACTAGTTTATATTTTTTCGAGTTGACACATGTTGACACGATTGGTAAAAAAAATTAGCTGAGGTTACTTTTTCAACTTTCATTTTACTTAATAAAATTATTTTAGCTATTCAAAATACCACCGTTGTCACCAATGTTAAGTTTTTGTCCCAAGTGGTTTTTATCTAAATACGCATTAAATACTAGATTATTTAGCAGTAAAGAAATTCCTTTAACACTGAAACTCATCGAAAATGAGCGGTTTTCATTTACCTTGGAAAACATCAAATTAACAGACCAAAATTATTCCACAACAGATATGTATTTTACAAATATGTTAATCTTTAAATTAATTCACAAACCTTCAAAAAAATTTCTTTTATATATTTCATTGCCGTAAGATATGTTGTATTTTATAATACCGTTATTTATTCACACATAGTAGGTTGATAATAACGTTTATTTATTTAATTCAAAATGTAAATAAATTATGATCAAACCCTTTTCAGACATGTATCTATTCAATTGTCAAACTGAAAATAAAATAAATAAAATTTTCTCCAAATCCTAAATCAAATTGCACGAAAGACAAAACAGTTCTAGTTTCTATTATATTATTGTGATTATATTTAAAATTATTATGTTACGTGTTATATTAAACAGTTAACATATCATTTGATAGAGTATCTGGTATTAGTTAAGACAATTTAAAAAGATAGATATATCGGCATCCGAAATTTAAGTGAAGGATACTGTTACTGTTAGTGTCCACTCTTATAAACAGCGGTGAAAGAGTAGCAAAGAAATTTGTCTGGGTCGTGTCATCCGCCAAAAACATTGTGTTTTGTTACACAAAGCTTTACACTGCATTTTGATTACACTTTTTTTTTTATCACAAGAAATGTATGATAACACAAGCATCACAATAAAGCCCGAGAATGGTGAGCAATGAAACTCAAGCAACAATGTGAATCCTTTGATTTTTTTCAATCCATCAACAATTAAAATGTATCTAACCATCAACTCTGTTGTGCAGTTGACAACGTGTCTGCCAAAAAATTTGAATTTATTGGCAAGGATAAGGTTACGAGTTCGAATCCCAACTGAAACACGTAGATTTTTAATTGAATTAACTGTAAGGTTTATTCAGAAAAACCCAAAACTGATTTCGAATTGAAAAAATTCAAAGAGTGGTGCCCTTGGTGTACAAAATAAATTCCTTATTAACTGCCTGATCACTTGTACATTCTAATAACCGCTCGATTGCTGCTAAACTACAACCATCAACTTGATACACATAATCGAAATCTAAACAACGTCCCTAGTGATTTCACTTCGATTCGATTAAGTCATGATTATTATAGAATCATTTGCATTGTAAGATGTACTAAATTATTTAACTATAACACTTTTATTTATATCTAATGATATTTTGAATAAAAATTTGTGTCAAAAAAAACAAATATTATTATGAAAAATACAGGTGTTCGTTCCGATACACCACTCAAAGTTTGATTAATTAATATTAACTTGTTGAAAGTAAAAATTAAAATTTAAATCAATGTGATTTTACATAACGACTTGGTCTTTTAAAAAGGCTTTCGATTTATCTCTTACGCTTTGGTTTTCTTATTCAATTCAACAACAAAAATTATCCCAAACATTGAAAATTTGCCGTAAACACAAAACAAATGAAAGACAGAGAAAAATTTTCAAACAATCCGTCTTACACCATCAAATCATAACCACAAGGTCGTTCAAAATGTAATCAATCATTAATATTGCGAGAATATCTCAGTTAAAACACATAAATCGGATCACCCTATTCAGATCACCCAACATCAACGCACCTGCACAGATTCAATATACTCTATTTCGTTATCTTTTTAACAGAAGAAATATATTTGTTTCTCATTAAAAAAAATAAAATAAAACAACAACAAACAAGTCCGAATGAAAGATATATATATATATTATGAAATAATAAACTAAAAGATGGATTTATTTATACAGTGAAATGTTCTATACAGTCAGATATTATTTATGAAATGCTCTTAAGTTGTTTGATAGTACAGTATGTATGTGTGATTCTGTGAAGACTGTTAGTTTTAGATTTTAAAAGAAAATGTCCACTGATCCGATTTTTGTTGGTCGTAACAAACTCAGAAGAAAAGCCATCGATTGATACGAAATGTATCAGTCGGTGGGAAAATTGTGAATCAGTTTCATAACTGCGGCATGCGCTGATCGAAGTTGGCCAAGCTGGCATGCGCTGATAGAATCTGGAATCGAATGTTTTTGAGATGTCTAATGCGATATCGTACGTTTCACCACCTTTATCAAGTATGATGTTCCAACGATGGGCTACATAGTTCAAGAGATCGGTTGTTGATTTTTTGTTTCGAAAATCTAATTGGCTATCAGATATTAACTGGATGTCTTATAAAATTTTTGGCATATGTGTATTAAAATAACATATTGTTACTTAACAATTTCATTTATTGCAAGCCTTAAAATTGATTATCAGAAAAAATACAACAATTATTTTGCTTAGTAGATTGGTTGGTTTAAACCACAAATTTATTTACAATTTCTGTCGATAAACTGACTTGTTATATCATTACATTACGATCTATTCATAAAGATTTTAACATTAGTCAAGAAAAAAAATAATTTATGTATAACTTTCCTTACCACAAATTATTGGTTGCATAAAATAAATCTTCTCATTAAATTTGAATTAGAATTTATTTAATTTTAAGTAAGATTAGAATTTACCAAACCAAATTTATTTTTTCTCTTAAAATTATATATTTCACAAACAGTTGAGTTGGTGTACATAATTGATTCTACAAAAATATTGTAAATAAATTAATTTTTATTAAAGATCCTTAATTCGACTGATAAAAATATGTAAAATCAGATTAATCTGAGGGCTCTGATATACCAATACTTCGGTCTGTGTTGAGAGTAGAAGTTTTCGGCAGAAGGTTTTGATGGAAGCGTTGTTTTTTCTTTTGGGTGAGAAACGTATATTCAAAATAAAACTCTTTGCCAAAGAACAGGGCTTGTATTTCTGTTAAGAAATGTATTACTAAATCATATATGAACATACCTCAAGCATACATACCTCTCCACTTAGAATTTGTTAGGTTGAAAACATACATTTGTGTGAGAGTCTCTCCCCCCACTTTGTTTAATTTTGCCCAAAAGCTTTGAAGCTATGACAATATTTGAAATAAAAAAACGTTCGTGAGTCCCAATCTCCTTTAATTAATTTTGCTCAAACTCATTAAGAATAGAACAAAAAACAGCACTTAAGGCTTATGTACCTCGTATTATTTAAATCAAGTGACAAAACTGCAAGTTATTACTGAAGTTAAAAATAAACATTCGCATGAGAGGCTATTTCATAGAACATCCTCCATTTTATCTAACTTTGCCAAAAAGCTTTCAAATCTATAAACAAGCATACCAAAAACTAATGTCATCAAATCATATGACATGGCTTGTTATTAAAGTTTTAAATAAACAAGTGTTCGGGAGTACAGTTATAATAACATCCTCCACCCTCCCTTCTTTCAAGTTTTGCTCAAAGTCAACGCCACCAAATAAAAATATATTTTGAAAGAAAAAAGATGGATATCGGGCTCGAGATTTTTCTCGAGATTATTATACCTGAGTATTGGTCTCTCTCTCTCAAAGCAAAATAACTTTTGTGTCATACAAACTACAATATGCGTCACAACAACAAGACTATCTGTTAAGAACTTGATCCAACAATGCTCTCTGAGGTGCAAACAAAATTTTAAATAGTTGTGGCCTGAAACCACAATTGATCCCAGCAAATCCATTCATTTGTATACATTATACACAGATCGAACGAAGAAGTTTTCTACATTCTTTCATTTTAATAGCGTGGGTTTTCAACTGGATACGCTAACTGACTGATGAGTGACACAGAAAAAAGAATATAATTGAGACATCCATCATGTTTGTTTAATACTAATTGGTTGTATAACGATAAGGAAAACTAAAGTTAATATTAATATTATTTATTCCTTGTTCCATCAAATGTAGAGTTAGAATGATCCAGTTTAGCTAAAATTTAATATCAAAGATTACAAATGGTAAATGTTTTGCTGATTGCATGTTGCTTTATTTATGATTGGAAAAACTTTGGAATGCCCAATACTTCAATCAATACCGAAATCAAAACTTCTAAATCTAATTACCAATAAATAATTTTACTAGTTATAATAAATAAGACCATGGACATTACACACTGCCCCATGAGTTAACAAAAGATGATTTTTCAGAATGAATTGCAAGAAATCGAACAATAAGTTAACATGATATTTGTACTTACTATGTAGTGATAGAATCAGAAAAAGGTTTCATGGATTATGTCTACGGAATTCAAAGACCACTTTTAGATTTAAATTCGTACTTTACAAAAAAAACTTTATATAGACTTAAAAAAATACATTTAATTCAAATGAATAAAGTCAAATCAAGTTACTGACAAATCGAAAAGTTGGTTGGATTCATTGATATCGTTAACATAAAAAATTAAATTAAAATCTAACTAATTGGGATTTCTTTATATATTCAAACATTCTGAAAGATCTTTAGTCAATGTCAAATTAGATGTAGTAAAGCCGTCGTCACCTACTCAAAAAATTAAGTCATAAATCTTTAACGAAAATATTTTTACGATTCACAAATCTTTGACAATAGTACATTAAAAAAATTGTTTCAAATGATTCTTCGCTTAACAGTAAAATAAAATTTCTTTTCTTCATTCAAATTAGTTGATAAGAAAAAAACGAAAATCCTATTCGAAATCAAATATCAATAGTAAATTCACAAACAAATCCAATTCGAAAAGATAAAACAAAATCCTCATATAACCTAGAAGCGATGCATTTTAAATATCCATATATATCTATTTATTTAACCAATTTTCATCAAGGTTTTTTGACTTTTTTTCATCAAGATTTGACTTTTGATATCTATCTGTTAGATCCAGTTTTCAGTGTATAATCAACGTAGAAAAAATGGAATACATACTTTCCGCAAAAAATTAATTAATGCTTTATTTTTTTTAATCCTTGAATATTATAGCATCAATTTATTATTCGATCTAGTTTAATTTTTTACGATATTAACCAATTAAATTTGTTCGTTTAACTGTTAATAGCTATTAACTAAAAGAATAACAATAATATTTAATATTTAAATATCAAATATTTTTAATTAAAGTTAACTTTTTGATATAAGAAGAAGAAAAACGTATAATAAAATATTATAAATTAAATATATGCAATATCGATAAGTGGAAAATAGGTTTAAAAAAACAAATAAACATTGCTTTTATGTTGTTCTAATTTTTTAAATTTTTATAAAATGTTTCAGTATAAAAATAGTGTCTTTAAAGTTTGAAACCAGTCGCTTGATAAAGGTTGCTAAAAAATATTTGACTAAAAATACCAAGTTAAATAAAAGTATTAAATCAGATAATATAAATTCTTCGTATTCTACCTACTCACATTCATAGAAAAAAAAACATTGCGATGCATAGGCTGACTTCACCACAGCTCTGGAAACATAGTGTTCTGGATATATAATGAGCTAATATCCATCAAATACTTTGATTAAAAGCTAACCAATGTTATAAATTTCGCGTAGTTCTAATTATAAAAATATTAAAGAAAGCAGTAGTATCCCATCAAACATAAATTCGGTTGTACGAGAAAAAGTAAAAAAAATTTTTAACCGGAAGAGGCAAACAGGAAGTTGGGATGCAGAACTGTTGTGGACCGTACTAAATGGTTATGTATCAAGTTTCATCTGATTCGATTATCAGGTACAGATATTATTGAGCTTTCAAAAAAACAGGCATATGGGACAGCCCCGCCTACTTTGTTCACTATCGCTTAAAAACTAATCAGTTCCTTGCCACACATACTTGCATCCTTTTCCAAAGTGTCATCAAAATTTATTCACGAACGAATGCTGTGTGCTCCCAACAAACATTGAAAAAATTGTGACACAGTAAACAGGTGTTCGGGAGGCCCCCCACCGGCCACCACTTACTTCAATATTGTCCAAAAACTAACCAGTTCTTTGTCATTTAAGTCTCCATTTTTTTTCTAATTGTCATTAAAATAAATTAATGAATGAAGTCTGTATGCTCCCAACAAACTTTAAAAACCAAGTGTGAAAAGTCAGCATTTGTATGGTACCCCCCGCCACTTTGATCAATGTGTCCCAAAAGATGATAATTATCTTCTCACACTAATTGGAACCTTTTTCATAAGTTTCATCATAATCACTTCATTATTGTAGGCTGTAGTGTGCAAAAAGACACTGAAAAAAATGAAAAAATTACAAAAAAAAATTTTTACCGGAAGTGAAAAACCGGAAGTTGGGATGCAGAACTGTTGTGAACCGTACTATATGGTTATGTGCAGAGTTTCATTCAATTCGATTATCAAGTACAGATGTTATTGAGCTTTCAAAAAAAACAGGTGCTCGGGACACCCCTTACCACTTTGTTCACTATCGCTCAAAAACTAATCAGTTCCTTGCCATACATAGTTGTATCTTTTTCCAAAGTTTCATCAAAATTATTTCACGAACGAATGCTGTGTGCTCCCAACAAACATTGAAAAAATTGTGACACAATAAACAGGTGTTCGGGAGGCCTACCACCATTTAGTCTAATATTGTCCAAAAACTAATCAGTTCTTTGTTATTTAAGTCTCCATCTTTTTTCTAATTGTCATTAAAATAAATTAATGAATGAAGTTTGTATGTTCCCAACAAACTTTAAAAAGTGTGAAAAGTCAGCATTTGTATGGTAGACCCCTCGCCACTTTGATCAATATGTCCCAAAAGATAATAATTATCTTCTCACACTAACTGAAACCTTTTCCATAAAGTTCATCATAATCACTTCATTATTGTAAGCTGTACTGTGCATAAAGACACTCAAAAAACTTCAAAAAAAAAATTTTTATCGGAAGTGAAAAACCGAAAGTTGCTATGCAGAACTGTTGTGACTTGTGAACCATATTAAATGCTGATGTACCAAGTTTCATTCAATTCTATTATCAGGTATAGATGTTATTGAGCTTTCGAAAAAACAGGTGCTCCGGGGACCCCACACCACTTTGGTGTGGGGTCCCCGGAGGGGATGTGGGTCACTATCGCTCAAAAACTAATCAGTTCATTGTCATACATATTTGCATCTTTTTCCAAAGTGTCATCAAAATTCATTCACGAACGAATGTTTTATGCTCCCAAAAAACATAAAAAACATTGGGAAAAAACCACCTGTTGTATGGTGGACCCCCAAACCCTTTATCGAATGTACTCCAAAAGCTGATAAAATCTTTCTCATGATACTTGAAAGCTTTTACCAACGTTTCATGAAAATCGAACTTGAAAAAAAAACTTTTTAACCGGAAGTGACAAACCGGAAGTTGGTATGCAGAAATATTGGAAACTGTACTAAAACCTTATATACTAAGTTTAAATAAGATCATAAGCCGGGATTAGAAGTTATTCAAGATTTAAACTTAGGGAGACCCCCCCCCGCCATTTTGTTCAAATTTAAAATGAATCCAGATCTTGCATTTTCAAGTGAACCTGTATCATTTTCCAAATTTTCATCAAGATCCTATGTAGAAATGTCAACCACACACCCACACACACACACCCACGCACATACAGACGTACACCAAAATTTTTATTGGCTATTTAGATAGAGGAGGATGGTCCAAAACAAAAGAAGAAACAAAATTTGGGGTATGTAAGATTTTTTTTTCACGATAGATTGCATTACTTCACACAATTTAAAATTGTGGTGAAGTAAAAATGTTGTTTGTCTTTGGTATATTAACAACTGATTCGTCAACAAATATGCTTCAACACAACATTGATTAAAAATTAGTAATCTACCCCACAAAAAACGAAATAAAATTTCTATTTCTATTTCTAACAATGTAAAGTAAGTCTTAGTCACATACTCGTGGCTTGAAAAATAAAAATTAATATGTGTAAAAAAATACACATAACGTTCAAAACACCCTTATGACTTTGTGTATACAATAGAGTACATATTACACTCAACGTGTTAATAAAAAATTCTATGCTGTATTTATAAACGTAAGAAAAGCTGTTCATTATTGCAACGAAATCTCAACTACAATCAGTTATTTTGTAAACATATCCTGAAAATTTAACAGTACTATGAAGGTGATTTTGATTAAGAGATCTGAATTAAAACTAAAGCGGCTTTCAAATGTACATTGTAAAGTTTCAATTGATCACTTTATATCCATAGAAATGTTTTCTTCGTGTTTTGAATATATATTAGTATTGATTTAGTTCAAATTCAAAAACAACCTTTAATCGTGTCACAATATTACTGGTACTAAGAAAACAAATAACAATAGATTTACGAATACTATTATTTATTAGAAGGAGAAATCAGTTTCGTATTATATTTAAGCATAACAATTTAATTTTTCAATAACAAACATCAGCCTTTTTACTGATAGCTTTATTTTTATGGTGTTATCATATGCACAGTTAATAATTAATATTTATCACGGTTGCTCACTACATTACTAAGGCAACTAGGGTTTTAAGGTTCTTAATCAATAGGATACCTCTAAACCAGTGAGGCAAAAAGTACGAAGGCAGCTCACGATGTTTCTTGTAACGACATCTATCTGTAGACATTCAAAATTTTAAATCTGTTATTAAAAATTTGTAATGTCTGAAATTTTTTTCTCAGTATCTTAATGATTAGTGGAGTCTTACCTTAATGATTAGTGGAGTAACGACGGATATACAGATAGAACACGGTTATCAGCGGATACAATAAAGCTTCTAGCATTAACTGGAGAGTTCACTAATATCGATTACAAAATGATAACTGTAATAAAGATTTGTAACAACTAAGTTCGCTGGTAAACTTATGATGGGTGCAGTTCACATAAAAAATATTCTTATTCTTACCTTCTTGAGGTTAGTTTATATTAGGAGAATGGTTTCCAAAGTAGAAACGAATAATACTTACACGTATAAAGACGAAGAGAATAATCATAATGAAATAATTAAACATCAGTTCAGTTCTAGAAGTTATTCATAATTCTAAACTAATCCAAACTTATCATTTCATAATCATATAATTTTTTTCGTCCTTCACAAATAGAAAACAAGAACAATAAAAATCTTATGCCAATGGGAAATTTTCTCGTTATTGATTTTATGTTTATAACTCAATTGTTATAGTTTTCATAATAGTAAATTCATAAACAAGTTTTGTAGTCGGTTTTGTTGTAACTTATCTATATACATTTATGACCAAGCAATAATTTTATCAACCAATCTTAATTTTAAGTATTAATCGAAAAATATAGTGGTGGTAAATAAAAATAATATAAAGTTGATTAAAACTTTCGTTGCTATTTCAATGGGGGGTCATCGGGTTTTTTCTGAACAGCAATTCCGTACTGAAACTGCTTATTTCTGATTTGATGTTGTTGACTGGATGTTACTGTGGGTGTAATTCTTTTGTAATGCATTATTTTTGGATTTATGTGATAGTCCAAACCCAGACGAGAGGCAATAAAATTAGCCTTGCTACTACCAGATGATGTTCACAGAGTCAGGTCTTATCATTCCTCATGTGGAGTTCATCGGTAGTTCAAATTCTGGTCATTAGATAACCTGAGCCGCAAAGGGCTTGTTTAAGCGGACGACATAATCATTGGGCCACAGATTAGTTTGAGAAAATACCCTGTATGAAGTATGCGGTGATAACTCCCAGTCACATAAAAATATCAAAAATTAAATTACGAGCTGCATTGCGTTATACATATTTTATATTCCATCATTGTAATTCCATTTAACAAAAAACAAATTTCGACTCCTGGTAGAAAAGGGGTAAAGTTTCCAAAAAATAGATTCAATGAAATGTAACTTGCTTCATATTATTGTTTGAACTACGCATAAAATGAAATGTCAATTCTAGTTTCAGTTTGTAAAATTTCTAGTTAGCAAAATTTCAATTCAATTAAATTAAATACATATTCTTTAAATAATAATAACAAATGTATTGAAATTATAAACTGTGACGTTTCATATGTGGAATTGGAATTTGGGATTTAGTTGGGAAAATTTATCGTTTCGTTAGTTGGTCTATTCAAACTTGTTACTTGTTATATAAGATATATAACTATTCCTGTAACATTGTAAAAAATGAGAATAATTAACTGTTTGGTGGATATAAAAACTTTTCTCTTTTTTCACCAGGATAGCAACTATTTTTTTACAATTAATTCAATGATTTATTTGTGATATTACATCACTCCAATGGAAGTTATCCCATCATGAATAATAAGACTGAATCTAACAATATATGGTGTGCAATTTATGAAATTTTTTGCTATCCACAAAATTGTCGATCGATCTAGTTTCGAACCGATAAGAACTTTTTCGAAGTATAAGAAAACAAAAAACTTTCATAAACATATATTTATTAGATTCAGGGTTATGCAAATTTATTTATCTAGTTGATCACTATTGTTGTTATACTTTAAGCAAGTAAGAATTGGATAACAAACTTGTATCGGCAAGAAGAAGATGACCATCTTCACTTGTGTCTATCGACACATTATCTACAATTAATTCAATGAATTATTTGTGATATTACATCACTCCGATGGAAGTTGAATGAATAATGAATAATAAGACTGAATCTAACAAAATATGGTGTGCAATTTATGAAATTTTTTGCTATCCACAAAATTGTCGATCGATCTAGTTTCGAACCGATAAGAACTTTTTGTTACACTTTAAAAAAAGTATATCATTCTCATCAGGGCTAGCCGACTAGATACACTACCAAAAATATTTAACGCTATATAAACCAAAATTGGTCTACTGCTCTAGCGAAGTATAAGAAAACAAAAAACTTTCATAAACATATATTAATTAGATTCAGGTTTAGTCAATTTATTTCTCTAGTTGATCACTATTTTTGTTATACTCTAACCAAGTTAGAATTGGATAACAAACTTGTATCGGCAAGAAGAAGATGACCATCAATTTTGGTTTATATAGCGTTAAATTTTTTTGGTAGTGTATCTAGTCGGCTAGCCCTGATGAGAATGATATACTTCTTTTAAAGTGTAATAAAATTCTTATCGGTTCGAAACTAGATCGATCGACAATTTTGTGGATAGCAAAAAATTTCATAAATTGCACACCATATTTTGTTAGATTTAGTCTTACTATTTATTTTGTTAGATGGAAATACAATGATGGAATATCAAATATGTAAAACGCAATTAATGCGTAAGTAAATTTTTGCTATTTTGATTTCTTGGAATTGGGAGTTATCGCCACAATGTGAGCAGAAACTCAATTTTAGAAAAATCACGATGATCTCGTTTACCAAGAATCGTAAGTCTACCCTGAATCCAATTATCATGAACGGTTCGGCAATTTAGGCGATAAAATATTTAGCTGTTATATTAGAGAGTAAGATTCAGTGGATTAGCTACATTAACATAGTAGTAATATGTCCACTAGAGCTACTATGATATGCAAAAATCTTAAGGTGCACATTACGTATGAAGCAGTCGTATGGAGAAGAGCGTTCGAGAAAAGAAGTTAAAAATAAAACAGAAACTCTTATGTATCTAAATAATGAAGCAAATAAGGACATGTCCTACTGCGTCATTGGAGATGCTTTTCGCACTAATCTCCAGATCAAGAACATAGCTAGGGAAGCAATTCTTTAATATAGCTTGGTAGCCACGGCGAAGGGAAAGATCATCCACATCAAACATCGAACACAACTTTCCACTGAAAAACTCTTGCTTGAGTATTTTTTTTTTAAATAATACCGCATTAACAGCGGCATAGCAAATTAGTAGATGTAATTTAAATCTGTGCTGTAAACACTTTTTATTTTAAAAGCTTGCAACTAATTTGATATCTAGCCTTACTAAAAATCAAATTTTTTTTAATTTAATACTTCACGCTGTGAACACCATTGCAAACAAAAATCTTTGATTTCTGCACCGTCTCCTTTTCCCAAAAATTAATATACTACCTACTAATTTGCTATGTCGCTGTAAATGCGGTATAAAATGAGTCGTGTAGTACGAATTACAATATGTGAAACAGCAACATATAAAAACCTTAGAATAAAAATTGGTTTGACTGAGTTTTTTTTTTTGATCGATCAGTGCAGTTCTCTAACTTTTATTTCTATATAAAACAAACACTGCCATTTTTTTATCCACTGCTTCTTTTCTGGGTGGTATTAACAGTCTCACAATTTTTTGATTTTGACCTGCCATTTAACAATAAAATTAATACTTGGAACTTTTATAAGTGTTAAAAAATTATTAAGATAAAAGAATTAAGGGATACAATAGATGCAAATTTTTCAAACCACCCAAAAAAAATTTCACTTGCAATGTTGTTGAACCAAAAAACCAAAGTATGTTAATCGAATTTGAAGATACACTTTATCCCAAAAAAAATCACCTCATTCATGAAAAGATTTTTTCTGACAGGCACTCTTTAACATTCTGACATAACTTCCTTCATCTAAAATCTCGAGCTTTTTTTATGGAAAGCAATCATATTTCGAACCACAAAAACATGAGCTCCTTCGGTTGCTCAGGTGTGACGAATGAGATTTGCAAGCTCGGGTAAAATCAACTTAATCTCTGCGGCATTTCATTCATCTATAATGAATTAATGGAAAATCGTTAAATCATCATATCTTTTCGAACCATATGCAAATGTCGAGTCACAAAACTTTGACAATGTTCATTTGGCATCACTTTCGACCACTGATGTAGATCAATAATACTTTCTGAAATATGTGTTGAACTGAGAGTTTTTCAGTTTTTCTCCGTTTGGATAAGTTTAAGTTTAAGCATTTACGCAAAACGCAAAAGTCGTCGAATTTAAAGCTTTTGAACGATTATTTGAAGTCAAAATCCCCTCCTAACAGTGATCGTAAAAATTTACAATTAAATTCGATAAAAAATAAAGAAATAACTAAACTAATAACAAACCGTTTTTATGATAAGTCCAAAAAATTGTGTCCTTACCTACAATGAAAAGAAAATACAACAAATTGTTAGTGTTATATTTAACAGCAATTACACTATGCAACTAAAATATTTTAGGGTTCGATAATAGTATATTCTTCAACGATTACGAAAATAGCATATTTATATTAAAAGCATAAAAATATGATTTTCGGCTAGTAGAAGACTGTCGTTTTTCTATTTTCTTTTAAACATCATTATTAAAAATAAAACAAAAACAGGTATTCTAGGATGGTTTAATTGATAGATTGCGTTATATTGCTAGTTTAGAAATTAGAGTTGGCTTTTAAAAAATACTATTATTACTAGGGACGAACAATATCTCTAAATTTGATTCAAAAATATTTTTTCTTAAATCTAATCTCCACACTGAACGGATTACACGTGTGAACTTATTTGTTCGAACTATAGAACTAAACTGACTTATCATGTTTATCACGAAATACATACTCTTCTTTAGCGAACATTAACTTCACGGTTATTTGAAAATTTTAACCCCGTTATTATTTTTTTTAGAATTTGTACGGAATAACCAACATTTCTACGAGACGCGCCATCGTTGAGTAGGGCAAATTTACGAACGGAAAACGTTTTCATCTCGTATATAGTGAATGCTTCATAAAATCATAGCAACTTCAATTTGTTTTTTTTTTTTTTGAAACCCAGAATTAACCGAGAAAAACAATATTTAATTCGTTACTTTCAAGTCATTTGAAACCACTTTCATTCAAAAAAAAAAATATATACAACCATACATAATCCCCCAAAAACAGTTTTAATTATTTGTGTGGAATTTTGTACCTGTTTATGAAAACATGTTGAGACTAATTTCGAAATAAACATTTATTGTTAAAACCAAATGGAATAAACAATTTTAAATTTGTTTGTTATTAATTCGAAGAAATATTTTTCCACTTTTGCAGGGGAAAAACCACATCAATGCATCAATTTTTGTGTGAAAAACAAACAATATGACAGATACTTTTTCACGTCAAAACGATTGGGGTTGTCTTCGCAATTGCATTAAAGTTTAAAAAAAAATGTATTTCCATGCCTAACGGAATTAATCAGCCATAAAAGAATGCCAGTTTTATATTTACTGTTGCAAGAATATGTAGTCGATGATCAAATGGAATATTGGTTTGAATAAATTAAGTCAATGTTACCGCCTATGGTTTTATTTGAGTAAACAAATCAATTATCCCTTTAGATCAGATTCAGTGTATGTGTAATAAAAAACACATACATTGAACAAAGAAAACTTCAATTGAGTAAATGTGTTGCACGGCTTAATAGTAGATTATAGCAATCCAAGCTACTTAATGGAAAAAAAATTGTTAGTTCATTTTTTGCTGCTGTTAAAAGTTTCTGGTTGACGTTTATGTTAAAAGATTGGCATCAAGCCAAGACGATTTCGTACAACAATGTAAAAAAGACTGAATATTGAGGTGTAGAGACAATTATTATAATAATGAAGTTCGAGACTCCATCTCCTTTGAATGACGTCTTTAACAATATATTACTTCAATATATTAAACTCCCAGCTTTATTTGCTGTTCAGAAAGAGACTCGAACCCAGTGAATTGGTGAAAACGGTTTAGGATTGTGAAATTTAATGCGATTATCTAAGAAATAGCGGAATAAAAAAGACTAAATTACATGAAACGATTACGCCACACAGTGGGATTTTTTGTGCAATAAGTAATTTTTTCGACACATACAATTTAAAAATGTAATGATGCAGTTTTGTAGAAAATTGATTCAGTATGAAGAATCTGTCTTTGAAATAATGAAGTAAAGTCACATGTAAATTTTGGTCCAAAATATTGAAAACTGTTTACGCACTTCTATAGTGTTTGTACGTAAGATAACTTTATTGCTCTAATTTAAATAGTGATTATTTTCAAATATAGCCTTTTCTGCGTATTTAAAAAAAAAATTATAAAGTTCGCTCATATGGTTTAAAAGATATGATAGAATAAAATTTGTTCTATAATGTGCCGTGATTGCAAACTTCCTTGGAAGAAAAAAAAGGTTGCTCGGTCGTGCTAGGTGCTCCCGCTATAATAAAATGAAAGGTAAGACTCCATACTATCAATTAAAAAAAAAAAGTTTAAATAATTAATAATCTTTTATAAAATCATAAAATTTATAATATCATAAAATCATAAAATTTTGGGTTCTATGGGCGGAGGGTAGTGGGCGTGGCCAATTTTTATGAAACTTTATTTTATTCTTAATTGAGCTAATAAAAGGCTCTGTGCCAAATTTCATAAACTTTGGGCCAAAAATACATTTTGGGTTCTATGGGCGTCGCCAATTTTGATGAAACTTTATATTTTTCTTAATTGAGCTAACCAAAGACTCAGAGCAAAATTTCAACATTCTTCGAGCACTCCTTATATTTTTTGCCAAACATTGTATGAACAAATCCCACTGTGCGCCATTCTGTTGACTGTTGCTTTGCATCAAAACATCAAACATAGAATTGAAATTAATGTAACAAATGTTATTTATCGTTTTTTAACCCAATCGTTTTTTTATTAAAGATTTTGCAAAAACCCTAAATAAAAATCTCTTTTTACAGTTTTTGAGAAATGTTAGTTTTTACTATTCATAAAATAACACAAAAATTTTACCGAAACTATACATTGAATACTAATCTTTGTTGAACGTGCTTAGACACGCACAAATTTATGCTATCCAACGCAATATTTTCCTGTTTATATAAATGTTAACCTAAATTTTTATATTCAGCACTTTCTCAACTCTGATTAATAAACAAATATTAGAAATAAAAAAAAATCTACATTAATTAGTTTAATAGATAATTTTGTTAATAATTCAAAATATCTTTAATTTTAGAAAAAAATCTGTTTGGTACTAGATAGGAAAATTTATTTTTTCGTGACAAATTGTGTTAATATTAAAGAAAATCGTACATTTTGCAACAAGAAATGAAAACGTCGCTTTTTTTCAACAGTGAACATTTGTTCGCAAACATAAAACGTTTTCATCTCGATCCACGAGTAGTAAGTGCATTTACAACAAAGTTCCAACAGTTTTCTTGGTGTTATAATTTTCACCAATTTGAAAATGATTAAACTCAAGCTTTTATTCAATCTGGATGCAAATTGAATTTTGTACAAACAAAAGACTGCAACTCATAACAACTTATATAAAATTAATAATTAAGTTCTTATAAAACCAATTACCAATTTATTTGATAGGTAATTGAAGTTTTTATTAGATTGTAAAACAGGAACATAATTAGAAAATAAATAATAAAATGAAAAATGATGATAGGCAAACAACATTTAGAAAATTTAATTTTCCAATAAAGAGAAAAGTCATTTTTACATACATTTCATTATTACAGTAAAAATCCCCAATCTCCCGCATGGAGGGATCAGTTTTTATTGTTTTGAAAATTTTTTTATTTTTGATCTACGGGTGTGACAACCCCGCGTACTCCAGTCCCTGCTATTGACATACGAGTTAACGTGAGATATCACATACTACTGGCAATAGCAGTGAGATATCACTAGCCAAGATGACATCTTAGGGGTGGTGGCGGATGAACTGCATTCAGTCAACGGTAGCACCCTCAATCTTAGCTGTGAAATAATTCTTAATGATGAGACGCTATTGCTTCCTTGAAGAAACGAGTGTTCATATAACTATGTGTGGGCTTTAATCTTCAAGAAAGACAGGGCGTCACAGGATCAAGGAATGTGCAACCGGCTAGATTATTGGCAACTACAGTTTTGTTTTGTTTCAGCAAATTTTTGTAAAAATTTGCTATTTACTTTTTAATTTACTTTTATTTTCTCTATTCTATCATAAAATATTGGCCTATGTCATATTTTGTCAGTGATAGGATTTTTTGTTTAGTTATCCATTCTTTAATCAAAAATATAAAAAACAAAAAAAGAAAGATTTCAACATCTTTGAACGCATGTTGTTGTGGGACCTTGGTCGTAAAAGGTTTTTGTGTTATTGTGACACATATTGTAATTCCTACTACACAACACATTTTATTAAAAAAAAAAATAACGGAAATCCTTTTAAGCGGAAAATCACCGTACACGGAAAAAATGTTCCCTTCAAAATATTTTAATATATTTCTTGCTACTTTTGACGGAAACTCTCGGTTAACGGAAGGAAATTTTTTTGGTGTCTTACGAATCAATTTTCCTGCAAATGTCACTCCTTTTAGCGGAATTATTTTTGGAAACTAACTTTAAATAAGTAAAATGTCAAAAAATACGTTTCAATCGACTATTTTGGATGGTCAGAGTGTTTCGGTGTAAATTGCAAAACTGGAGTGTTGGTAATTAAAGTTGCCATTAAAAACAAACTTGATTTTCTGGATTGAATTTTTAAGAACCATTACTATTATATAAATCTATAGTAATCTATTGGGAATTGTAACGCCCCAAACATTGTTTTTTTTCCTATTCAGCATGTAACTCGCTACACATATCAATTGCAATTTCTTTACGGAACTTGGGCTTCGGTTTGGGAACAGTCTAAATTTTAAGGTAGCCAAATTTCGGTCATATTAAAGTTAGAACTTTAAAGACTTGGCGAAGTTTAAAGTCGCTTAAACATTTATGTATGGAAAAATATTTTCACATGAATCCGATTGAACAGTTCTTTGACATCCATATTATAAAGCGGCACGTACACAAAATCGCTTACATTTACTAATACAGACATCTGCAACCTGTGGTGGTTTGTTGTCAAGTTAGAGGCAATTAACCAAATAAGCTATCAGCGTCGGTAGGCAGTGTGAATAAGCTACACAAAACCACAATGTTCAAAGCAATTGTAACAATTTAATTTTGCTACCAACTTATGGTTTTGCACAAAACTTCAATTAAACTTAATAATAGTCTGAAGATACTTGATTACTGATTAGTATTGTTTTCTCACTGTGGGAGGAAAATGTCTCTCTGCTCCCTAGGGAGAAAGAAACAATCCGCGCTCGCAAATAGGATAGCTGCGTGCCTGCATATACAAAACGGGCAGTAAAATATTATATACTCCTGAATAACAGAAACTCTCGAAAGACGGAAAAAAATTGGCTCCGTTGAGTTTCCGTCTTTCGGGATTTTTACTGTACTATAAAACTTTTATAGTTGAAATTAATATTTGTTATTTGTTTATTTTCTATCTGAAAATGCAAATTTTTCTAATAATTGAAAATAAAATAGAATAATATTGATTATTGTGATTCTCAAAATTTTGTGGTTAATAGCAACTATACATAAGAGGTTTTAAAGATTTTAATATTAGGAATTGATTAGGAATAGAATAATTTAATTGAAATAAAACACTTGTTGTTGTTTTGCTGTTGTTGTTAATTAAATAATTAATCATGTTTTGCCAAGTGCCGTCAGTGACTACAGTAAAGTATATAAGGAAAAGAAAAGATTTTGAAGATGTTAGTGTACTTTATTCTAAATAAAATCTAGAATAAGTATTAATGATAAGCTAAATGTCAGCAAAAAACGATATATCCAACTGTTTAGGGGATCAGTCTGTTTTTTGTCATTAGAGTACGGAGACTCTGAGACATGCATTACTCATCAATTCATCACTATTCGAATACATCTTTGAAAAGGTAGAGCACGAATATTTAAGGTCAGGTTAATCACGCCACCGGTGAGTTTCAACAGCTCCGATGTAATGCTGTTGGCTCCCGACCAGCATTGTGTTAGGGTTTATATCTGGGCTATGCTTTGAATATCACTTAAAATGGCTGCATCAGACTTACAACCTAAAATTATTCTTTCAGATCAGACAGCCCTAAAGAGTCAATGCATCACTCGAATCTACAACTAACGAAAATAATGTGCATTCTATGGAAAAACAGATTTATATCTTTCTTCGGTACAAACAGCTTTAAGCGATGGCGATGGGTAATGCTCCAATTGTTACAAAATCGTTTAATTTATCAACAACACTTAATGGCGAGAAAACCACAGCATATTACACCTTGTCTTTCTATAACGTAGAAGAAAATACAGTTGTCATATACATCGATGTATACACCGATGTTGTGTTGAATAGGCTAGTGGTTAGCTACCTCTTTTTAGGTGAGAGTAAAACGAGTTTTTCACATTATATCGATTATCTCGTAAACTATAAATGCTATGGACTTGAAATTTGAGGTGCGTATAAAACTAATCTGCTCACATGAAATGACGGATGCAAATAAAACTAAAGTGGTTTTCGTTTGGTTTACAGGGGTTCGATGTGAGACCTTTGAGAAAACATATTTTTTTATAGATTCAAGTAGGGTATCATATGAAAGGACTTCATTTCAGTATTCTTTAAAAATTTATTTTGGAATTTTACACTTCACCATTTTTTGTATAATTTGGAATGACGTTTTTTTCGTGTTTTCTTACCTCGATTAGCTCCGAACCTAACTGATCAAAAATTTTCAAATGTATTTGGAATGATAGAAAAATTAGTACGTTTTTAATAAAAAATATAAAAAAGTGTCATATTCTCATACTTAGATTTATTAAGGGGGTGGATATGAGGAGGGGTAAAATCACTATTTAAAATAGGGTCAAGTGGGGTGTCATTTGAGAGAGCACTTTATTTAGAAAACAAAGCAATTTTTTTAAATTTTTTAAATTTTGCGATGCACAGTTTTTGAGTTATTTTCAAAAAAGTGCAACTTTCAGACCGTTCCCCCCCTACGTTTCGACACTGATTGACAGAAAAATTTGTAAAAATTCAGAGTTAGGAAATTCGGTAAATTTTGTATAAAAATTATAGCGAGGTCTCAAATAATTATATTTTTCTACACCCGTACTATAAAAATACACTTATATGACCAAAATCCGTTTTATAATGATATTCATTTCGATACAGATTTTATTACGATACAGATTTTTAATTAATAGAAAGAAACCCATAGTTTTTCAATCAAACATGCTATGCATTTGACGTTTGTTGAAATTTTCGTATTGAAAAAATTGAACTTTAAAATTTAAAAATTTAAAATTTGAAAATTGAAATTTTCGTTGTAATTTTCATTCTTCGTTATTTACCGGGTGTAGAAAAAATAGCGTATGCCACTTTCATGTAATGGTTATTACATGATCGTAGCATAATATACTATTCTGTGTGTTTAGGGGACCGGTGTAAAGAGGGTAAAAAAAAAAATTGTTTGACCCAAGCGAGTGGGGTGTCATTTGAAAGAGCACTTAATTTAGAATTTGTTTTAATTTTTTTTAGAATTTTGCGATGCACAGATTTTGAGTTATGGACAAAAAAGTGCAACTTTCAGACCGTTCCCCCATACATCAAAATCGAAACAACTTTATTCTCCATGCAGCACATGCCATGTTGTCTTTTTTTTAACAAAATAATAAAGGCTTGGCTATATATCAGACCACTAGATCGAAGAAAAACGTATACTATGGTTGAGCGTATAGAAGTAGTAGGAAGTATGTATATAGATCTAAATTCTAACTTCAAAAACAAGAACTAAGTACACTGTAGAGGAAGGTAAACAGAGGGAATTTTAAAATTTAGATGTTTCAACGGCAACAATCCCATAGTTGAAATTAAAATTCTTCAGTTTACAAATCAATCAACTATCGAAAACCGAAAAGTGAAATTTTTATCAGAAATTATTGCACAACGTATTGGAATTGGGTGTTTAAATTAGTTTAATTGCACCTCGACTTCGTTATCGCGACCACGAAAACAACCGAACGATGATTTCCGATGCAATTTTTTAATTTTTTGTTTCACTGCTACTCTTGTCGTACCATCAAACCCGAAGTCTTCGGAGTAAAAATACGATTTTGGAACCCTAATCTTGGCTCTCTTTAACTCTGTTCAAAACTATGTTATACGAATTGTGCGTGATTGAAATTTAACATCTTCGTCGCACTGTTGTTGATTTTGTCGTCTTTATAAATATCGTCACCAACAGTAGTAGAATGAATCGGGCGCATCATACGGGTACTCCAGCAATATTATTTACTCGTCTTGTCAGTCTGTTAGTGCCTAGTTGACTGATCACAAAAATTATAACGTATAGAAAATCCACATGTTTTAATTTCCTAATCTAGTAATAAATCGAACTGAATATTAGTAACTCGACCATTAAGTAAATTTTTAAGAATATACGAAACATAATTTTTATAAAAAAGTTTTTGTTAAAATAAAATTTTCCAGAAAAAAAATTAAAATTCCATGACTTGAAGAAATTAAAATTCCATGAAAAAAAATCCCCTGACTTTTCATGACTTTCCCGAATTCCATACCTGGTGGACACCATGAAGAAGCGATACTAATTTTTATAAATTGTTTTTCACTAAATTAAAAGACAAAGTTCCTCTTGGTAAACAATCTGAATTAGTTTATAAAAATTTTTGTGAATGTGATTCTGTTTATATTAGACAAACTAAGCAGTGGCTTGAAAAACGAGTGTATCAGCATTCGAATGGTGGTGCAAGTCATGTCAATCCAGAAATTAATTTAGTTGATGATGACAAAAATTTCATCATTTATGTGCATATGTGCATCATTTATTCAAAATTTCACATCATTTATGCAATATGAATCGTAAATAAACTATGAAAATATTAAAATTTAATCAAATCATCAAAAACGAAAAATTCTGGAGATAATTTATATTAAAAAGAATCCTAATTGTTTAAACAAACAGAATGATTCGATTTATATAGGAATTTCTTATAACAATATTATAAATAATTGATATTTTTTGCATTGAATTATTTATTTTGTGTTAATATTTTTTTTTTGTTTTTTCTTAAAACATTTTTCTATCGAAATTTTTTTTTAATATTTACTACGTTTTCATGTAGATCCAAAATGATTTCAATCTTTATTCCGTATTCAAACTATAAAGTGTTTTCATGGCATAATTGAAAAAAATTTGAAAACATTTTTAAAACTGTATCGAAAAACTGTGGAATTTAGTATTGACGAAATAAAGTAATAAAATTTCTTTTCTGGTACTTGATTTTTTACATCAATACAAAAGCAGTTGACAAAATAAAACATTTTAAATTCAGGTATAGTAGAATTTTTTTGCCAGCGAACACGAAATTTGTTTGTTATGCGCATATTGTTTGCACATGGGCGGAATATTCAGTGTCTCGATTAAAATAATAAAAAAACCATTGGGGTCCCATTAAAATGGACAAAAAAAAAAGCATTCAGTGTCTCGATTAAAATAATAAAAAAACCATTGGGGTCCCATTAAAATGGACAAAAAAAAAAGCATAAAATTTATAAATTACTATTGAAATTTAAACAATTATAATAGAAATCCAAAAACTAGTAGAAATATTAATGATTTTGTAGGAAATATAACAAAATTTTGATAATTAAAAATAATTATAATAAAAAAAAACGACGCCTATGTAAACAAATATCACAATTCACAACAAACAAATGGTACGAACTAGAAGTAGAAATTTAACTAATATAATTGTATTGAAAACAAATTTATCCCAAAATAAATAATACATCTCTGTTTTACTTTTTGTCTCATCTTTTATCTCTTGCTGCGTCGTAGCTGTCAGAAATTCGCTGGCAAAAAAATTCTACATAAATTCGGTTCATTTTGATGTTTTTGTTTTTTTTTTCTCTTACTAAGCATGACTGAATCCAAATAAGTGTTTTTATGAATTTTTGGACATTGAAATATCGATACGATCCCAAAAATTTTCGGGATCGTATTTAAATAAAAATCGTTTTCAAAACAGTAATTGTAGCGGTTCGGTTTTCATTGTGTATTCAATCCGAATTTGGTTTTTAAATCGTTTTGGATTCCTCATGAAAACGTGGTAATTGTTGAATAATTTACATCAGGTACGGATTGTAGTTTTTCGAATTTAGTAGCCATTTAATCAAAAAACAAATATTTTAATTTTTTTTGACATTTAAATTATATTTTTTCTAGTGTTTTTTGTATATTAATTTTTTCTTCAACGAATGTTGATGTTGTTTGTAATTATTTTCTTTCTTTTTGAAAATAGCAAAGGATGTTTGCCGAAACGTTAAAATAAACTTTTTAATTTGTTTTAATAATAATAGGCTCTATTCACAATATATTTATCATAAAATTAATATATAAGCCTAAAAAATACTATTATATTAATATTTAACTTTTTTAATTTTTATTCTTTTTAACCATTGAATATTTTAGCATCAATGTACTATAGGATTTTCAATTAAACTTTCTGTTATTGCAAAAACTTGCTTTAAAAAAGAAGGCGGTGCTATGACAATTTATGAATTGAAACAAAATTTGTCCATTTGTGGAAGATTTGATGGTTTTCATTGTAAACAATTTTATTAATTTTAATTCTTCTATTTTATAGGAATTACTTCGGTCTGAAAGACCTACGTATTACATTCATAAGCTAAAAGTGAAATGCTTACCCTCACTTTTTTGGCATTTCTCGACGTTTTAGCACCTACTGATTCTAAAAAAGCAAAAAAAATGTATGTCTATCTGCCGGCCGTCCGTCCGGCCGTCACAACCGACAAAATCTAGAAAACGGCTGAATGAATTTTAAAAATTTTGGTTTCTAAAAATAGGTATACTCAATGGTAAGAGCCGAAAGGACGATTTGTCCGATAACTGTACCGAAAGTGTGTCAAAAAAATCGTCAAGTGTGTCAAAACCAGGAAATATGCATTTTTTTGCTTAAAAAACATTCATTTTAAGTGATTACGAGTAGGAACAAAGAATGCGGAGAAATCTTGATGGTCGAAATTGGTATGTGATACCAAAAACTAGATTATTGCATTATAAATTTGTCAAAAATATGTTGTCAAGTGTGTCAAAAGAAAGAATTTTATTTATTTTTTACCCAATTTTTTGGAAAAAAATAAAATTAATTATTTGTTTGATATGAAATTTTATTATTATTATTGAGAATTATGGCATTATAAATTTGTCACAAAAATGTTGTCAAGTGTGTCAAAAGAAAGATTTTTATTTGTTTTTACCCAATTTTTTGGAAAAAAATAAAATTAATTATTTGTCTGACATGAAATTTTATTATTATTGAGAATTAAGGCATTATAAGTTTTTCAAAAAAATGTTGTCAAGTGTGTCACAAGAAAGATTTTTATTTATTTTTTTACCCAATTTTTTGGAAAAATAAAATTAATTATTTGTACGACTGAAATTTTATTATCATTATTGAGAATTATAAGTTAGTCAAAAAAATAATGTCAAGTGTGTCAAAAGAATGATTTTCATTTATTTTTTTAGAAAAAATTAAAATTAGTTATTTGTATGAAATGAAATGTATAATGAACATGAAATTATTATTATTGAGAAATTTATTGCATTATAAATTTGTCAAAAACATATTGTCAAGTGTGTCAAAGAAATGATTTCATTTATTTTTTTAGATAATTTTTTTGAAAAAGAAATTTTGCTGTTTACGTAAATATAATTGAACATGGAAACTTTTGAATTTGTTATAGTTTTTGAAATATTTTTGGAGTTTTGGGAAAAGTTCAATTTTTGATTTGTAAGAGTTTTTGGAATACTTTTAGAATTTTGAAAACTTTTAAATTTTTGATTTTATTCTAATTTTTATAATTTTGGAAAAAGTTTCAATTTTTGATATTGTTATAATTTTTGCAATATTTTTGGAATTTCGGAAAGTTTGAATTTTTGAATTTTTAAGAATTTTTAGAATATTATTAGAATTTAGAAAAAGTTTAAATATTTGATTTTATTTTAATTTTTGGAATATTTTTGGTATATTTAGGAAAAAGTTACAATTTTTGATTTTGTTATAATTTATGCAATATTTTTAGAGTTTTTGAAAAAAGTTTTAATCTTTGATTTTGTAATAATTTTTTAAATATTTTTAGAATTTTGTTTGAAAAAAGTTTGAATTTTTGATTTTATTTAATTTTTACAATATTTTTGGAATTCTGAAAGAAATATGAATTTGTGATTTTGAAATATTTTCCCGAAACGCTTGGGAGGGGTTTGGAGAGGTTTTGAGTAGTTTGCTGATTGTATAAACATTTCACTAAATTATGTTAATTTATGATCTGTTATAATTTTCCTACAACATATTGATGTTTCGTGTTAGTTTTGTAATACATATCTAAACAGAGATAAAAAAATACATGTACTTTAACAAAAAGTTATGTTTGATAGAGATCGCTGCCCAAAACTAAAAACCATGTCCTCATAAAAGTTTTTTATTAAAATCCTTAACCCAGACCGAAGTCTTGATATCTCAGAGCTGTGAGATTTCAGCCCCATTTTTTAACCTTTATATTTTATGAACATATGATCTCTGCCATTTTATTTTTCTTATTCTGGTTGAAAACATAGAAATTTTTATGACGGAATCATTCAAATTTTTTAATTTTGTTCTTCCAACCGTTGGTAGTACGTCTTTTAACTAATAGAATAACTAAACTATTTAAATATCAACTACTTTTAATTTAATCCAATTTAATTACATTGAAGTAATTAAACAGATATTTTGTTTTCAAATATCCTCAAAATTCACGTCGAATGTGTGTCAAAAAATTCGCTTATATTTTGCATGTATTTTCATATAACATTTGAAGATTTTGTAAAACAATATAAATGATTGGAAACAAACAATCAATAATGACTATACACTCGTGACTTAGGATGTTGACTGTAATATAAATATTCCCTATGAATTCACAATTTAATGAATAAATTCCTAAAGTCCAATGATAGTTGAGAAATTCAACTTAAGTAAAAATAAGTGATGATGAATTTTCATCTTCCAAAAAGTCTTCGCCTCGGAGGTGTAATTGAGAAGCCTAACTGCCGTTACAGAATTGGAATAACCGCACGAATGAAGAAGGTCGAATCCAGTCCGAAACAAGAAAGGGAGAAGAAGTTTGTCTATGAGAAGACTTCCCTGAAGACAAAGGCATTTTATATCACTACGTTGTTAAGGACAAAGGTAACATTGTGTTGTCCGCGAAACGCCTTTTATTAATTTTCTAGTAAAAACGGAGCCAGTAATTAGTTTCAAGGCTCCTCAATCAGTTTTAAATGCGGGTGTAGAAGTTTGATATTAGTGGTAAATTTGGTATATATCGCTAATTATAATAGATGAAAAACGTGATCTACGCATGTGAAAAAGTCAAGATTGGAACTTGATCATTTTTGACTTTTCTGAAACTTGGCATATTAGTAGATGGACAAAATAAAAAATACAACTTATTTTACAATTTTTTTAAAGTGCATAGTTTGAGCATAGGGGGCGGGGCACCCCATCATGCATGAAAAATGAAAATTATGCCAATCCGATGTAACTTTGAAATTAAATAACGGCTATACCGATTTCAGCAAACTTTTTTTGTTTGATAGATGATTAGTTAGCCGTTTGAAAAAAAATTAATTGATATTTTTTGTAATTAAATTTTAAATAAAAATATTAAAAAACTTTTTTAAAGATGGCGCTAGAGTAGGGTGACCAACCGTCCCGGATTCTCCGGGACAGCCCCGGATTTAAGTCTGCCGTCCCGCATTGAAAATGTCCCGGCAATTATCCCGGAATATTAAAAAAGTCCCGAATTGTCCCGTGTCCTTACTTGAAAATGAATTTGACGTTTGTTTAGCAGCAGATACACTTAGTATACTGCTGAACACAAAAAATATGATTGCGTTTAAACAATTTTGCATTGAAGCTCATGAACTGCTCGCATCAGGTAAACAAATCAGGTCTTATCTTTCAGGTTAGACTACTTTCTGACATAGTTCTTAGATAGTAGAACATACAGTTACTCTGTATGTAAACCATCAACCTCCACGAGGTTATGGATCGAAACGAGCAACTAAATAAATTTGACTGAGGTAATAATACAGGGTGAGTTTTTTAAAAAATGCCAGGCTTTTATCTCGAGAACCATGCTAGATGGGACAAAATAACCCAAGGTGATATTTGTTAAGCGTCGAGGAGGACGTCCAATGGTAATATTGAATGACCTTGAAACTCATAAGTATTGGAGATATATGCCAAAATAGGTTTTTTTTAAATTAGAATCTATACATTTAATATTTTTTTTTAATTAAGTAAATCAAACTACACACTTTTTGCCTACAAAATTTTTTTGTAAAGTCTACGATTTTGTAGATATGATGAAAATTGATTTGCACTAAAGCAAACGTGTCTTCGCTAAGTTCTTCAGAAAAAAAATAAAATTTCGATAAATTAAAAAAAAACAAAGAAAATCATTCATTAATTTAAATATTATTGCATCGTGGTCTACTGCGTGAAATTGATTTTCGTTTTTTTTTTTTGATTTATTAAAATTTTATTTTTTTTCTGAAGAACTTAGCGAAGACACGTTTGCTTTAGTGCAAATCAATTTTCATCGTATCTACAAAATCGTACACTTTACAAAAAAAATTTGTAGGCAAAAAGTGTGTAGTTTGATTTACTTAATTAAAAAAAAATATTAAATGTATAGGTTCTAATTTAAAAAAAACCTATTTCGGCATATATCTCCAATACTTATGAGTTTCAAGGTCATTCAATATTACCATTGGACGTCCCCTTCGACGCTTAACAAATATCACCTTGGGTTATTTTGTCCCATCTAGCATGGTTCTCGAGATAAAAGCCTGGCATTTTTTAAAAAACTCACCCTGTATATAACTATTTTACTTTCTGATGACATATAAATGTTTTAGACACAGTTGACTCGGCCGATCGATGGTTGAGCTTATAAAAAACCCTGTAAAAGTTTTTTGAATTTAAAACAGAGGTGCTTGCAATAACGAGCTATTGTGGTGGTGTGAAAAATGCCAAGAACCATTCAAGTTTTTTTTAAGATGAGAAGTCTGTGCCTTGGCTTTTCTTTCTACATAATCAAGCCTCCGTTTTTCATAACGCTGTACAACGTGTTGAATATGGAAAAGACTGCAGTGGAAGTTTCAGAAGATATACGTGATCTTATTGTGAAGTGTCAAGTACGAACCGACCACGACTTCCTTTCTCCTGGGGCTGTAACTCGAGAATGGTTTATTGGCCATATCGTAAATTTTTACTCCAATTGTGTGGAATATTGATAGCTTTGAAGCACTCAATTTTCAGAGTTTTGATTTGTCATTTTAAATGAATTATTAAACTCATTAGTGATGTTAAATGGAGCGACATCGCAATCGAAAAAAACATGTCAATGCGTGTTCGTAAATATTTTGATATGAACAAAATTACCGAAATGGGAAATAATTTATTCCATGATTTGACCTATCTTAAACAGTATGTAAACACTGAAAAACTAGCAGAATGGACCAACAGCAACTTGAGTATTGATACAAAATGGGCCGACTATTTGGCAGCTAATCACATCTTATTCAAAAATATCCTAATATTAGTGGAACTATGTTCGTCCCTGCCCGGAACAAATGCAGTGACTGAACAAGTTTTTTCAATAATTTATAATCTATGGACATCGGAAAATCGAGAGAGGTCGATGCTTTAAAAGCGAAGGTTATTTTAAGATGTAATATCGCTTTGTCTTGCTGCAAGACTCTTGCAAAGATTTCAACTCAAAATTTCACGAAAAGTTAATTTGCTAAGAAAACGCATATAGAACATATTGACAAATACCCATAAAGTCATTATACAAAAATATACCGATATGGCTTTTTTCGTCCCGGATTGGCTACAATTTATATTGGTCACCCTACGCTAGGGTTGAAGATCAATTGGAATTTAATTAATTTATTCCCTGAAAATAGTTCAATCTTTACTCTAAAATATATCAAAGAGGCGTTAATTTTTGATCTTGAGATATTCAATTTTAAAGATTTTTAGTACGACTAATATTCTAATTTTTCATCATTTTTTTAAACAACTTCCATTAACAAAAAATGTTAAATACAATTAAATTTTAACTTTTTTTTTTAAATGTATAGTTCTATCCTTACTTTAAAAAGATTTTTGGTCCAATTAAAATTCGAATTTTTCATCATTTTTACGAGCTTCAGTGGTTAAAATTTTTTGTTGATAAAAATTGTTCGAAAAAATAATGAACAATTAGAATTTTAGACGGACTAAAAATCTTTAAAATTAAATATCTCAAGAACACGAATTAACGCCTCTTTGTAAATTTAATATATTTTAAAGTAATCTATCCTTACTTTAAAATATATTAAATTTACAAAGAGGCGTTAATTCGTGTTCTTATTCGTGTTCTTACTACATTTAAAAAAAAAAAGGTAAAATTTAATTGAATTTAACATTTTTTGTTAATGGAAGTTGTTTAAGAAATGATGAAAAATTAGAATTTTAGTCGTGGGCCATTCCGCGGTAATCGATACCTGAAAGTAAAAAAATAACTTGCAAATAGGTATACTTACATAGAAAATTAACAAACTTTATATTTTAATTTATCATTATTTAAAAGAATTTCTATAATATTTTTGCCGATTTTCGTAATATTTTGATCAAGCCAAGTGCGCGGATTTCAAAGTTAGCATGGAAAAAATTTACTAAAATAGCAACACGATTTTCACTCCTACATGAGACTGACTAGCTTTTATTTTGTATTGACCTTACAAAAGTAAGGTTATAGGATTAAACAATCCTTGAAAAATATTCGTGTGAATTAAAATAGACCTTGCGTTAAAATATCTGATTTATTTGTGTAACACCCGTCACACCTTACACCCGTTACAATTTTCTTTACTAATGTTATAATTTTTTAAGTGCACAATAGGAATAGTTCTTATATGTGTTTCTCTATGTGTCTATGTGTTCCACCTATCTAATATCCCTGTGTGAAAAAATTGATAGTTTTTTCAGACGGATGCCCATAAATTTACTATTTCCGTGTCTATTACAGTGAGAGACTGGAGGATAGGCTTTCTTAGCCACTAGTTATGGTAAGGGCGCTGTCGACGACTGTGTGCAAATGCGACGGATAGACTTTGGCGGGCAATAAAATCTCGGTGGTTTTTTATCAACATATTCTGGTATTATTATGAATATTTGTCTTCAAATCCAAAAGGCCCGCATGAAATATCATTTCGTCAATGAAAACGACATTCATGATCTTTAGTAAGTAGAGTACCGATTAGAGAAGTACTGAAGTAGAAAACACGAGTAAAAGAACCGATGGAATAATGGAATACTTTAAAGATGCTACCTCAACTGCAAAAACAGCACTATTTCTGATACTTGACTGGAAATTCCATTTCATATGGTCTTACAGGGAGTTCAAACTCCCAAAAATGTATTTTGTTTAGAGACAAAAATAATCATAAAAGTCCAAAATAATAAAGAAAGTCTCAAAATTTACTTAAGAATTTGTTTAATTTACACTCGTAACACCCGTCACAAGCTTTTTTTGTAAAAGAAAAATATAAAAAGTAATATATAAACAAAATACTTAGAGTATAGGAACGGACGATTCTTTAACTCACAACCTAGCTATTAATTTTGTGACAAAAATTTCTAGTTTAGCTAAACTCTAATGATTGGTCAACAAGATATCATATTTTGTAAGAGTACTCGTAACACCCGTCACAGGGCTTAAATCTATTATTACATGTAAACGCTTGGATAATTCTAAATGTGTTTTTGTTTTACTTTAAGAAATCATTGAAATGAATTGAATTATATTCAAAACACAAAGATTTTTGTTCTAATTTGGAAATTATATCAGTTTAAATGCGTACAAATGTAACACCCGTCACTGCGGAATGGCCGTCGTGCTAAAAATCTTAAAATTGAATATCTCAAGAACGAAAATTAACGCCTCTTTGATATATTTTAGAGTAAAGATAGAACTATTTTCAGAAAAAAATTAATTAAATTCCAATTGATCTTCAACCCTAGCGCCATCTTTAAAAAAGTTATTTTAATATTTTTATTTAAAATTTAATTACAAAAAATATTAATTAATTTTTTTTCAAACAGCTAACTAATCATCTATCAAACAAAAAAAAGTTTGCTGAAATCGGTATAGCCGTTATTGAGCTATTTAATGTCAAAGTTACATGGGATTGGCATAATTTTCATTTTTCATGCATGATGGGGTGCTCCCTATGCTCAAACTAAGCACTTTTAAAAAATTGTAAAATAAGTTGTATTTTTTATTTTGTCCATACTACTAATATGCCAAGTTTCAGAAAAATCAAAAATGGTCAAGTTTTCACAACTCGGTCTAGAACACGTTTTTCTTCAATATGATAGATATACGTGTTTCAAAGGAATTGATTATTGCGTGACAGAAATGAGATACGCATATCGTTAAATGATTTTGTATTAACAACTTGTAACTGTAGTACGTTTTGTTATCAACATTTACAACAAAACTGTTAAAATTTCACCATTTTTGAAGTACTTGCAGTAATTGAATTTTAATTTTTTAAATTGAAACGGTTGCTGAATTTATTTATAGTCTATCAAAATTTTATTGCAACTCGAAAATTATTTTTTATTTTGAATATGTTTACACTTACAACATTATCACTATCACAAAATGCTGTAGAAAATTGTTTAAATGCTTTATATATTTACATTAAGCAAAATTTATGGGTATATATATATGTGCGCATCGTTAGGCATAAAACTATTTTTGATATAAAACAATATAATAATTAAAATAATTATTTTTTTGGTTAATGTATTTTATTAGTTGAGTAAACCCTTATAATTTTGTTGTTGTTTTTATACTTTGGTGGCTATTTGTTAAGTAGGTTTTAGGAAAAAAAAATTTGAAAAACTATTTTTGATTTTTATTGAAATATGATATGAAGTAGATATAAATTTAGATAAATTACTATCAAAAAGAGCCGTTAATGTTGTCGTTTTTAGTGTTGCGTATTTTAATTCTACTTTTGCAATAACAGGTGAAAAATTCCTAAATGAAATGATAAGATTTTTTTTGAATTGTTGTAATTTTGTTCACAAAATTTTCACATGTAAAATACCTTAAACTTAGATATTTTAAATAAGACAATATAAACAAAAGAAACCAAAACCAATAGGTGCGTCTTACCTATTCTATGGGTGCGTCGAAATAATTGAATGATTATTTAATAATTTTCATATTTTTGTTATTTCTCTACGGTGTATCTTTCCTTAATAAATTTTTCAAACTTTTTACAATATTCTGCCAAAACACAAATAATAAAATAAAACATAAATCAAAAACTTATTAAACATTCAACTTCTTTTCTTCATTTTCACCACCCACTCTAAAGTAAAAATTTTGTGTTTTCTTGGTCAGAAATGAAATTAGAAGTTTTTGAGCAATTTTATGAAAATCATTGTTGTTATTTGTTATAAGAGTTACGTCAAAATTGATTATTGAGCTTTTACGGTACATTAACCATTCACCAACTAGATGTTTTTAATTGATTGAACGTATCTAATATGAATTCTAATGAGCAACGATTAGAAATATGCATAACCAAAAAAAATACAAAATTATCATTTTTATATTCTTTATACAACATCATCATGCATCTTTAAATGCTTACATATTTTTACAAGATATGCAATTTATCAAATATGTACAAACAAAATGTTATTCCAAAAATTAGCTATCTTTTAGTTATATTAGTTATATATAAATCTGTTATCTTTTTTGTTTTCATAAATAGAGGCGAAAACAGACAACACGATTTATTATAAACAATATTTATATGAAAAGAAATGCTAAATTTTCCAACCTCATTGTAGATGCTCCAGTGATATGAATAAATACCAACATTTAAAAAACAAATAGAAATGTTATATTTTTCTAGATAATGTCTTTAGATAACATTTTGTGTTAGGTTTGAAGCTAGAGTTTATGGTGGTAAAAATAGATTTACGTGTTCGGTTAGAGCAAGAAAATGGAATTTTATAAAATAAATGGTCTGTTATGAGCTTGGTAAATGTGGTTAACATAATAATTATTAGGGAAAAAATAATTAACCCACAGTCTATTGGAAACGAACTAAAAACTAAAAAATTAAATTATTTGAGAAAAAAAGATTTTTTTAAGTATCCATACATCAAATTAATATTTGATTGGTGCTTTTGGCAAACGAATTCGCAATTATAAATAATAAAAAAAGTAGGTAGGAATAATCAATATAAAATGATGTACAGAAAATTGAATATACTATATTGATTTAATTTTTATTTTATTCTTTTTAATCATTGAATATTTTAGCATCAATTTATTATTCGATCTTCGATTAAAAGTTTCACTATGTTAAGAACGAGCCTACTAACCAATAGAATAACTGAGGTATTTATAAATACGATAGTTAATTTATAAAAATAAGATCTCATTTTCTACATTTCAAACAACAAAAGCACTAACAATTAAAAAAAAAAGATTATTGTTTAGATAGATTTTTACGTAGCAATTGGTTAGGGAGGAAATGCTAAGGTTAATAAAACTTAAACATTGGGGTTTGTTCCAATCATAAGAATTTCTTTTCAGAATTAAACGTCCATAACGAAAAATCGATATAACAACTATTTTGTTCATGACAACAGTTTCGATAAACTATTTACATAGCCCAACTTAGCGGAACTTTGAATAAAATAGACGATTATTGTTATTCGATTTTATACTAAATTTGCATATGAATTCTATTTGAATCATCTAAGTTTGGTTTTATTAGAGAAGTTGTGAGAAAATAAGCAAATGGCTTGAAATAATTTGTAAAGAAATAACAGAATTGCAAAACTAGAGTAGCACAAAAAGATTTATAAACTATAATGGTACATACATATTCCATACATACTAATTCACATTTATTATACACTCAAGAACTGGAAGAAAATTTGAAAGTGGCTTAGAAAGAATTGGCAACAAAAGCAATTATGTTAACAAAACACATACCACACCCAAACACAACATTAATTTCAAATGTAAACTGTGAAGATGCATATGTAATTTTATTCCGTTGATTGAATTAAAAAAGAGGCAATGGAGATAATTTAACGTAACCAAGGAGACAGACAGCAAGTATATTTGTATAGGTCAATAGGTATCTTCAGTGAAACATATAAATTTCTTTATAAAACAAAAGAAACTAGCATTAAACATTATCACGTTTTCAATCAAAAACGAAATCTTTTAAATCTTTTGAAAACCTAAATTAAATTCTTCAAATCTAGAACAATTTTATTGTAGCAAAATACATTTTTAATTTTATTCTATTTCATTCAACAACTAAAACGGACAAAAAAGGCAGACAATTACTTAAATTGTATTAAATATGTTTTATAACGTAAGTTTAAAATATTGCTTACTTACGAGATAAAACACAAAATAAAGTTGGGAGAAAAATGGTTTCTTAAATTGAAACATTTTTGTTTCGTATCGTTTGTAGAGAAAAGAAAATAGATTTTGAAGTATTGAATGAGCTGTTAGCAAGTCAGTTTAATAAATCTTTAGTCCCAGGGAGAAAAAGCTTAAGATCGTATATATATTATTTTCAAACTCTTAACCCCTTTACTTAGGAAACAAAAAACTTCGAAATCCTAACGAATTAATTTTTTTTCTAACAGATATGTGATTCTATTCATTCAGATATATTTTTCTTTTATATTTATGGATGGAGAGACAACCAAATGTGGTGAAATAATTTTGATGTTTTGTTTTTGTTGATGAGCTGTAAATTTCCAAAAGTTTGAGGATAAAAACAATCATCAGCAATATGTTATATCAAAAACAACAGCAATATGTAATATCGCGGAAAACAAACTAAGACTCAGATGAAAAACTTTCTATGGTAACCATTTTTTCTCGAAGAATGTCTACAGAGAAATTCAGTGCGTTCCCTTCTGAGCTCTACTTTAAACCCGCAATTTTTTATTAGCACACACAATTTTTTTTCGAGCTAAAACTGCCCAACAAATCATTATAAATGTGTTATCTGTCCCCAGTGCAGTTTTAGGTCAATGACGATTTGAATCATGACATATCATCCTACAAAAACACAAGAAATAATAATCGATGTGTGGTGTACAAAAATGTTATGTCACAACAGTTGTTATCTTTAAAATAAATTCATAGACTTTTTGTTTTTAAATTATTTTGTGAACTTTTTATCGAATATTTTAAACTTTTATTATTAAACCAGAGTATCTTAATCTGTCAAGGGATTAACCCATTGAGATAAATTAAGACAAATATGTTCTTCTGAGAATATACAAATATATCGTAGGATTTATGTCGTTTGTTATATAAAATTGAACATGAGACCAAAGTTACATTTTTGTGGATTAACATTTCTTACTGAACAAAATAAAAAATTCCAGAAGTGCTAGGTAAATTGTATTGTTTAGACTTTTGAAAAATATTTAAGCTTTGAATCGAAGAAATTCGAATTGATTAATCTCGAGCTAAATCTAGTCTTAAACACTCACACGATGCTAAACAAAAATTATCTTATTTATATATACTGCGAATAACAAATATCTTTCTACACAAACAAGGTTCATTCAAATTTCAATATCATTGCGAATCTTACTACAAAACTACATACTTTATCCTACAAGTTTAAGGAAATTTTCTATTTAGTAAAACATAATAGAACTTCATAAATATTCATTATCATTACCTCATGATTATAATATATATTACTATTTATAACATACGAGTATATAATACTATATATTTTACAACTATGTTGTTCTATAGTTTTAGGATGTGATAATTAGTAACAACATGTTTTCAACCAAATTAGTTAAAAATGATAATGTGATATCTTTAGGACATTATATAAATTTGTTTTAAGTTAATTTATTTTTAGTTTGGATTTTAGGAAGTAGGGTACAATTGCTGTTTATCAATAAAGTTGAAAGAATTAAAACGAAAAGGAATAAAAATCAATAATTTCAGGTGCTAGTTTTTTATTGAAGAACCTGCCGAAAATCATTATAATAATCTTATGAACATTGGTCAATGTTCAATGATTTCAACATTAGCAAGACCATTTTACCATTATTTTTTGTTCTTCTACCGCTTGTTAAGCTTAATGGAATGTATGTCTGTAATGAGTTAAAGGAGGCAATTTTCTTCTAGAGTATTTTATATCCTTGACTAAAATCATTATCGATAAAGGCTATTTGTCATATATAATATTTTAACCATTATATGCTCTATATTTTATGTAAGAAAAAGGACAAATTTTTAGTAATTTAATTTTTTTTTTATGAAAAATTGGTTTTGATTTTTATTATAATGGTGCTCACAATATGTATTCATAATGGATTTTTTTTTGTTACAGGTTATAGTTCATTTTAAGAAAAGTAAAAAGAAACAAATTTATTACATTTTATTTTATAACTCTTATGAAACGCATTTTATGGAACGAACGATAATCTATAATATTTCAAACCAAAATTTTATCCGAAGCATGTATTAATTTGAAATTTATGAGACGTTAAATGAAGACAGATAAAATAATGTAGTAAAGTTCAAGCCACCTTTACGGGATTGTATATAATAAAAGATGGATTTTAGAAGCAGGATTTGCAGTTAA
Organism: Diogma glabrata; assembly: GCA_963693315.1. NCBI lineage: Eukaryota > Metazoa > Arthropoda > Insecta > Diptera > Cylindrotomidae > Diogma > Diogma glabrata. The sequence continues at coordinate 49,061,945 of OY856188.1, forward strand.
ATTGACTTAATTAGTTTAAAATTTACAACGGTGATACATTTAGGGGAGGACATTACCAGTAGTTTGCAAAGGTTAATATATTTAAATTTAATAATTAATCTCTAGCGAAACATAAACAAACACCTGGTTTACGTGTGAGACCTTGCAGCGCCCTACGATTAATTAAGTAATTGATTCCAAAAAAGAACCAAAACCTCGAAAAATCGGGTTCAATGGATCTTCTTCGCCATTTTTGTCCTCGAAGTAAAAATTGTACGACAGTTCTGGAAAGTTTAAGCTCCTAGTTGCATCGATTTAAACGGTGGACTATCCGTTAAGCAGTATGGTCGCCAGCAGGGTGTTTTAAATAACTCAAAAGACGGTCTGTAGACTAGCTGACATCGACATCGCATTCTACCAAAAGTATTATCTAGGTATTTTCAAAGATATATCGGGCGTTTTCGATAATCTTTGGCGGATAAGCGTTATGAGTTCCCTCAAAACGATAAAAGAAATCTTTACAGATTACTGGGAAATTATTTATACATAACGTATTACAAAGTCAGTTCCATTATTATCATAATTGAAATATGATATTAGAGGTTTATGATAACTAAACATAAACTAACTTTGCAAATTTACTAAATTTCTTGAAAAAATATCTCTTTCCTCCTACTCTAAATTTCAATATGACACATTTATTTTATATGTTATCTTTTTAGTAATCCTGTCCTGTCAGAGTAGCCAAAAGAGTTTTACTTCAACCGCGTGTAAAGAATGCAAGCACTTTTTTTTATTGTTTGAATGCAAAATAAGAAAAAAATATAAATTTAAAAAATAACGAAACTCAATAATTAAGTAACTAAAATCTACACGTCAAACTATTAAAACAAATCGTTAACAAATGATAAACTATTAAAATTTCATTCCAAAAAATAATGACACATAATCGAATTGTATCGTATACTTGCCGAAAATAATATTCGTTTGACTTTATTCTTCTTTATTTTATTTTTTTATTATTGTTTGATGCAATTGTGTGAATGTATGTGTTTAAGATTTAAAATCAGAGTGTGATTTATTTTGCTGAACGTCATTTCCGTTCGAAAAAAGATTTGAGTTGCTTGTAACCAGGTCTAGCCATCTTGTTAGACAAACCAGCTGAAATGAAAGTAGAACATGCTTCTAAAACTAAGTATATACACCATTAATTTTGACTGAGATAATCTAATATTATTAACAAAGCGATGTTTTAAACATAGTTGCGCCGGCCATTTATTAGCCGACGCAACTCGAGCCCATGTCAATCTCACTAAAAGTTTTAACTGGGTACGGAAAGATGAGCGAATAGATCACCTAAAATTTATTATATATTCATTGGTGTATCATTGGTGATAAAAAATCGTTATTGTGAATCTGAATGACAGATAACAAATAAATTTTATAATAAATTTAAGTATAACTAGCCAATAATCAAAACTAAACCTAGATTGCAATACAGGAATTGAGAAAATTTTAATGGAAAATTCAAAGAAAATGTCATCTGGATTTAGAATTTAGGACAATACGAAATTAATTTGTAGTAGGGGTGAAAGTGACGATGAAATAACGGAAGGTGGAAAATTAAACGAAATAATAATAACAGAACACTTTGAAATTTTAAGGAACTAATAGAGAATATTTTTCTAATTTGTCCATTTGCTCCAAATATTGTTTGTGTTTTGATTCATAAGACCGCACAAAAATTTGTGTTCGCAAACAAAGTTAAAATTAAGTACTAAATTCAAAAAGATATGCAGATTAGAAACATCCGATTGTGGGTGTAAACAAGTATTCATATTAAATTAATGTAGTTAGATGAAACAACAAGACACAGCCCAAGGAGAAAGGAGGAACTACAACGAGTCAACTAAAAGATTAGCTAGCGATTGGAGCGTCGCCAATCGTAAAGAGAAATGTATTTAGTTTAACCTTCTAAATTTAAATGTAAGAAATACAATATCAAACATGCTAATTTTACTTTAATACATTCATTTTAGAATGAAAAACTTACCATTTTCACACAATGTTTATTCCATTGACATAATACTAGACGTTGAAATCCCTAATCGAAACCATAATCAACTTATCTTCAATTTAATGTACCTATTATTAACATTCAAAACTGGTTTTTGTTTCAATTCAATAAAATCAAAAAACCTTTTTTTAAACAATTTGCTTTCTCTGTAATTTTAACATATCTTATTCGCGTCATTTGTGAGCATCATATGAATTACAACCAAACGAATAAAAAATGTATTCCCTTTGGATTTTGGAATATCACTTAAAGATATTTTCTTTATTTTACTACGAAGAAGATTTACTAATTCGGTTTGAATTATTATTTTAAAATTGGATATATTTAAAAATCAATGTTACGTTTAATGTTTTTTGTAACACATGCATAAAAAATATTCAATTTTGTACTAGAATAGAATAAAAGAAAAAACTACTTTTCCGCACATATGACCACAAAATATTTTGTAAGCCTGGCACTTACGCCGCCTGCATGTGAGATTTGTAGTTAAATCTATCCTATATATAATATTCTTATAGCATTAAAATATCAAAATAATAATTTAAATAACTTACCATATAGTAAAAACAACTTAAACACATGGCATCATTTGAATTGCAAGAAAAAACAATTTAATTGGGTTTTCAAAGTTTACGATTTTGACAGCTCTTAGTTGGATTCTAGTTGGAAGCTATGTTTTTTTATAAAACCGGTAGTTGGATTCTTATGTTTATCTTTTAGCGGTAGTTGGATTCTTATAATTTACAAATATTACAACGAAGATGGCGCACTTTGATTATTTAAATATCTTAAATTTGTTTATAACTTTGTTAAATAAATGATTAAATTAACAATTAAATAAATATTTATAAATTTTCTGCATTTGTTAACACAAAATAGTGTGTATTACTAGTGAGAATGCGTTTTCCAAACACGAGTTATTGCTGCACTCCCTACGGTCGTGCGGCAAACTAACTCTTGTTTGGAAAACGCATTCGCACTAGTAATACAATCTACTATTGTAGAATATGTGAGTTGAAACTCGTTTATTCCTTATTTCGACCATTAGTGGAGATTTTACTTCGTCGCCAGTTTTTGTAATGATTACAGCGTTATCATTAAAAATGAAATTTCTAATTTTAAAAACTTGACAGTTGAAAAAAGTTACTTTTTTATTTTTATCAGCATTGATTTGTGAATTTATGTCTTTTCACTCAAAAAGTTAGATTTTATTCGCCTACATATTAAAGTGTTACTTTATTACTGTGATTTGCGGACTTAAAGTGTCACTTTTTAACCATATATTTTGTTGTCATAGTTACGTCCAAAAAAGTAAAAAACAGTTGTTAAATTCTATAAAAAATAGAAATGTTTATCAAAACAACCCTTAAATTTAAAATTTCATAATCCAATAAAAACAGTATTTATCATTTGTTGTCATAGTTATACAATAATTTGGAGAAAATAACAAATATTTAGTCAAAGGTTACTTGTTCAACATATTTTTATTTCAAAATTTATGCAAATTTATAATTTTGATTTAGAATAAACAATTTTTTTTTTAATATTTTGCTTGCAGCGAATAAAAAATAGTATATGATGCACGTAAGCTATTTTGGACTTAATGTGGGCGTAATAATTGGCTAGCGCCTCGATTTGCAAACTCCACAATCCACATCCGTCCAAAATCTTTAGCTTTACGTCCTTGCATCATAATGTACTATTTCAAATTTATTTATTTTATCAAGTAAGCATTTGAATTAATCTCATTAACTTTTACATCAAATTTCATTGAAATATTAGTGTTAATAAAATTTTTGTTTGATGAAGTTTTATCGTTAATTTATTTCAGGGTTGTTTGCGTAAATTTCAAAACGTATATAGAACCGATATATCTATGTAATACGTTTAAAGGACTGAAACAAATTTTTAGCTTTTTTAAATAGGTTTGTTAAGACGTAGAGTCCTCAATGGTTAAACCCTATTTATATGAGTTATATGAAGGCTAGTTTCTTCAAGCAAGCAATAGTGTGCCATCAAAGAATATTTCATAATCTTACTCTCTTACTTATTGTATACATATTTCTAAATTTTTTCTCGAAAACGGCACTCTAATTTTTTCTGAAAACTGGCATACATACCATTTTCTGGTGTGAAAAAACGATCTAGATAGATCACGACTTTGGGAAAAGTCGTTTTGGGCCTTAATCAAGGAAAACCATTTTTCATATGAATGACGTCACAAATACTTGAATAGTTATAATAAATTTTGTTGAAGATGAGTGTCTGTGCTAAATATTTTAAAAAGCACATTACAATTTAATTTGATTGTGGATAGTATAGAATAATTTGTCGGTATAAATATGTAATCAATGCATTATAAGTTTGTCAAAAAAATATTGTCAAGTGTGTCAAAAGAAGACCATTTTTTTGAATAAAAATAAAATTAATTATTTGTATGACATGAAATGTAATTGAACATGAAAATTGGACATGGAAATTTTTGATTTTGTTATAATTTTTGGAATATTTTTGGAATTTCGAATAAAGTTTGTACTTTTGACTTTGTTATAACTTTTGGTATATTTGAATGAATTTTGAAAATTTTCAATTTCTAAATTTGTGAATTATGAATTTTTGCAATATTTTTAGATTTTTGAAAAAAGTTTCAATTTTTGGTTTTGTAAGAATTTTCGGAATATTTTTAGGATTTTAAAAAAGGTTAAATTTTTGACATATTTTTATGAGTTTTGAATTTGAAATTTATAATTTGTGAATTATAAATTTTTGTGATAATTTAGAATTTTGAAAAAAGTTTCAATTTTTGGTTTTGTAAAAATTTTCTTCAAAAAGTTTAAATTTTTGATTTTATTATAATCTTGGCATTTTGAAAAAAAATTTGATTTTGATTTTGGAATATTTCTGGAATTCTGAAAAAGGTTTATATTGTTGATTTTGATTTTATTTATAATTTTTGCAATATTTTTAGAATTTTGGAAAATGTTTGAATTTTTGAATTTGTGAATTATGAATTTTTGCAATATTTTCAGAATTTTAAAAAAAAGTTTCAATTTTTGATTTTGTAAGAATTTTCGGAATATTTTTAGAACTTTGAAAATGTTTAAATTTTTGATTTTATTATAATTTTTGGAATTTTGAAAAAAGTTTGTATTTTTTATTTTGTTATACTTTTTGCAATATTTTAAGAATATTTTAAAAAGTTTCAATATTTGATTTTGTGATAATTTTTGCAATATGTTTAGAATTTTGAAAAAAGATTCAATTTTTGATTTTGTAATAATTTTTGGAATATTTTTAGAATTTTGAATTTTATTTTGTAATATTTTCTCGAAACGCTAAATGGAGAGGTTTTTGAGTAGTTTGCTGAGTGTATCATCTTTTCAATAATTTCTGTTAATATAATAATTTTCGGCAACGGTTTGATGTTTCGTGTTAGTTTTGTAATAATTATCTAAACAGAGATAAAAAAAATACTTGTACTTTTGTTAAAGTTTTGTTTGATATACATCGCTGCTTAAAACTAAAAATAATATCCTAATAAAAGTTTTTTGCCGAAAACTATATCAAAATCCTTAACCGAAGTCTTGATATCTCAAAGCTGTGAGATATCAACCCCTCCATATATTGACATTTAGTTTTTCAGCAGAAGTTATTGTATCAAAAATCAAAAATAATAACTTTTGTGAAATAAAAATGTATATTAATTTGCCAAGTAATATAAAAAAAATGAAATGAAAGTTGTTTTGCGAAAGAGATTAAAAAAACTATCTTTCTTTTTACCGAGCTAAGCTCGGTCTCCTAGGGGTACTTAAGATTAAGAAAGCTACCGTTAACTGAAAAGTTCATTTGCCAGGAATCTTAAACTATTATCTTGACCAGTGATCTCTCACTATTGTCAGTGGTTTGTGTTATCTCACGTAAACTCATATACCAAGAGCTGGAGCATGCTGGGTTGTAACACCAATAGCTCAAAAGTTGAAAACTAGCAACAATTTCAAACTTTTCTTATAACCCACAAGCATTACACACTAAATATTAAGTTGAATGATTATCGAAATTCTCTATTTTTTACCTTACTTACAGTAAAACCAGCAAATACATATAATCATAACAAACCCACATATAAGAACCTTTCAAGAACTTTGCTACCTTAAATGTGACATGAAAAAAACAATACCCTATTAATATTCTTCTAAAAATATCGAAACCTTCAAATCTCAACAAGTATTTTTACATGTAACACAAATTAAACCTGAATTTCAATAACATCCTTTACATTATTTGTTATATTTTTTATCTCCTTTTGCCATATTGATAGATTAAATAAAGACAGAATAATACACTTATCACACAATTTCACAAGTGAAATTGTTATTTAGAACATATTATTTTTACATTTCATTGCCTTTATATTTATTTTAATATGAATACTCACCGAAACAGAAGAAAACCAATCGAGGTTACTGCAGCACGTCGTACATCATCATTCACATCAGAAACCTTAAATGATAAATTAAATATTCGGATAAATTGATTTTACTTAACTTTATTATATACAAAATTCAAAAAAACTAACATCAATTTAAAATCAATAATTTTATTTTAAGGTCCCCACAGAGAAAACTCCTTAAAAATAAATTTTATTTTTAAACTTCCCACTTTTTGAATTATTAAAAGCTAATGTTAAAAATAAGCTTGCAAAAAGGATCTTTGAGGTTTGGTTCAAATAAAATGAAGATAAATTGTTTAATTGAATGTTATTATATTTTTTTTTAAAAGCGAAAGGAATAAAAGATTTACAAAAGAGAAATTTGATGGTGACATGATTTCATTATATGCGTTAGATAAATAGAATAATTTTATTTCACAATTCATTACAAAATAAAAGCAACAGATGAAAATTAAGTTGGAAAAGAAAAATAATGAAAAATAGAAAAACATTTTGTAATTTTTTGATAAAGAAGAATACAAAATGAAATCAGGGATGAAACATAACAATAATGTGCTATAAAATTATATATCACATCATTAATCAACAATATCGTGTATCATCAATGATTATTATGTATTTTCCGCTTTTCTTTATCTGTATGAAATCTAAATCGTTTTTTGAAGAAAATCAATACTAATGATATTTGGAGCGCTTAGTGTAGCTTAGCATGATAAGCCATTGAAAAACTTATTAAATATGTATCTACAAATTATGTTCAACTTTTTTTTTTAAAGGAAACAATTTTCTTTTATAACCACAACTGTAATTTGTTACTTAGCGAAATAAAATTAAAAAATACAAAACTTTTCCTTTTCTCCTTCCTTCCCATTTCTCTAAAAAATATTTATTTTTTCCTTGATTGTTTGTTTTTTAATCGAATTATTGTAGGGAAAAACTTTTGGATAAATGAATAAAAAAGTGAATAAAATAAATAGAATGAATGTTGAGAAGAAGAAATGTACATAGTTAGCTTATACGAATGTGAGTCAATAATTGGTGAACCTTTATATTTATATATAGCCAAACTTTTTAAATATTTTATTTTTATACTTTGTAAAATTAATTTTTTTCGTCCATCTTCAAAATAGATTGTTGTTTTACTTATTAAATTTTGTTGACTTATTTTTTTTATAATAGAGTTATAAATATAGCAATTGTGGAAGTTCGAAATATAATATCAAAATTTGATTCCATACAACTTTGCCAATATATTTTTCATTTTGCATGTGTTAATTGAGACGACCATTTTATAATTCACAACAATCCAGTTTTGAAGAAGTGTTGCACGAAAAGGATTTATTGGTAGTCCTTCCTTATCTTATCAGACTCACCCGTTTTAAGCGGGGTCAGAAGTTTTCAGGTTGACTCACCAGACATTGGTTAAACTTTTTAGTTTGCTTATTTAGATATTTTATGATCCAAAACGTAGGTAGATGCGAAAATAATTTGTTTACATTTCAAAAAAGAATTTTTTTTAAAAAGTCGGAAAAAATAGATAACAAAACAGCAACTTTTTTCGTCTTTATTAAAACGAACTAAATATTAATAAGAAAATATTGCGACGCTGACGGCTGATCCATAGGCTAACTTCACCAGTTTTGGAAACAAAATGTTCTAGGTATATAGTGAGCTAATATCAATTAAATGCGTCAATTAATCTAACCGATGTTGTAGATTTCCCAGAGTTCTAATTATAAAAACATTAAAGAAAGCTCTAGGGCTGCAGCTCCCAACCAGGGTTGAAAACCATAACCGCAAGACCAGAAAACCACACCAAATCAGTAAAACCAAAACCGAAACCATAACCACTTTCTAAAAATTGTCAAAACCAGAACCAAAACCAAAACCACGTTTTAAAAATTTTTAAAATCAAAACCATAACCGAAACCAAATTTTAAAAATCATCAAACCAAAACCGAACCCAAAACCAAATTTTAAAATAAACGAAACCAAAATCAAATCTAAAATTTAGTCAAGTCCAATAATATTGTTCAAAAAATAAGACAACAATAAAATGCAACAACAAATACTGCCGTGCTAAACACAGAGGTGACAGACTTACTTTTTTGTGAAAAATCAGTTACGAATCCAAGATGATATAAAAATAGTCGATGGTTATTTCTTTTTTCATTAAAAAATTATTCCATAAAGATGCCGTCCGTATCTTGATATTTGTCAATTACTATAACAATTAGCTGAATCTATCAATTCCTAAGCTATTTCAGTCGTAACTTTACTGTCTTACAGTTATTACTGTCTTTCAATAACTTTCCAACCCAAAATATGACATCCCGATCAGTTGGACAGTAAAAATGATTCAGTGATTATGCTTTTTAGTGTGATTTTTGTTAAAATTTCATTATTTGGCTTTGGAAATTATTGTTGTTAGAAATAACATTTCGAATATAAATTTAAAGTTCATGTTTTAAATTTATTTTAAATTCTTTTAATTGAATAGCAATGAATAAAATAGTAAACAAACCATTGGCACTGTTTGTTGACAAAGGTTGTAATTTTTAATCAATTCTCTGACAAATACTCAAACAAACATTTTTTAGCTATAAACCAAAACCGAAACCAAAACCAAATTTTGACGTTTAGAAAAACCAAAGCCCAAACCAAAACATGTTGCATAGTAAAACCAAAACCGAAACCAAAACCGAAACCAAAACCAAGATTTATTATCTATAAAAACCAAAACCGAAACCAAAACCATAATTGGCCATTGAGAAAAACCAAACCATTGAAAATAATTTATGGTTTTGCAGCCCTGATCCCAACAGACATAAATTCTGTTGTGGGAATAGAAAAAGTGAAAAAAATTGTTAACCGGAAGTTGGAATGCAGAGCTATTACAAATCATACTCTAAGCATACATACTAAGTTTTATCAAATATCAGAAACTGAGGTTATTGAAGTTTCAAATAAACAGGTGCTCTGGAGCGCCCCAACACTCAAATATCGGCCAAAAACTAATCAGTTCTTTGTCATTCAAATCTCCATCTTTTTCCAAAGTATCATCAAAATTGATTAATGAACGAAGTCTGTATTCAAGCTTTAAAAACAAAGTGTGAAAAGTTAGCAGTTGCATAGTGGATCCCCACTTTGAATAATGTGTCCCAAAAGTTTGTCGTTGTCTTCTCTCACTAATTGCAACCTTTTTCATAAGTTTCATCATAACCACTTCATTATTATAGGCTGTAGTGTCAAAAAAGTCAATGAAAAATTGCCAAAAAAAATTTGTACCGGAAGTGAAAACCAGAAGTTGGGATGCAGAACTATTGTGCACCATACTAAATGCTTATGAATCAAGTTTCATTCAATTCGATTATCAGGTACAGATGTTATTCAGCTTTAAAAAATGTTATTCAGGTGTCATCAAAATTCATTCACGAACGAATGTTGTATGCTCCCAACAAACATTAAAAATAACGAAAAAAAACACCTGTTGTATTGTGGACCCAACCCTTTGTCCAATGTACCTTAAAGCTGAGAAATATTTCTCATATAAATTGAAACCTTGTACCAACGTTTCATGAAAATCGATTTGAAACTGTAGGCTACAGTAGGGAAAAATACTTAAAAAAAAACATTTTAGCCGGAAGTGACAAACCGGAAGTTGGTATGCAGAAATATTGGAAACAGTACACCTTATTTATCAAGTCTCATTAAGATTGAAAGCCAGAATTAAAAGTTATTGAAGATTCAAACCTACAGGTATACGGGAGACCCCCGCCATTTTGTCCAATTTTGAAATAAAACTAGATCTTCCAGTGCACCTGAACCATATGCCAAAAATTTTATCAAGATCTTATGCGGTTTTGTCACCCAACCACGCAACCCCTTACCCATCCACAGACATACACTATTTTTTTGGTGACTATTTAGATGTGAAGTTGGAATAATTCAACCCAATTTATTTCTTCCTTTTCTTAGTTTTAAACGTTTCACCACAATGCTTCCCTTTTCTATTAAATTAGTTTTTGATATCAAAATAATTGAATTTTTATTTTGGGATTTCCTAGATCTCTGTGTCCAAGGCAGCAACTTTAACTATATCTAAAATGATTATTTACAACAATTTATTTATGAATATTATGTTGATGCTTAAGTTTAGGAGAATAAAAATTATATAAAAATATTTCAAGTATCTGGTTTCCATGTATTTAAATTTGAGATTTAAGAACGGTCGAGGGTTCGATTCCCGAACTGGACACTATTTATTTTTTTATTATTTTTTTTTTAAATAACATAAAAATGCTTCCATTTTATTCAAAAAAATTCCATTTTACAGCATTTCAATTTATCGATACTGTAGTTTTTTAAAATTATACAGATCTTTAAACCCAAACATTTAAAATTTATCCCAACAATTAAGTAACAAAGAAATAACAATTATTTATGTCAAATTTTTTTTGCCAAAAAAATTGCTCTGACACTTTTGACTCTCAGATCAATTTTTCTTTTGACATTACGTATTTTATTTGGCCAAAAAAAGTGATTTTTTTGCCCTAAAAAAAATTTTTTATATCCAGATTTTTAGTTGTAGAGCAAAGCATAAAATGCAATAAAGAAAAGAAATACATATATCTGTCAAAATTAGTAAACAAACAAAACGAAATTTACTTATAATTTTTTTTAAAGTGAAATAGTTATACTGTTTAAATAAAAGTTTTGTTTAAATCGTTTTTTAAATCAAAAATTAATTAAAATTAAATACAATTAATTACAAAAACATTCAATGACAGTTCACAAACACAACTACAGAACTATTTCAACTATTTAGATCTTTTATGTTCTTTTTGTAACAAAATCACTCTTTCGCTCTAGACAAAAAGAATTCGACATTAGAGTTTTCGCAATACAAATAGCTGATAATAACTGTCAAGTTTTTTCAGTTAAAACTTAAAAGGTCATATTGCAATTGCCTTTTAGCCGTAACATTCAAATAATTATCATTTCGATATATAACTCTGTTGTGCGATCGTTATTATCCTGCCGATATGCAATTCATGTGCTACTCTGTTGTACGACCGTTGTTCTACCGATATTCAATTGATTTGCTACTCTGCTGTGCGACCGTTGTTAGCCTACCGATATGCGACTGTTGTTCTACTGTCAATATTTTTTACCATTATTCTACTTTTGTGCTACCGGTTATACTACTTCAAATTTTTTCACACGACTGCACAACACTATTCTACCATTATGCGACTACTTGTTCTACCGATACAAGAAAATTACCATTGTGCTACTATTATGTAAGTAACTACCACGCTAATAAAATTGCAAGTTACCGATATGTTACTGTTATCAAACCATCGTACTACTGAATTATGCTACTATGTGCAAGACAAGTAGTTTTGTCGTTCAATTATTTGTATTAATTAGAAATCGACGAACAAGAACTACAAAACTGTTCCCTCAATTTGCTGTCAAAAATATTTCGTTGTAAAACGATTTCTTCCCAGAATATTATTTTAATAGAGTGGTCAAGTTATGGAATGCAATGCCCTCATCTCTTATTTTTTCCCAATGTAATAACAACGCAAAGCAAAGTTAAATAAACTTTTAAACAATCAACCAAACTATCTTTATATGCTCATTCCTTCTATTTTAACAAAATTTCTTCCAATTGTACATCACATCGTCTTTGGCAATTTCAAGAATTGTATCTACGATTATTCCATATTTAGTGTCCTAAGCATGTACACCTAATTCATGATGCAATTAGTGTTTTGGACGAGCAAAAACGTCGAAATTTGAACCAGACTATTTTTGATCGACTTCACACTTGGCATACATTTTTTATTTTTATATGAAATTCGTGATTTGGGCGACCGACCCTGAACCATACCAGTTTTGATAAAATGCATACTTAGCAGCAAACAATAAGTATAGGTAAAATAGAAATACGTGTTTTTTAGAAAAAGTTTGAAGTGTCTAGTTTAAGAAAAGGAGGGTCTGAAAGATTTCTGGAAATCAAATTGCAAGAGAACGACTAACCCGATGGCATGTTTTAGGGTAAGGTTACTTTCATTTTGTAAAAAGACAATCATAATATGCTTGGCCTATGGCATTAGCACGATTTTTAAAAATATTATTTTATAATATTTTAACCAGTGTAAGCAAAAAGTTTACTACGTATTTTTTTCAACAGTTGGTTTTTTGATTTCGTAATGGAGATAAAACCGTTGGTATTTACTATATTTGTATTCGTATGCGTATGTGTTTGTATTAGTATGTTGAAATATTTTTGTAGTTAAACGCTCTATCTAAAGCTAAACGCTCAAAAGGTCCTTCGAGCCGGATAAAGATATATCTATCCGGCTCGAAGGACCTAAATTTTATTTACAAGCAAATCAAAGTGGTTTAAAATGTTAATAATGTAGAGATTGAAAAAATTAACGATTGACGTATTACGAAATTCACTTTATAAACGTTGTAACTGATACATCGGTTTTGTGCTTAAAACCTAATAAAATCATATTTTATACTTACAGCAACATGTAATAACTTTCTGATTGCTTTATTACTTCCGGTACCACAGTACGCCATGGCAAGGGTATACATTCCAGATCTTCGAAGAACTGGATCTTTATCAGTAGATAAACTTGTAACTAATGGATCAGCTTCTTCCAATCTAGCATACATTGTCAACGCGATGCCAACTGCTAATCCACGTAATATTTTTTCATGTTGTGTCTCTTGGGCATACTGAAAAGAAACAAAACAAAACAAATATGTAAAAACCTGTACACCATTGTTATCTATTCAATTTGATATATTTTCTTCTAAAAACTGAAGTTGTGAGAACAAACAAAAACTTTCTTAAATTAATAATAAATGAGAATTACTAAAAATTACTAAATCAATCATTGATTAGATGGTTACATAGAATATGTCACTTTCTCGTGCCACTGAAAAATTTATACGAATTAAATTAATAACTGAAGTATATAATCTACAATCGATTAATATGCTACTCACATTTCCAATTTTCTGTTTTTTTTCGAATTCTATCCATTCAAAAAATGTAATAAATCTTACTACTATGAGTAAAACACAACAAAATATATCTTGTATAATTAATTAATTTACTTTATTTGGATTTTTTTTCGTAGTTTTTTCTTTTTGTATTTTTTTGCATGAAAAAGTTCAAATATTTTTTGTTCTAAAGCAAGTTGAATTTAATCGATTTTTATTGTCAAGAAAATTTGGAAAATTTGGATAAATTTTGGGTTAAATTATTCAGCACAGCATTTTAATATAAGAAAACATTTGAATAACAGAAGAATTGTTGGATATACATGTGAATGGGAATGTGATTGATCGATGAGTAAGGTTTATTTTTTGTGGAAATCTATGGCAAATGTAATATATAGGTCAAACTATATTGTGTGGTTGGGAAATGATTAGGATTCGGCTTGTTTTAGATGTTAACATAGAACCCATCATTGACGACAAGTTTAAATTTGTGATTCTATATATAATCAACATTAAATTGATTACAATATGGGTAAAAATTAAAGGTAAAGTTATGGATACGAAAATTTTTTTTATAGAGCATAATCTTGTCTACGAGTCGATTACCCCAGAGGTTATGTTTCCTAAAAAAAAACCATCAAAGTGAGGAAATCAAATTGTTTATTTTGAACTTTTATATTTAACAGGTCAATAACTCCAACCTACTAAAAAATATAATCACATACACATTTCCCTATTATCACAAAAAAAATTGTAACATAAACATAATTCTTTCTGTTCCTTTTCAAATCTTATTCAGGTAAGTGATTCTATAAAGGTAAATAGAAAATAGAAAAATCTTATATGTGAATGATAAATAAATTTGTCTAAAAAAACAAACTGTGACAGTAGGGGTTTTAAATTGTCAATTTATGTAAAATGAATCTGTAAATATTTTTAGAATACAATTACATCCTTATGATGGTTGTTTACAATTTATAAATTTAAACATTCATAAATATATACACGAAAAGATAGCAAAGCTGGTTACGACAGTTTTGTTAAAATTTCACAATAGCCAGCTATATTAATGTACATATTACTTTTGAACGTAAGACATGGATGTAATTTTTAAAATTATTATTATTATTATTATATAATTAGAGCAATATTTGTATTTATATTAAAAGAAAAGCTTATAGTCCCTGGGCCGGCGTCGATTTCGTGTGATTACCACATATTTTATACTTCGTGAGGCGAGTGTCCTTGACGAGCCCGAAAACATTTGTTCTGCGATTTTTCTCAAATCGGCCGCTTTTGCGATCGGCAAGCTCCGAAAAATGCTGATATCCCGGGATCTTGTAAATTTTTGTCTTTTTAACTATAGGGGTTGGCAATTTGATTTAGAACACGAGGGTAACGATGTCCGACAAAAATTTGTCTGTTATTGTCAAGTCCGACAACCCAAACATACAAAATGTCAGTTTTCGGACTCGAGAATAGCAGACTCATTTTGGTCGGACAAGCTTACCCCTACTATTAAGTTTTATAATCACCCATAACCAGGTGATCAGAGGCCCTCCACCAGTTTGCCCGATATCGCTCAAATATTAATCAGTTCCTTGACTTTCAAATCTTCATTTTTTGACAAAGAATTATTACTTTTGGTTAATAAGCGAAAATTGTAGTGCTGTATGGTGATAGCTCCGCCCAAAGTTGTAGTGTGATTAAGGAGAGGGTCACCATTTTTACCGCAAATGGGGTCACCGGTTTTAACGTCGAGGTCGACATGTTTACCGCCAACCAAAATTATGGAAAAAATAGTCTATTGAACGAGCATAAATCGATTTTCGAGATTTTTAATTTCGAATTAATTAATTGATTTATTGGCTCTGGTTGCTGTGTGACGTTGACCTGTGGAACAAAATTGAGCTTTTATCAATTGTTCATTCGGTTCGTGTCACGGGTAAGTTAAGTGATCGTTTATGTTTGTAGAGATTAATTATTTAAACTTAATATTTTTTCATAGCAGTCTTCTTTGAGTCGAATAGAACAAAACTCAACCGTTTTTGAAATCGTTTGCCGGGGGGGATTTCGAGATATCTCGCAAAAACGGATTTTTGACCGATTTTACCTCGATTTCGCAACTTAGGCTAAAATTTTTTTTTTGTGAAATTGCCCAAATTTCACTGGAAAACTTAAAACTGGAAAACTTTCGAGATATCTCGAAATCCCCCCAGGCAACCGATTTTAAAAACGGTTGAGTTTTGTTCTATTCGACTCAAAGAAGACTGCTATGAAAAAATATTTCATGTTGGTTGACTTTTTATTTAAACTCATGGTAGGCGAACCGTGATATACGTATGTACAAGGGATTATCTAAATCGATTATCAGGTACTGATCTTATTGAAGTTTAAAAAAACAGGTACCCGGAGAACCTCTTAACACTTTGTCTAATATAGTTCAAAAATCAGTTCCTTGCAATTCCATATATGCATCTTTTGTCAAAGTGTCATAAAAATTGATTCACGAACGAAGACTCTCTATTACCAACAAACATAAAATACATAGTGAAAAAATTCATCACTATCTCACAATGATTCGATTCATAACTTTAGGCTGTAGTAGGGCGGGGATAAGGAACCTAAACAAACACAAATTTCAACTGTAAGTGACAAACCGGTAGTTGGTATACCGTTCTATTGGAAACATTACCGAAACCTTATGTATACACCAACCAAATTAAGAAGGATTAGAAATTATTCCAATTTCACAGTTTTGTCTAGTGAACAGTTGTTTGAGATAATTAGCTCCCACCCGTCCACCTCTTTTAAAAGGGTTTTCACGGATAAATTATCTTGATACGCATGAAATGCTTTAAAAAATCATCAATTAAATACACTAACCTCTTACTACAAAGTGGGTATAAGGACCATGAGGAAAATGAATAAAACAAAAAAAAATAATCTGCGAAAACCATCACAGGCACATAATACTTTCACATAATACTTTCAACAGTTATTCTTCAACGGTTCAACGTGAAAAACCGAATCCTTAAAAATAAACACTAAACACAAAATAATTTATTTATTTAAATCGCAACATTTACCCAAAGACAAAAGCTTCCATTTTTTTGCGCAACAGATGGTTTTAGTTAATTATTTGTAAAGAAACGTAAACATTCTTTCGACAAATTGTATGGTTTTTCTCAATACTTAGTAATTAGATTTTCTAAATCGAAAGTCAAAAATTTGATAAATGTATATTATATTAATCATTTCTTATTCTTTTACAAATATTTGAAAACATAAATCATAACCAGAAAAAAATACAATTGCCTACATAATATCCTTCATAGCCACTTTACTACATATAACGTTAATTTTTATTATTGAAGTTGAAGGTAAGAAAAAAACCATAAAAAATAGCATTAGAAAAAACAGATAGAATCACCTTTATGTAAGTTTTTCTTTATTTTCCCTAACTCGCTAATCCAACTTTGCGGAATAAATAGGGTTTTATTTATATAGGTCGGAATCAATGAAATTTCTACAAAAACTTACAACCCCGATTACAAACTTTTATTATTTTTTGTTTGATTTTTATGAATTCTTTTATGTTCCTTTACTCTGATCTTCGTCCCTTTGGGAAAAATTATGAGACATCAGATGAATATTTTTCAATATTATATTTAGAAAGGGAAATTTTCGATTTTTATATGATAACAGAGTTTCCTATTGATTCAATGAATAATTTGAAAGAGTTGATCAAACGATTTGTTCATTCCGAGAAGCATGTGGATTATTTTTACGTGAATCTATCTCAAACACAGCAAATCACATCTCCATTTCTAAGATTGTCTCTATTAAATAGCTATAACCTTCAATACTATTATGATGTGTATTGTTATTGGGTGATCGAATAAAGAATATTGATAAATGTGTTCCACATTTCTAAGAATATAAGGAAAAAAGGAAAAATTGGAAAATAATATAAAAGGACCATTTGAAGCGGTGATAAGTAAAGAAAACAAAATATTTATATATAACGTATTTAATTAAATAATATTTTTTAAGAGCTATAGTATACCAAGCTGTCAGTAACTTCAGTTATAATCCAAAAATAAATAATTTGTACACGTTTAGATTTTGTTTGTGATAGATGTTATTAATGTTTTCAAATTTATCGTTAAGACATTTCTTTTAAATTTTCTTTTTCTTATCGATAATTTATTTAAAAATAAAAACGATAAAAATCAGTTTTCTGTATTTCTGGAACAGAAACGTTAAGTGATTTTTTATTTTTATCTTAGAATTGATTAAACGAAAATCTATAAATGATTTTAATTCATTTGTGCATACTGAATGAAAATTATTTCCGACGTGGAAAAATTGACAGAATACATTAATAATTTTGAATTAATTTTTTATATTTCAAATAAAAAATCAATAAATGTATTATTGGTAAGGACATTATTTCCAATGTATTACAATTTTTTAGAAGTGTGCCGACCACCTAGAAGGACCCCACCAATATTGTTGTAAATAAAATTTACCGAATTAGTGGATTATATAGCCATAGTAGATTATATAGCCATCGTGAGATATCACATACCACAGAAATGGCAGTGAGAAATCACTAGCCGAGGTTATATGTTAGGTGTGCTGAGGGCATGAGCTATATTCAGTCAACGGCAGCACCCTCAATTTTATAGTTATGAAAAATTCCTTGATTAAGGCACGCAATTGGTTGCTCGAAGAAACGAGCCTTCAAATAATTCTTAATACAAAAAACCTCAATATTTTTTCAGTTATCGTTGAATGAAGATCAAAATGAAATAAAGAAAATATTTCTCTTTGAATAAAATTAAAACAATAATAGAAGAGAAAAAAGTCAGACAAGTGCGAATAAAATTCGCTCGTCAAGGGTTCCGTGAATGTAAAAGAACACAATATCAAAAACTGTTGACAAAAAGTTGTGTTGTAATGTCCTTATATTTCCAGACCATAGACGCATAACAAAATAATTAATGTTTAATCGTAAATGTCAATAGTAAATTACAATCAAATCCACATTGATCAAAAATAACTCAAAAAATGTTACATTAGGTTAAATCTCATCCATAGATGTTTATGGTAACTCAAGAAATGTAAATGGTTTAAATTTTATTATTTTTTCCGTCAATCAAGTGTTGAAATTTGGGGGGGTAAAGAGGCTTCATACTAAAAATATTTTTTTTCAATAACACAAAAACTGTGCACCGCTAAGTTCTAAAAAAATTGTAATGTTTCTTAAATTAAGTGCTCCTTCATATGACACCCCATTCGCTTGGGTCAAAAGTGGTTTTTTACTCTCCCCACACCCATCCCCTAAACACACAGAAATATAGTTATTTGAGACTTTGCTATGATTTTCATTCAAAATTTACAAATTATCCTGTCTCTGCGAATTTTTTCAAATTTTTCGAATTTTTTCAATCATCGTCGAAACGTAAGGAGCGAAACGATCTGAAACTTGCACTTTTTTGATAATAACTCAAAAACTTTACATCACAAAATTCTAAAAAAAATTGCAATGATTTATAAATTAGGTGCTCTTTTAAATGACATCTCACTCGCTTGGGTCCAAAAAGATTTTCTTTTACCCTCTTTACCCCGGTCCCCTAAGCGCACAGAAATATAATTATTTGAGACCTCTCTATAATTTTCATACAAAATTTACCGAATTTCCTAGCTCTGTGAATTTTTTAAAATTTTTCTGTCAATCAGTGTCGAATCGTCTGAAATTTGCACTTTTTTGTCCATAACTTAAAAACTGTGTACCGCTAAATTCTAAAAAAAATTGCAACAAATTTTAAATTAGGTGTTCTTTCAAATGACACCCCACTCGCTTGGGCCAAAAAAATGTTTTTTTTACCCTCTTTACACCGGTCCCCTAAACACACAGAAATATAATTATTTGAGACCTCGCTAGAATTTTCATACAAAATTTACTAAATTTCCTAGCTCTGGCAATTTTTACAAATTTTTCTGTCAATCAGTGTCGAAACGTAGGGGGGAGGGGACGGTCTGGATTTTTCACTTTTTTGTCCATAACTCAAAAACTGTGCACCGCAAAATTCTAAAAAAAATCGCAACAAATTTTAAATTAGGTGTTCTTTCAAATGACATCCCACTCGCTTGGGTTAAAAAAATTTTTTTTTCACCCTCTTTACACCGGTCCCCTAAACACACAGAAATATAATTATTTGAGACCTCTCTATAATTTTCATACAAAATTTACTAAATTTCCTAGCTCTGTGAATTTTTTAAAATTTTTCTGTCAATCAGTGTCGAAACGTAGCGGAGGGGGGGGGGGGGGGGGAACGGTCTGAATTTCGCACTTTTTTGTCCATAACTCAAAAACTGTGCACCGCTAAATTCTAAAAAAAATTGCAACAAATTTTAAATTAAGTGCTTTTTCAAATGACACCCCACTCGCTTGGGTCAAAAAAAATTTTTTTTTACCCTCTTTACCCCGGTACCCTAAACACACAGCAATATAATTATTTGAGACCTCGCTATAATTTTCATACAAAATTTACTAAATTTCCTAGCTCTGTGAATTTTTTCAAATTTTTCTGTCAATCAGAGTCGAAACGTAGGGGGGGAACGGTCTGAAAGTTGCACTTTTTTGTCCATAACTCAAAAACTGTGCACCGCAAAATTCTAAGAAAATTGCAACAAATTTTAAATTAGGTGTTCTTTCAAATGACACTCCACTCGCTTGGGTCAAAAACATTTTTTTTTACCCTCTTTACACCGGTCCCCTAAACACACTGAAATATAATTATTTGATACTTCTGGACATACCCACAAATTTTAGCGTGTCTTAGTTTAGGGTTTGCAATATTTTAAAAATTCGAAATGAGGCAGAGTTGAGTAACTGGAAAAATAATTACGTGTCGTTTTATAGTGTTAATTATAATGCGTAGGAGAAAACGGGTTGACAAAGGTCTTCTAAATCAGTCAACTGTGCGGCGAGCTACATTACGTGCAAACTGCACTGATAACCAGCGAGCGACAAATAATAATATTCGTATTGGTATGATGTCCGAATCGCGTTCGAGAGTGACTGAAATTGAACGACAAGTGAATAGATTTAGAATGCTGCAACGAATTCGTGTACATCAAACACAACAACAGCGGGCACGGCACAATGAACATGAGCTCCTGTTACGGTGCAGACAGATCAGTAACAATTGGAGAAATGCCAGTCGTTTGTAAGGCGTTGAAAAACAGCGATGAAGCTTTTGGATTTTGTTGTGCCGGAATATGCCGCTAGTTGGATTAGTGGCAACTCAAGTTTGGTTTTTTTTCATGCAAATTTTTCCAAAAAATATTTGCTTTACTTTTTGATTTTATTTTTTTTTCCTTATCATACCATGGGATATTGTCCTATGTCACATTTTAATATGTTTATTTTTAAAAAAATGGTTGTTATTGGTTATTTTGGTAGTTCATACAAAACAACCAACCACTAACTAAGCAAAAAAACGAAGATACGAGAATTGTATTCACAGCATCTCGATGTTATTCTGCCAATCGGTTTACTTACAGTTTTATTCTTTTTCAAAAGTTTTCTCAAGGTTTACCATAGTGAAAAAGTAAAATAACTCATAGTCCCTGGACCCACGCCGATTTCATGTGATGATTACCACATATTTTATACTACGTGGGCGCCTATCCTTGACGAGTCCAAAAACTTTTGCTTTGCCATTTTTCTCGATTCGGCCGCTTTTTTGTTCGGCAAGCTCCGAAAAATGCCGATTGCCCGGGATCTTGTAAATTTTTGTTTTTTTAACTATGGGGGTTAGAAATTTGATTTAGAACACGAGGGTAACCTTGTTCAACAAAAATTTGTCTGCTATTGTCTAGTCCGAAAACCCAAACATACCAAAATGTCAGTTGTAGGAGTCGACAATAGCAGACACATTTTGGTCGGACAAGCTTACCCTCGTGTTCTAAATCAAATTTCCAACCCCCACAGTTAAAAGAGAAAAATGTGGAAGCAAATTTACAAGACGTGGGCACAGAGACTATCACGCCAATTATACCAAACACAACCTTTACAAGGTAATATTCAGTTGTATCCGCCACAACAAGTGGTTTTTATTTAGTTAATTAACTCTGTTTGCAAATTAAGTCCGAATTGGGCATGTATAAAGTTAAAAATTGTCGCCGAGGATGTGTGTCAGTGAACGAAAGACCACAACATCTATTGAACTTATCCCCACAAAATACCTACGAAAACAAGACTTTTTTTATAAGCAAAAATCAGTTTGTTACAAAATTAAATGTATATGGCTATTCGCCATCTATATCGCTATATATTGCCATCAACAAAAATCTATCTAACAATTTTCTTCCAACATTTTATTTTAAAAATTAAATTGAAAAGAAATTATGGAAATCAAATTACTTTTTTAAGTTATTTTTCGTAGAACAACAGGTTTCCAACAACAAAAACCGAGTAAACCTTAATAAAAAATTGAAACAATAAAGTTCAGAAAATTAACATTTTTAATTTAATTATTTATTAGTTATTCAGCCTTGTAAATTGATCAAGTGGCTTTAATGATAAACGACATTTTAAATATAGAATCCTGCATAAAAGAAATCAATAAATTTAATTTTTATTTTTGGTAAATGTATTAGTAATCCCATTTTAAATTATTTTCTCCGTATTTCTTCTTTAAATTCATTTATGAATAACAAAAGGCCAGCAGTGAGTACTTAATGAACCCTCACGGGATGAACAATAATACGTTTTTTTTGTTTTCCCGAAGTTTGTCCTTTTAATCGAATTGAAATTGTATTGTGTATACGTTACATTTCACTTTTCATTTTCGATTAGGGTGAATCACGTTTCAGTAAGAAATTAATTAATTCGTTTCGATCTCATTAAACAAAATTTTTTTTTTCTTAATTTCAACGGAAATTCCGATTAGATCACAATTAATTTGCTTTTAAATAATTGAAATACGAACAAAGTGAAATGTGGTTTAAGGTAAGTTAATCGATATATTTCGTTTTGTCTATGAAGACAAATTTAATAAAACTCCCTGAAATTTTAATATAGATTTCGGTTGATTTAATTTCTACTATTACTGATTTGATGAGAATTTGAAATGAATATTTTCTTAAATTACATCAAAAAACGACTCATTTCGTTAAATTTTAAAAATTCCCAGAAGATTCGGATTCATCCAAAATAACTTTATAATTAGCAGAAAATATTGAAAACTAAAACCAACTTCGCATGTTCTCATCATAAAGTTCTTATTCAGACAGGTGCTCCAGCCAAAACTAGAGTAATCTCTTTGTATATTTACTACGTAAGACTTTATCCAACCAAATCATGATCCCACATCTAACGGATTGCCATAAATTTTACAAATGAATCCACCAAGCGAGAATAAAATGGAAAGAATTATTATAAACACCAAAATCGATAACAAAAGTTATATGTCCCCTATATCTATGCTGCGAATAGTCTGGCTCCATGTTCCGTTGTCCATATATTTCGGTACACTTCGTATATTTCGGTATATTTTAGAAAAAATTTTAAGTTTGATGATCTTTTGGCATAAGATGTAAAAGAATTACTACACCATAACTAGATCTATAATTACGCAATTAAAGGTTTTGCTCTTGAGATACATACAATAAAAGTAAGAAAGAGGAAGAAAAAATGTCCACTGAATAGACAATAAAAGGGCTTAGCTTGGCTGCGAAATTGAGTGATAATTTTGTAAAACGTGATCCTATTGAAGGAAGTACTAATAAATTTCAACATGATTTAAAATTATTAATGAATCATTATCATGAATTGTTTGAACATAAAAAATTAGCTATTACATAATTTCATCACTAAAACCCCCGAACCGGGAGTAGCATATGATGATAGAAAGCCTACATTGCAACATGGAATAGCTGGAGGCGTGGTAACACAAAGTCCCATCGAAGGTAGTCCTTCAAGTCATTCAGACTACCTCCGCTTCTGCGTTTCTATTTCGGGGCGTCACGCTCCACGTTCGTCGGAGTTCCATTCTATTGATTCTAAAAGCAAACCAATTTTTAAATTGAAGAAAATAATTATTTTTCAAAAAAACGCCTGAGTATAAATTAAATTAAGGACCTTTTAGGTATGATTTCCAAAAAAATTACAACCTAAAAAGAGGCCATATACGTGGAGTGCCAATTTGTTACGGGCAGCGTGCATCTGTATTTGTAATGGACCGAGGATATTTTCGAAACTACAATGAAACTAGTCCCAGAATCCACTCAAGTCACGCGTATCCTCTTGAATTCAATAGCACCTTTACTGATCATGCACGGTAAATAAACCGTCCGTAACAAATTGGCATACAACGTGGGGGCTCCAACCCATGATCCTGTGATTAAGATAGACATAAACAAATGTGTCTATCTTCAAAAACTGACAGTCATTAAGGAATCTGTCAGGCTTAGTTTTATTATATTAAAAGATAATTTGATATAATTATTAAAAAGTTACGACTAGTTTCAATCTCATCGAGATCATCAACTAGATATTGTTTATAATTTTGACAATTTTTGCTATTGTTTATAACTTTGACAAGAAACAATTTTTAGTAATTTAATGTGTGACGGTTCGTTATTATTTATTATGATAAAATCACCTAGGTAACAGAACCGCAATATATGTTTTACGCACTATAGTGTGTAATGAACTAATAAAAATTCATGTTATATAGGACCTAAGTCTTAAAAGATATCTATGTTTTATTGTGACTTATGGTTTTGAAAGTGATTCATCTGTCATTGAAATTCTCGAATTATCTTTGACATACGAATAAATTTTGCCTATCGCTTGGCGTACAGTTGGTCAAGCGGGAAACACAAAAAACCATCAGCAGTAGTAATTCATTTTATTTATTTGCTTTAGAATTTTAAACAGAACATTAACCTTAATACATAATATGATAAAACATCACACAAAATTGTCATCAGTTAAAAAACCAAAAAAAACATCGTAAAATAAAGAATCGAATTTTTTTATAACAAAAAATCATTACAGCAAACCAACGTCGTATCAGAGACAAAAGCTTAATTACCCATCTAACATTATATACACGCATTTCAGACTGACCAGCGTAAAAAAAGGAAATAAATTCAAAATTCAAAGGTTTGGTGAACAGTTAAAACATTGTAACATAACGTTATCTGATTGTCGAGAAGCAAATTACATTATTTTTATTGTCATAATATTAAATTCAATCAATTATTATTTAGTTCACTGACCCGATGAAAAATCACTTATCAGAAGTAAAAATATTAAACATGTGGACGGACACACATAGCACCATGTGAAAACTTAAATTAAATTACATTTTGGGATATGTTGAAATTCTTTCAATATGTTTGACAAAAAGAGCTTTCAGATTGAACTTTGAACTTTGATTAAACCTAACTACACTATTTTTATCATTGTTATTTGGAATTTTTTGTCACATTTAAGTGATGAGGATATTAAAAAAAAAAAGAAACAAATAACATCAAAATGGAATTGAATCTCTTGTTTAATAAAGACTACAAATTCAATGGGATGCGAATAAAAAATAGGCTTTAGGAACTGGGAAAGGGAAAGAGTTTGCAAATGTAGCTATTATATTATTTTTGCATTGTTTAAAAAATTAAAACTAATCAGTTTAGTTGGTCCAAAATTTCGGTTAGAAATTTTTATTTATAAAACAAAAAATAAATAAATGATATCTATCAGTTCTAAAAATTACTGTTAAAATTTAAACGTGATCACATTTTTATTTATAACCACAAATACGATATCCTTATACAGTATAAATAATTTTTCAATGTCAATAGGAAAATTTACGTCGGCAGATATCATTATTTCACTATTTCAATCAACTCAATTATTTAAACATAAAACAATTCAAGTTTAAAATTACCGCACGAAAATAATGTAATATTTCATTCGAATTAAAATCGATATTCATATTTTTGAATTTTCTATATGTAGTCATATGTATAATTATTAGAACATTTTGTTTTATTTCAACACAAAATGATAGAGGATAGCCACAAAGGTTACTTGAAAAATTGACATGAATATAATTATTTATAATTGAGCGTTTATATATCCTAATGTTTATCGATTTTGCCAATAACACGCAATATCTGGTAAAAAAATATGGCAATTCAAAATATTTGCAGTTAGTGAAAAATATATGATTCTACTGGAGAAACTAAGGAATATGTGTATTTTCTTATGGAAATAGTTAAAACCAGTTATCTCAGATAATTATTTTCAAGTAGCTCACTCGATCAGTTTTAACAGCACTACAACCCTGGTTGTTTTTTTTAGTCAATCGTTAGTACTCTGTTATTTATGTTATAGTTTTTGAACAAAAAAATTACCTCAATAGGCATCACGAATTGTGGTAGTTCAAATTTTGAATATGGTGGTTTGTAGGACCATGTCCAGTAACGCACCACGGTTCCATTCTTTGAGACTCTGCGTTTGTCGATTGTTTTTAAGGGTCAAACATGAGGTTACCTGTACACTTTTTGGATTGTACTAATTCCTCTCGGCATCTCCATAATATAACGATTTGTTTCTGTTTCCAATATTGAATTGTGCTTTTGAGCGAACTCTTGGCTATTTTGAAGAATGATTCCGGTTCAATGAATTTTGTATTGACACATCTGGGTTTTATTTCTGTTCTTTGTCATACCAACCTTGTACCAAAAATTCATTCAAACTGCTTCATGAATGAATGCTGTAGTGTTCGAAACAACACATGCATTTTGTTGTAAAATAAAGTGAATACAAATATTAAACATTTTAAAAAATTTTAAGTTGGTTAATTAACTTAAAATAATGATGGTATGGTTTCCAGTTGTTTAAATTAATTTAAAATAAATTTAATAATTTTTTTTGCTTTAACAACTTTTTTATAATATTTTGTTACATGTTTCAACCATAAATGATAATAATAATAATAATAATATAATATTATAATTAATATTTTCAAATGTTTGAGAATGACCATTTATGGTTGAAACATGTAACAAAATATTATAAAAAAGTTGTTAAAGCAAAAAAATTATTAAATTTATTTTAAACAAATATTAATACAGGAAGTAACAATTCGAAAGTTTGGATGCAAAATTGTAGGATGCAAAGCTTAAAATTAAAACATGTTCTCGCAAAACCTTTCAACACTTCGTTCAATAGGGGCAACCGTACCAAAAGTTTATGGACATTAAATCGAATCACAAAACTGATTAATTGAAATTTTAAATAAACACACTTTCGGGATATCACAGCATACCTTTGTAGAATTCTGAATAGAATGCGTCGAATCGTTGGTAAAACTTGAACATAAACAATTCCAAAACTGCAAAAAGTAGTAATTTAAAACATTTCGTTTTCGAAAAACAATAGAAAATTGATGGCTTCAAACAAAAAACATTACTCTATTTGTCGAACTGAAATTGTGTCCGTTCGTCTGTTTTTTTTTAGTTGAGTATCTCGTAAACTATGAATCCTATCTATCTGAAATTATAAACGAGTTTGAAATTTGGCTACTGAACCGATACAAAACACCAACGCCCAATTTACAAACAATTGATATTATTTGTCAGAGTCAGAAAATTGTTATGTGAAACATTTTAAACAATATTTTTTTTACCGAGTTTTTATTTGATCCAAGTTTTGTTTGATCAAATGAAGGTGCGCTAACTCCCAAATCGTTAAAATATTTATTTCAAAATTTTGCAAGTTTGCCCAATAATTTTGAAAAAGTGCATTTTTTCCGCCTAGATTCACTCCTTATACTCAATAAACCGAAAATTTAAAAACAAAATTAAAATGAAAAAATTGGTATGACAAACCTAATTATATTTGAGGGGATTGGACAGGTAGAGATAAAAAAAAAAACATTTTTAACCTATTCAAGTGGCCTGTCATTTAAAAGAGCACTTAATTTATGTATCGTAATTTTTTATATAATTTTACAAAGCAGCTTTTGGAGGATCTTAAAATATATGCGATTTTTACTATTAAGCCTATCATCTCTTTCCTTTAACAACTTGATTAAAATAAACCTAAAATTTGAACAAAATTTAGAGCGAAAGTTTGCTAAATTTTAAACGAAAAATATAGCGAAGGGTCAAAGCCCAAAGGTTCATAACTCTATTTTTGAGGGGTTTGGCGTAAAGCGAGGAAAAATAAATATCTTCAATAGAGGCGAACGACGATGGTGTCCACTATTTTTTCAAAACGAAATGGAATGGCTTGCCAGAACAAAACTACGAAAATTCGTTGACTTTTGTAAAAATAAAATTATTAATTTTTTAAACGAAAGAACTTTTTTTTTTAAAAAAAAGTCGGTCAAGTGCGAATAAAATTTACTGCACGAGGGTTCCGTGAACGTAAAAGAACAAAATTTCATAGTTAACATTCAGTTGTGTTGTAGTCTTTTTATTACCAGACAATGGTTTTAGTGCGCCTTTTCGAGATATTGATAGCTTCTACGGGCCAATTTTTTTAGGTTCCGTGAGAAAATGATTGAGCTAAAGTTTGGTCCAAATTAGAGGCGAGTAACAGCCGAGCCTTTCGGAGGTCGACCTACAAAAGTTGACAAATTAATTTTTTGTCTAATTGAGCTGTGACGACCCCAAAGTGACCCCTAAATGGATCAAATGTATGACCAGGGCCTAAGATTTTTTCATTCCCAACATTTTCCCAACCCATATCTGCCACCTTTCTGGGGATTTCCATACAAAAAACTCAAAAAATGAAGAAAAACTGTTAAAAATATTTCATAGCTCTCCCAGGGTGACCCGCTAGAAGGGTCAAATGTATGAACAGGTTCTATTATTTTTTCCCCCTAACATTTCTTCCAAGCATACCTCTGCCTCCCTACAAAAGTTGTAAAAATTGTTTTTTGTCTAAATTTGCTGACTGCCCCAAAGCGACCCCTAGCTGGGTTAAATTTATGACCAGGTCCTAATATTTATTCATTCCCAACATTTTCCCCTAACACGCCTACCTGCCACCCTTCTGGGGGTGCCCATACAAAAATCTCAAAAAATGAAAAAATATCAATAAATGTTTCATAGCTCCCGGGTGGGGAGCTATGAAACATTTATTGATTTATACATTTAACCCCTAGAGGGGTTAAATGTATAAATAGGTGCCATTAATTTTTCCTTGCAAACATTTCTTCTGAACATACCTAACTCCTATCTGCCTCCCTTCTGGAGGTCCCCCTACAAAAATACCAACGTTTTGGAATAATTCTCGTATTAGAGTGTGAAGTTCACATTCACTTCACGCTGTGAACACCACATCAATTGTCAATTGGGCACTCCTAGCTTTGCGGATGTTATATATTTTCGCGTGTGATTTTTGGATATGATATTTTTTCGCGTTTGCTTTTTGGATGTGATATTTTTTCGCGTGTGATTTTAGGATGTGATATTTTCGAAATGTGATATTTTCGAAATGTGACATTTTCAAATTGTGATATTTTCGTGGAGTGTGATTTTTTCGCCGTGATATTTTCGAAGTGATATTATTCTTTCGTGTGTGATTTTTTCGTGAGATATTTTATCATAGAACCAGATATTCGATCGCAAAACAACTTTGATAAGATGATACCATAAGATGATACCATTTTCACTTGAACCCGAAATTCATAAACTATATTCGAATATTTAGTTGAATTGATTATTTTAAAATATTATAGTAATTTTTAAACTTGTTGAATGAACTACTTGAAGTGATAATAATAATATATTAAAACAATTCGTCTTATACACTTCAAAATTTTTTTATTTAAATATCCTAATATTTTCAAACTCTAAGAGTCCTTCCTCTGGGATAATTGTTTCTAAGCTAAACTTAATAAAGAATTTACATATTTTTTATAACCTACTAAATGACAATACATAAATTTTAAACATGGCAATAAAAATAAATTATTTAAACAGTACATAACCGAAATGAAATCAAAGTAATAAAATGTGGGAGGTGATCAAAATTGAAATACGTTTTTTCCAAAAACTTAATAACCTAATTAGTGAAAAAATTAATCTATGGATATTAAATGTTTAAAGAAATGGGTTTTATTTTATAATATTAAATAGTGGGCTGGAAACTGGACCTCTGTCATTGTTAATTAAGTTTTCTTCTTCTTCTTGCTGTATGTAGTAAGATTCTATTATTTCTAATTTGCGATTATCTCGAACTTGGTGTTTTAGATTTAAATTGGTAATGTTAATTTTGTGGTTGTTGTCCACAATATGGTTTGCTACGGCTGATTTTCAATAGTGATTTTTCACATTTGTATGTTCTTTGAACCTCGTGTGTATTTTCCTTTTCGATGATCCTATATACTTTTTACTACATCCTTGGCAATTAATTTCATAAACTCCATTTTTGTTGTTTTTCGGAATCTTGTTTTTATTATTTGTGAGGACAGAAGACAGTTTTTGATCTGCCGTCGGTACTAAATCTACCTTAAAACGTTTAAATATGTTTTTAAGCTTCGTAGTTACACGACGGTCATAAGTTATTTTTCCCGTTTTCTTAATTCTTTAATTGGTTTTAATGAAGTGGTGTCCGCTATAATTTTCTTCCTTTTGCTGTTTTTGATCATGTTGTCAATGTGATGAGTGCCGAATCCGTTTATTGTGGATATCTGTTTTATTTTTTCTTCTTCTTTTTTGTAATTTGTCTGGCTCAATGGTATGTTTATCAATCTATGTATCATGCTCCTGAAGGCTGACATTTTGTGTTGCCAGGGTTGGTTTGATTCGTTGGTTATAAAACGGTTTGTCGTGGTGAGCTTTCTGTAGATATCAAACTCTATTGTGCCAGAATTACGGTTAAGAATTAGGTCCAAAAATGGCAGTTTTCCTTCTACTTCTTCTTCATGTGTGAACTTGATGGACTCGTATTTGTTGTTTATTGATTTTAAAACTTTTCTCAGTTGTTGTTTCTTCATTATCACTAATATGTCATCCACATATCGGCTCCAAAAACTAAAATTAAACTCTTTGTTTATGGTGATTTCGAAATCCGACATCAATGCTTCCGCGATAAATGGTGATAAGGAATTTCCCATCGAAGTACCTGAGGTTTGCTTGTAGATATTTTCATTGAATTAGAAATAACTATTATTCATGCATTCTTTGGTGGCTTCGATGTATATATCTACAACTTCCGAATCAATGTTGTTCACAGTCAACCAAGTTTTAATGATGTTGATGCTGCATTTACTGGAACACTTGGAAATAGAGCACTTACATCTAGTGAAACTAGAATTTCGCTTTCTTTCACTTCAATATTTTTTATCTTGTTCACTAAATCCATTGAATTTTTGATAGTTAAGGACGGGAACGGCACAATCTTCTTAAATTCTGAGACCAAGAATTTTGAAATATTTTCAAATGGTGTATTTATGTTGGACACTATTGGGCGCATTGAATTTCCTGGTTTGTGTACTTTTGGTAATGCGTACATTGTACAACCTTGGTAAGGTTGGGTTTGAGTCATTTAACTTTCATCTTAGTGCATCGTTTTTTAAAATGTCTGCCATCTTTTTTCTTAGTTTTACGGCTGTTGCATGGAGTTGGTTGATGGGGTTGCTGTTTTGATGCTGGTAAGGACCATCATTTAATAATTTTTCCACTCTTACAATGTAATCACATTTATCTAGGACTACCAATGAATTTCCTTTATCGGCTTTTGTGTATACACAATCCTTGTCTTTCAACGATTTTATGACTTTATTTATGTCCGTCTAATCGGGATTCTTATTGTGTGGACTGTTCTGGATTTCGTTGATAACCTCCTTTTACTCCGAACGGACAATGTTGCGTTCTTCTGGTGGTATGTGTTTGCACGTATATTCGAGATCTGTCACAATGTTTACTATTGGTAATGTGTTCTGTGGTAATGAATGATTCAATCCTTTGTTTAATAAATTTAGCTCTTCAGGTTTCAATATTATAGATGATAAGATTTTAACATAATCTGTGACAACTTGGGATTCTGGATTCTTAATTTGTTTCGGTTTAATAAGTTGTTTTAATTTCTTTTGAATCGTGCTATTTTTTGTATTTAATTTGTGATGTAAAATTTCGTTAATATTCTCATACCAATTCTGGAAATCGTTGTATTCATTTTCAGAGTGCAGATTATACCATAGGAAATCTGCGTGCATCTTATATAACTTTAATTCGGTTTCTGCAAGTTTTGAAAACTGGCTTCTTATACATTCTTTTAAATACTGTTTTTGCTGTTCCGGATTATTCTGTTTCTTGTTATCTTGTTTACGTTTTTAGGTATACTAATTTTGATAAATTTTGGAAAAACTTTATGTATCTTACATGGATTCAAAAATCATATATTATATTATTTATTTATCTGTAATTAAGCTGCAACAGCTTATAATACATTATATGCAGACTAGACAAGAAAACCTTACATTCAACAAAATAAAAATTAAAATTAAAACTAAAAATAACGACTAAAAAAAATAATTATATATAATACAATAGAATACACCTATCAGATAACAAAATTCAAAAAAAGCAAAAATAAAAATAAAAATACAAGATCGAAAACTAAGAAAAATCCATCCATCCATCCATATTTACATATTTACATTAAAATTAATTAAATTTTTAATTCCTTTTAAGCTAGTTAGCCAACTGCTAGTTTACAATTATGACCATGTCAACAATCACCATACTCGGTCTGAAAAACCAAAATGTCGCTTATAGGACGCGACAAAACTACTCATAGAGGTACTATCTCTCACATTTAATGGCAACTCATTATATTTTCGTAGCCCCAAAACGAAAAAAGAAGAGCTAAAAATTTTAAACCTGTTTTTAGGTAGTCTCAGGTGACGCACCCTTCGAGAGCTCACCAGCTCAAGCTTGTCAGAAAGATACGGTGGACACCCGGTTAACAGAATCCTATGGACATACGAGCAGCTTGTTAACTCGAAACAATTTCCTATACTACAGCTAAGCAACCTGTTTGCAAACAGCGATATATGATCAAATTTTCGGAGCGAATATATGTAACGGACACATGCATTAAAGGCCATTTTTACTTTGTGCATAAATTGTTCCTGCATACCATACCAGACAATGTCACAATAAAGGAAATGCGGAAGAAGGTAAGACATGAACAATTTATGCCTCAGTCCAACACTTGCAAAAGATGTTAAGTTCCACAGGGAACGAAGAGTAATATACACCTTACTACATAAGTTATTCACATGATCATTTCATGACAAGGAAGGGTCAATAATAAGTCCTAGATCACGAAGTGTCAGAATACGCTATGGGTTCATTATTTGCGACTTTTTAGCATTCAATAGTAATTCATTTTCCACAGATAACTAGCGATTCTGATATATCTGCTTTTACGTTGTTATGTTTAGTTTTCAATAGAAAAAATCTATTTAGTTCATAAATCTATTTAGCATATTTAGTTGGCTTGCAGATGGAATATTTAAAGTGGTGCCAGAAATATTTTTATTTTTTTTAATAATATGGTGCGTTGCATTGCCATGTATATTAGCATTTTTACCAAATAAGACATGAAACTTACTGTAAAATGTTGATGGCAGTTTTAGAATTAATACCCAATGCAACTCTTAGAATAATTATTACAGATTTAGAGATTGCAGTAATGTGTACCATCGAAATGAAATTTTTTGGATTCTCAGGTTTTGAAGATGTCGCTACAACATGGTTATCATATGCAGCAGTGTTTTCAGGCAAAGGAATCCAGTGAAATAAAGTACAGAATATTGGCAGAAAGGATAACAAATATTTTTACAAATTACCATCCTGAGAATCAAAATGTTAAGAAAAAGTGCTCATGTATGGTGTAAGAAATCAAAACAATAAAAATACATAATGGTGAAAACGCAATTAATTTATTTTTAGTATTATTTTTATACGTCGGTTGCTGCGTATTTGTCTGTTACCGTCTTATCTTGTTAACTATAAATCTTTTAGATCTAAAATTTGAGATGAATATTGATTAAATAATGTGGGATCCAAAACTAATAAAATGAGATTAATTTGATTGATTGCTAGGTCAAATACCGTATCATATGAAAGATTGTTATCTCACAATTCTTTAAAAAATGTATATTTTATATACGGACATTATGTTTTTTTACAATAAAATTTTTTTTACATATTTTTTCGATTGTGATTTTTAGATGATGTGATATTTTTTCGCGTGTGATTTTGGTATGTGAAATTTTATTGCGTGTGATTTTAGGGTGTGATATTTTATTGTGTGTGATTTTTGGATGTGATATATTCGTGATGTGATATTTTAGTGGTGTGATATTTTCGTATAGTGTGATTTTTTCGCTGTGATATTTTCGTCGTGATATTCTTTCGTATGTGATTTTTTCGTGTGATATTTTATCAGGACACCGAATATCTATCAGATGTATCTGATTGGGCACCCGAGCATGCAAATTCAGGGTTCAAATTGTCATCAAACAAACAAATTCTGCAAATTCTCTACTTCAACACTATGTATCAACGTACGAAAGCACTTGAAAGTGCAGTATTAGTCGCCGACGCATTGTCACTATTTGGGCGTTAAGCTGCAATCCTCTTTAAACACCTGTCCAACATTCAAAATAAAATTATTAAATTACGGGATAAGTATAGTAACTTGCAAAAACAATCTGGGTTAAAGTGCGATTAGTGTGGGAAAAATTTTTTGTTTTCTTTTAACTTTTTTTTTCAAAAAATTTTAATTGTTAAATAAAGTTCTGGTATCGACAACAGATTCACTGAATATTTCGTAACAAAATTAATCTCATTTTTAATAATAGAAAGGATATAACATAGAATTTTTAGAGTAAACCACGCTAACTCCACTTCCCCCACAATCTGTACAAGGCGGCGCTACTCATGTTCCTAGAAAAGCTGAATTGGATAATCTAAATCTAAATCTTGACCCCTCTAGGGATCAAAAGTATGAATGGGAGCTATGGGGGAGCCGAAGGAGCTATAAGGGAACCGGGGAAGCTATGAAATATTTTTAAACATTTTTCTACATTTTTGGAGTTTTTTGTATGAGAACCTTCAGAAGGCGGATATGAGGTAGGTATTAGAATTTGCTCTTAGAAGTAAGCGTAGATTATTTAATATTTGGAATATTTAGTATTTGGATGCATGACAAAAGTTGGAGTGTCATTAACTCTTTAAAGACTTTTCAAAACTCTAAATGTGCCATCTCTAAACTACCAGATTGTCTTTGGCTTGTTGTATTGTGTCATGTTGTACATGATCTGGGCACCAAATCGACATTACTATTTCGAGAATGTAAACATCTGTGGCGAACATCTAAATTAACTTAAAAAATTTCAAATTTAGTTGGCGATGTTTTTTACGTTACATTATTAGAAAAAAAACAAAAAATGATTCATTCTAATTTTTCGGCAATTAAAAAAACTTCTTCATTTTTCAAAAAAGTTATGATTTTTTTTGTAACTAAAAGTTCCTGCTATAATTTAATTTATTAATAATTGTTGCGAAATATAATTAAATATATAGTTTAATTGCTATTAATATTAAACTCAAATTAATTTGTTAAAAAATGGAGTTCCTTATTATGTTTTTAACATTATTATATTGCTGAGAAATATAATCTAATATATGTACTTTAATTGATGTGTATATGCATACATTAAAATTAATATGAATTAAACCAAACTCAACCTGTTATTAATTTGGTTTTTTAAAAGAATATTTTTGAAGAATTTATATCATTTAAATATTTGTTGCATCCAATAAAATAAATACGTTTAATTCAAGAAACCCAAAATATGATTCAAGAAAATTGATTTATCTTTAAAAAATACTACATTATTGGGATTAGTTTGTCAGAAGATTTTTCTTAGAGGAATGAAAAGGATTAATTAGAGAGAATTACTAACTACAAACTGGATACATATAGAAGTGATCTTTTAAATATTTATTTGAAATTATATAGCGTGAATCATTACAAGCTATACATCCATTGAATTTGATATGCGGTAAATCAATTGTTGCGTGAATTATGTCACTAGGGATTATCCAGTGTGGAATTAGATAAACAACTTTATAGGCAAGAAACAGCGAATTGGTGAAAAGGAAAATGGTACAGTGACAAAATAAATCACATTTACCATAAACGGGTTCATCCAGTGAATTTCAATGAAGAAACAAATTAATATAAAACTAAGAACATTTGCGAATTATGGGGAACATGATCAATGAAATCACAAAAAGAAGTCAGCATCACTCAACAACAAACTTCAACTAGAGAAAGAGATAACCTTTGTTAATATTAAAATAAGTTACAACATCAAAAACTAAATGATAGCAATTCGTGATTGGACATTAGATTCGCGACATAAACTTTTAAAAATGGTTAAGACTTAATAGTGGCGGTAAAAGTTGAAACATGAATCGCCGGTTAAATGCACAAAATTTCAATGGAAGAAGCTCCGGTAGAGTTTAAAAAGAGCAAAAGAAATACTTCTTTCAACACGCTGTATTGTTCAAAGTGTTTTTGCTAACAGGCCAAATTAGTTATGTAATGTTGCGTCAAACTATTCTTCAAATAACTGGAACAGAAAACGAATGACGTCATTTACGGAAATGCTCTTAACCGACAAAACACAACCACTGGAACACAAGCTATATTGCATGTGGCTGCTCCCATAGCCGACAACAACAATACAGCGAATAACAAAACAATTGCCAACAACATTCCACCAGCATGCCCAGAGCCAGCTCTGTTCCGGATACTACAGCTAAATTTAAAGTCTTAGGAAGAAAATTGACAAAATCATATACAACACTCAAGAGACAAAGATAAAACTCAATTCAAAAACAAATGTTAATTCAAACAACCGTGTATGACACCTATGTGTATGACGTATCCGCAAGGATCGTGACATAAATAAATGTGGTGGCCTGTCATTCATTAGTCACTGCGACGTCAATTTTGCTATCGTAAATAATTTAATAACCATAACACAAATCACTAAAACAACAAACTGTTGCCACATCTAAATAATAATATAGAGTCAAAGATCAATAACTAAGAGCAAGTCAGACAGACGAATGTACACTAATTTCGCAAAAGCAGATTTGAATGACGTTCGCAAACAAGTAGAAAAAAAACCAACAACATCCCGTATATCATCCAATCTCCATGGCAAAAACTTGGCCACAAAATAGCACGAAATTATATCTAATTTCGCAACCGCAGATCTAGAACAGTTAAAGTTTGGCCGACACAAAAAAAGTTTGGCAAGCGGACGATTAAACAATACAAGAATTGGCAAGAACAATACAAGAATTGGCAAGAACAAAACAAGAATTGGCAACAATTTGATTCTCCATTTATTTTATTTTTTGGATTTAACATATGGAAACACACGGCGAAGAAGTCAAAAGGTACTAGTTACTAGATGATTCCATGAAGTCTACGAAAACCTCCAAAGCTATTGGACCAGATGAAATGTCACCAATGCTGAAGAGCATAGCACATATGAGTATATCATACTTACAAGCCAAATGAATGTTAAACCATATTATCAACAGCTTAGAAATACAGAGCCTATCAGCCTATACAAAGGAAGGTCAGACAATACCTTTACTTAAACCAGTAAAAGCTTTTGACCTATCAAATTTATCCAGAACAATTTTACTAACGTCAACA
Source organism: Diogma glabrata (assembly GCA_963693315.1). Lineage (NCBI taxonomy): Eukaryota > Metazoa > Arthropoda > Insecta > Diptera > Cylindrotomidae > Diogma > Diogma glabrata. Next base: position 49,099,277 of record OY856188.1, read on the forward strand.
ACTTCTAAACTGATGCAGCCTTTCATACTGCAGAAACATCTCATTTCAGTTGCCCGTCAACATAGCTTCGGGAAGGCACATAGCACCACAAACACCATACATACTATTACAGATGTAAGACAGAGTGGTGTGAATCAAGAGACCGAATCATCGTACAGTGCTGGTTGCCTTTGATCTCTCGCAGCCTTCGAAATCTTCAGCCACGGTAAACTGATGTATAACTAGACATTACCACAAATGATTAAAAATTACTTTTAAACTACATTCGTTGTCGATAAACATACATAGAATTTTACAACAATAAGTCAACAATAACTGAAATAGAATCATGAAATATACGACTAAATGTTGAGGTCACAGAAAACTACATCCGGACAAACAAATATTATGTGTTTATAATATATTAGCAGTAAACAATTAGCATTATGTGTTTAGTTTTGGGCTATACGTTAACGTTCGTCACCCATCCGCCAAACAAACCTCCATCATGGCCCAGGAACCTAACAACGTGCTGGAATCATTTACAACCGCAACGGTTATAAAAAACAAATAAATTTTGAAACAAATTTTTAAATATAAAAACATATAAAACAAATTTTTGAATATTCACCAAAATCTCGTAAATACAATAAACTATTCAAACAAATCTTTTGGTATTTGATTCTCTGTAAAATTAATTTTTAACAGAAATTTGTTTGACATTTTAATTCAAAATAAAAATTGCAGCTATCCATGCAATCTTGTTAAAATGAATAAAAAACTTACCGCAACCATATCTTCAATTGCAGGGGCATGTTTTGATCCCAACATAACCATACCCATAGCAATACCAGCAGCTTCACCTGTGATAGCATCATCTTGGTATAAATTGAATTTGAGCTGCTCGTAAACATCTTGACGATGGGTACCCATTGCGGACAATCCTAGTCCAAGACAACCACCATGACGTACGTTCTACAAAAAATACGCAGTTAACAAAACGTTTATACAGATCAGTGGAATTATTATTCTACCTCATTTTGAGCATCTTTCAACTGTTGCAACAAATAGTCTATAATATTTGCTCCATGATTTGCATGAATTAAACCCAACGCATATAGACCACCACCTTCTGAGTACCCTGAGCTAGGGCCAGTTTCTTTAGGTAAATAACTTTGCATTAATGCAAGTGATTCAGTTTCATGACCACGATGAATCACTCCCAGTGAAGCGGTTGCTGTCAATTTTGCCCAATTTGTTGCACGTGATAACCAATCTAAATTATCACGTAAAAATTGATCACTTGTCGTTCCACTATGCATAAACGCATTTGCGATAACCGTTGCTGTATGACAAATTGATATACGAACAGCTTCTTTTGTTGCTCTTAATATTTGAAGATCAGCGTGGTTGCTTCTTATTAAAAATTGCAATTGCAAATCAATTGATATCTCACCAGATAATATACTAACTAGTTTTTCGATATTCTGTTGGTGAACTTTTTCAGCTTCATTCTAAGAAAAGATATAAAAATATTTGAGATGACATTTTGCTTTGTTATCAGTTTAACTTACCAAACTTTCAACTGTTCTCTCTGGTTTAACCTCGACATCTTCTTCCATTTTAACATCTGTCTTATCTTCAGTTGTTCCTGCGACAGTTGTTCCTTGTGGTTTAAGTGTTGATGTTAGAGCAGATGGAATCGGTGCTGTGGCTTTTAATGCTTGTAATACTTGACCCAAAAATTGTTGAGTTGCTGATTCATATAAATCAAACCCGATTTGATAAGCCATTAAAACGCTATGTTCACCAGATTTTGTAAGATTATCCAAAATTTCAGCAACAGATAGAGGATCTTCCAAGAATATTAAACACTGACAAACGCTGACAAAATCAGGAACACCAAGACCACGATATAATCCAACCAATGAACGAAGAACATTATTTCTGAACGCACGATTTTGGATAAGGCTCATTGTCACTTGAAAAGCGTATGAAAGCATAGCGGGAATATCATCGGATTTCATGATCGATGCTTCAAAAATATCCATACGTCTGGTTTCTAACGCAATTCCAAGAGCTTGACGATATTGTCCATCATCTAAGCATCTTTGAATCATACGATTAACAATCGCTTCTAGACGAACATCAATCGGTTTTGCCTAGAAATATAACAATATTACTAATCCAATTTAATAATTGTATTTTTAAAAAAACTACCTCGGTTGGATTTTCAATAATAGCAACTCGTTGTTGAATGTAAAAATCAATGCATTTCGCAATAATCGTGTCAACATATTCATTACGAGCATTTACATCAAAAAGATCACCCGCTCCAAGAGCATAGGTTAAAGCATCTTCAAATGATCCAAGATGATAGTAGACTTTCGAAGCAACCAATGCCGCTAATTCATGTTTCATAAACAACTTATCCTCATGTAAAATTTCAATTTTTTCAATCGCTTCAGAAATTTCAGGCCAAAACTCATCAACTATATCATCTAATTTCTTCAATGCAAAAATTTTAAGTTCTGGCATTGGTTCATCCAACAATGATATAATTCCGGCTAAATTACACAAAAAAAAATAAAACGAATGATTATCCAAAATATTGGTAACATAACCTTAAATATTAAAATGACAATGCAAATTCAAAGGAATCGCTGGATTGTTAATTGATTTTAAAGAACTAAAAATACAAGGATTTTAATTTACCCGCTGATGTTATATTCATGGTTAACATTTTAATTCACAATTTCTTATTAAATTCAAATTCAACGTGATTTTAATTAGTTTAAACAAAACTTTTTTTTTAACCTTCTTTGTCTATTAACTGCAGATATAAAATAAATACAAAATTTGGTTGACACTTGACAGTCGACAGATTCGTATATTTTTTTTTTACACCAAAAACAGCAATTCCCACAAGACCTAGTGTGACCAGCGTAAAAAATATGTGATTATATAAATTGTTATGTGGATCAAATAAAATTTGTTTGCAAAAGTTCTGGCATTTTATTAATTATTTTACAAATGCATTGAAATCTTGAGGATTATTGATAATTTTCCATCAAAATTCGGTTTAAAAAATATATGTTGAATATAAATGTAACATTCCAAAAATGACGGTGTAATATTGAGACACGTCAGTGGTAAATAAATGTCAAAATTTTCAAAACATAATTTTTTGTTGATTTCTAATCTATGTAACTTGCATGAGTAATTTTGCAAATTTAAGATAAATTAATGCGCTTATTGTCTAGAGTTTTATTACGTAATATGACTGAATCTACTGGTATTGATGTTTCAGGTAAGGTATAGCTAAATTTTTATAAATCTTTGTTATATATGTTGCAATTATTGGTTCCAGCCCTTCGTATTAAATACAAAGAAGCAAAAGATGTATTTTTGGAAACTGATATTGTAAAAAAAGAACCAATGAGTTTGTTTAATAAATGGTTTCAGGATGCTTTAGCTGCTCCAGAAATTCTAGAACCGAATGCAATGTGTTTGGCAACTGCAGACAAGTAAGAATCATCACACAAATTCGTTGTATCAATTATTTAACGTAGATACATAAATTTTATTTTAAGAAATGGAGTACCATCGTCCCGTTATGTTTTAGTAAAAAATGTTGACGATCGAGGATTTACATTTTATACAAACTATGGAAGTCGAAAAGCTAGGGAATTATCTGAAAATCCTAATGCAGCGATATCTGTTTATTGGTTACCATTACGTAGATCCGTAAGAATTGAAGGAACAGTTGCAAAAATTTCTAAAGATGAATCATTGAAATATTTTCATGAAAGGCCAAGAGCTAGTCAAATCGGTGCATTGGCAAGTCCTCAAAGTCAACCAATACCATCGCGAGAGTTTTTGGATAAAAAAGAAACGCAAATAAAAAGTGAATTAGGAGAAGATGGTGAAGTGCCGCTACCAAATTGGGGAGGTTATATGCTGACACCACACACTATAGAATTTTGGCAGGGACAAACAAATCGATTACATGATCGAATTAGATTTCGTCGTGGTGGCTTAACAAGCGAAGATAATATTGATGGAGAGTTAATACACGAAGGGGAAAATGGTTGGATTTATGAAAGATTGGCACCGTGAATGCGTAAATTCGTTTTTAGCATTTGTCTTCCATTATATGCATCTAAAGCATCTAACTATTTATTATTAAATATTACTAATTTTATACACAGATAGCACTTTGAAGTCTGATCTTTTTTTTTATCCTATTACTTGGAGATAATTTTAGTTAATCGTTTTTTTTAAATACATATATCGGAAATTGATTTAAAAATACAGGGTGTAATCTAAAGCATTTAAAATAGGTAAATATTTGTAAACCACAAAACCAAATAATTAAACATAATAAAACCATAAAAAAATATATGTTTGTTAACTTGAAATGACTAACTTGAAATTAAAACCTTTCTCATTTAAATGGTAAAGTTTAATTGATCGAACATTTGACGATGCAAAAGGGTATAGTGTTCAACCGTTGGAAAATCAAAAATAACAAAACCTACAGGGAAAACCCATTTATCTTCTTTTATATTGAAAACGCTCGAAAGATTAGCGTTGATCTTTGTCAAATTATCGACTATCGATTCCGTCTCTAATCTGCCCCATCGAAAATTCTATAGACAAAAAACGCTATCGATACACTTGGCACTTTGACGTGGTGATGGGGCTCACGAGACTCAATGATCTTAGGAGATACAACGGCAGGGTCAAGTCCGAAACCCAAGCTGAGGTGAGATGCGTACGTCGATAGCTGCATGGTCAAGGGAATTCTTGATCGCTAGTACAGAACTCTGGATGCCAGCGCCCTCCATTTTAAATATAGACTTACGACAGTACAGGGCTCTGTTGGGCGTCATTTCATTTCAAGGTCATTTCAAAAATCACGGTATGTCGTGAGCCAACAAAAAAAAGTGCTCTGGCACGTCGGACTTCTCGAACGAAAAGGAACATCATTTCTGTGTCAATTGTCTGTGGGATATCTAAAGAGTCATCTCTGAAGTTCGAAGATAGACGTAAGGCACCGAGTAAGGTGGGATCCGAAATATCGCAGGACTCTCCACAACCAATGTTGCGAATACAATCGCACCTCCAACATTTGGCGATGTCGCCAAAGGCATTAAAGTGTCCATCGCGGCTAAGAACTTCCCAGCTACTCGTCTGAGTTCTGAGGAACTCAGTGAGGTTAAACAAAAATAATGGATTTGGTAGTAGGACAAGAATTCAAGGTTATTAAACCTCACTTCGGAGGCTGCTTGCTACCGAAAGAATGGTTGATTGTTGGTTAACTGTGGAAGGTGGGCGACATTGCGTTACCGAGGATATCGATCGGGAACCTAAAGCTACGTACGCTAAAAGAAGAAGAGTTACCTCGATCTTCCAGGCTCATAGTTTACCTTTCTGACTGCGCCAACGAATCAACAGAAAAGATCTAAGGCGACTCGGTACCCAAAACTCAGATAGTAGGACCTTCTGAAGCACACTGTTGGAAAGAATTTTGCGATGCTGATGTTCATTTCTGACCCAGAATCCGAGAAATAACACAAAAGTTGCAAACTCAGGGTAAACGGGATGTTCTGTGTGATTCATTCCAGATTTGTAAAGTTTATCAAGCCAAACCAACCTTCAACTGCGAAGGAATCATTTTAGTTCGGCGTTTGCTAACCTGCAAACATCGACAACCACATCATCCTCAATTAGAGTAAAACACAACAACCCAACACCGAACGTGCGAACTATTGCGTCTATGGGAACTATGGCAGCACCATGAAAAATGGTAGCCTATCCAAGACCCCTGCTGGACAACCATAGCCGATTGAGACAAACAAAAACTGTCAAAAGTATGTTGCGTTCAAATTAACCTACACAGGTTTGCAGCAATGGCATCAGCTAATTGGAACTGCTTAACTGAAAATTCTGTTTTTGCCACTGTATACGCTAAACCGGCGATATAGCAGTCATGGTGAGAGGAAAGCATAACTCTACTGTCGATTAGCGAATCCAGGGTTCCTTGGACCTCGTGATAAGGGGGTTGTCTGTCAACAGCGAAAGGATACAGGTCGTCAAGGAGATTAAGTACTTGTGTTATCCTGGACACCAAGCTCACTTGCCACTTACATCTGAAATATAACTCAGATAAAGCAAACAAGGCTTTCTTTGCCGGCAAAAACTTCTCTGCAACAGTACTTCAAGCGGAAACCATCGCAATCAACTACTCTATACCCTGTACCCCTGTACCCCTGTACCCAAAAGGGTATCCAGCAACACACATATAAAAAATTATTTCTAACAGTCAGGCGATGTTATTGGCTCTGAATTCGATACGCTTCAGTTCAAAGCTAGTATGGGAACGCTACCAAATAATTGCAGAAACTAACCGTCACACTTGTGGGTATCATGATTCATGCACTCCGATGCTCCGGTGAGTACACGGCAATGTAGTAGCAGACTCGCTAGCAAAGAAAGGTGTCACTTCAAAATTCATTGGTTGTTGTTGTTGTTGCGGTACCACAAATCTTCCTTCGTCAGGTTACTTGAATTTTTAGGACATCTGAATAGGTCGTCTACATCATGCGGCGTGCCCTCAAATGCGGAACACTTGTCAATGATTTCAGGATTAATTCTGCTCTTGTAGTTGTTTAGGATGCGTGACCAACCGGATCTTAGTTGAACTAGGATGGATCTAGTGCTACGGGGCAACTGGACCTCTTCGACAGTGACTTTTGGTGACTTTTTCTGTCTTCCTTATGTCTCTAGGTGTTTCAATGTTCGATATGGTATCATTACTAGGATGCTGCTCTTTGTGACAGGCCAATAGATATTGTTTAGTTAGCATTTCATTATGTTCACGGACTGGCAGTATGTTACATTCCTCGTGCATGTGATCTCGATGGGCCATCAAATGACATCCGATCGCAGTTCGCAGGGCTTTTGTGTTTGTAACTGCTTCCAGTGTGTGTCCGCAACTTGGGGTGTCCATATGGGCGCAGCATAGTTTATAATAGGTCGACCTATTGTTTTATACGTTGTAATTAAATTATTGTATTGTATTATTGTATTTTTATCCTTGCCCCACCCACTAGTGCTTTCAATGCATTATTCCTGTTCTTCAGTCTGAAGTTCACTTGTTGTGGATGAGCATTAAATTTAAGCAGTGGGTCGAATGTTACCCCCAACAATCTCGGATTTTTTACTGTAGAAATGAGTATGTTGTCAATGCAGATGCTTAGTGTTGTGTTTACCTCCTTCGTCCATGTGGTGAATAGTGTAGAAGTGGATTTTTCTGTACAAAGTTTTAATTTTCTTGTTTTAAACCACTCATTGAGGATGTTAAGGTAGGTGTTTGTGATATTGGTGAGTTGTTCTAGGTTGTTGCCTGTTGCAAGCACTGTGCAATCGTCTGCATATGACATGATGGTTATTCCATCCGGCGGGGCAGATAAGCTGCTTAAGTAGAGATTAAACAATGAAGGTGAGAGAACTCCGCCTTGTGGAACTCCTTGTCGTAGCACTCTCATCTTGGACTTACAGTTCCGAAACTCGACGTATGTCTGGCGACCTCTAAGATAGTTACACAGCCAGCACTTTATAAAACCTGGCAAATTGGTCTTTAGGATGTCATCTAGTAGTGCGGCGTGCGACACTGTGTCGAACGCTTTTGATAGGTCGAGTGCAACAAAAATTGTTCTAGGACTGGGTTGTTTTTGGTTCAGACCATCACTGATCTGATTTTTTATTCTGTGAAGAGCGGTGTTTGTACTATGTGCTGTCCTAAAGCCATGTTGGTGTGCCGCCAAATTGTAAGATCCGGTTAACCGAGGTAATAGAAGCGCTTCAATCAGTTTTGCGACCGATGAAAGGATAGAGATCGGTCTGTAGGATTCTCCCTTTTCTTCAGGTTTTCCAGGCTTCAAGATGGGGCTTATTCTTGCCGTTTTCCAGATATTTGGTATTTGTAGCGTATTTAGCGATGTGTTGAGTGTGGTAGTAAGATATTTCAGCCCTTTGGGTCCAATATGTTTTAGCATGATGACTGCGATGCCGTCGGGTCCAATAGCTTTGGATGGCTTAATCTTCTTTATGGCAATCTCAACCTCTTCTTCCGAAAATATGATTTCCTCTAAATGTTCAGTATAAATACTGACTTAGTTTGCTTTTCATGTTTACGTGGCTTTTCTGTAAACTGTGTGTTGAATTTTGTTGCGCATTTTCTGTGGTTTTCAGTTCGGATATCATCGAAGGAGATCATGCAATTGTTACCTGGTTGTCCAAGGTGGGTTAAGCCTTGTATGACCTTCCAGAGACTTTTACTTGTTCCAATCTTAGCTGTGAAATAATCCTTGATGATGAGACGCTATTGCTTCCTTGAAGAAACGAGCCTTCATATAACTATGTGTGGCCTTTAATCTTTAAGAAAGACAGTGCGTCACAGGGTCAAGGAATATACAACCGGCTGGATTATTGGCAACTACATTTTTGTTTTGTTTCAGCAAATTTTTGTAAAAAAATGGCCTATGTCATATTTTGTCAGTGATAGGATTTTTTGTTTAGTTATCCATTCTTTAACAAAAAATATAAAAAAAACAAAATAAGAAAGATTTACGTCCATCAACACCTTTGAACGTATGTTGTTGTGGGACCTTGGTCTTAAGAGGTTTTTATGTGTTATTGTGACACATATTGTAATTCCTACTACACAACACATTTTATTTAAAAAAAAAAAACTTGGATCACTCACTAGTTTTCTTCATTTATCACGTTTGTGTTCCGCAACTAACTTATTGATTTTCTTATGGTAAAAATTGTTTACTGAATTCCATTTCACTAAAATTAGTAAAATTTTCCCAGTCTGCTTTGTTAAAATTAGTATAAGTCTTCTTCTCAGATTTTATTATGTTAATGGAGCGGCTTAAGTTGATTATGATCGGCACGTAGTCTGATCCCAATGCAATATCAGTTCTCCATTCTGCAATTGGCATTAGTGACATGCAGGCAAGGGAAACATCTGGAGAAGAATACGAGTTATTTGTTACCCTTGTTGGATGTGATGCGTTGAGGACTCCAAAATTGGAGCCGTCAATTTGATCAGCAATGTCCTATGGATGGTTCATAACCGGTATCACAGGTGCTTGCTGGTGGAATATAGATATTGACTAGAGTTATCTCCGTGTTGCCGGATTTTATTATAATGCCCAGTTGTTCTAGGTGTTTATCAGTTCCGGGTACTGCAGGTAATGTGGTTGTACGGTAGATAACGGTTTTGTGAATGATAAAGGCAAGGCCACCACCTTTGTCCTTCCCTCTATCCAGCCTTATAATTTTGTAATCACAGTAGTTATCACTAAGCTTAGATCTAACTTTTAATTTGGTTTCTTGAAGAACCGTGACTAGAATATTGTTATTGCACATATAATTAATAATATCATCATCTATCTTGTTGGTGAGACCGTTGCAATTCAATTGCATAATTTTGACATCCCTCGGAGTTTCCGGATGCGTGTTCATTCCCATTGTGTTTTGCTGCGAGCTCGTGTTGGTATGTTGACTCGATAATTGACATCATTCCGCTATGTAGTGTTTGATCCATTGTTTATGTGTGGCTAAACCTGAGCAGTTCTTGAGGTGACACCATTCTTTACAGGTGTTGCACTGGATGTTTGCCCTTAAAATGTTTTTACATATTGAACAATGTCATGTTATAGTTGGTCCCGGATTTCTTTCTATACCAGCCATGACGAGGAGTATTTGAAGCAGTGAGGCCAGTGACAGCTGCTTCCTAACCCAAAAAATGGAGCGACGGATTGCACCTTTCGTCGAAATTGTTGTGATGGTCCTTGGTCGGAATTGGGTTCCGAGTACTTCCGGGGCGTAGACCCGTGCCAGCTTGAGAAGCAAATTCATTGGTCTAGAGCGGTGCTTTGAACTATCCAAGAGTTCGCTCAAATGCGTTATCCAAAGCTGGGAACAGGAACAAAATAGCCAATTTTAGCTTTTCGAAAGCATTTTGGCATACCCAGGTCCAAAGAAACTGTTGGTTTTTTTTAACAAATTTATAATAGGTACCAAAAAAATCCGTAATAAATCGTCGATCGCCAGCAAAACCAATAAAAGATTTTACACCTGTTGCATTCTTGGGAGTAGGAAAATTTTGTACTCGAAATCTTGGTAGAACTCTTAACGCCCTCTTGAATTGTGTTGGACTAGAGTCGTCCCAAATGCTTACACATCATCGAGATAAACTAAACATTTTAAATTATTAAGTCCACATAAAACTTTGTTAATCATTCGTCGCTGGAAGGTTAAAGGTACAACCTTAAGACCAAAAAGCGTTCGTGGAAATTAAAAGTGACCTTCATCAGTGCTAAAAGTAGTTTTAATACGATCTGCTTCATTAAAGTTAATCTGGTGGTATCCACTGTATAGGAACTAAGGAACTAAAATGTTGTGCGATTTCTAAATTACCAAGGATTTCTGAAATATGCAAAAGCGGGCTTATATTATCTGCAGATACTTCATTAAGTTTTCGGTAGTATACAACAACCCGCCATTTTCTATCAGTTGTAGACGATTTTTTGGGAACAACTAGCAATGGAAAATTCCAAGAACTTTTGGTAGCTTATTTGAGTTGTCTGGAAACTGCTAGTGGCGTTGAACGATGATGAGATAGAGATGAGAATTGCCCAAACAGGTTGATGTTGTATTATTTGTTCCAGCAGTTGTTGAATTTATTGAGGTTTATAATCTTTTCTAATTAAGTTATTTGATATTCTGACTAAGTTTCGAAATCGTGTGTATATATATAATGTCCGTATATCGTTTCGAAGTTCTTCCTACCAATGAACGTTGACTTTTGATACTTTTGATTTTTACTTTTGTTTTGTCCATATATAGTTCTCATATAGGAAAACTAGGTGTTATAATACAATAATTATGTATTAATTTTAATTTCGCAAAATAAAATATTAGCTTCAGTAGAAAACAGTTTGTTTGTATTTTATTCATTCGACTATTTAGAGATTTATATTACATTTCTTTTATACAACTGCAATAATAATCGCGTGGTTTTGATATCCACAAAATGAATGAATTATTTATTATAACCATTGAATAAATATCTAAGGAAGAGTAACTAGACATTTTGAGTGAAGCATCTAATTTTTAGTATTGGTGAAGTTTGATAGTGTTGGCATTCTAGCTGGGTGGTACTGTTAACAATTTGCATATTTATATTTTCAAAACAAATAAAAGAAATAATAAATGTTACATATAAATTTAAAAGCCTAATATGTTTGAATAAAATATTTCCTTATATTTCCAAATATAAATAGTTTTAATTGTCCACAACACAAATTTTAATCATATTGAATTACTTTAAGAACACCTTAATTCGGCTGTGATAGCGTTTGAAATTTAGTTTGACAACGATGGATTAAGAAAAATTACATTTTTGTAGGGTAATAAAATATAAAATTAAACTAGAAAATAACAGTTTTTGTACGCAAATACTTTATGTTTTTGTTAAAACATCATTCTAAATCCTTTTTATGCGTAGTATTAGTACAATATTCTAATCATTGATATGAAATTCGATGATCAAATTTCAGTGCATTTAAGATTATTTGTACATATTTTAATGCAATACTTCATTTTTATGAATAAACTACTGCACAAATACTAATAATTGTTTTATAAAACATTAATTTAAACTTTAATTTTTATAAATTTAGTTTAATTTTAATATCTTAAAGTAGAATTTCAGATAAATGCTATCATTTTATTCTAAAATACAAAACGAAATATGTCAAATGTCATGGATGAAGAACGCACAGATATACAAATTACATACTTCAAAAAATATTCGTGTAGCCACACGTAATTATTCTTCCTTATATATTTATTCAATGATTATAACATATAACTTGGAGTACGTAAAAAAAAACAATAATTAACAATATTGGAGTCATTAAGGAAAAATAAAAACAATTAAGAATAATGAAAAAACGAATGACATTATAGTTATTTAGGTATCAAGGGAATTATAAGGATGTTAATTACCGAGGGAAACGTTTACTACCCGAGGGCTTCTGGCCCGAGGGTTAGTAAGTTTCACAAGGTAATTGACATCTAATAATTCACATGATACATAAATAATTTTATGTTTTACTACCTAAAACGTTTATTAAACTAAAACATTTATTTTTATCAAGTATTTGATAGCATTATTTTTCGTTTTAATTGATCAAGTTAGTTATTTTTCATTTCAAATTGTATTGCTGTGGTATTGTTATTCGTTACTATGGCTTTATGTAAATAATGTTGTTTATAAATAAACAAAAAAAAAATTATAATGAAAACTAGATCTATTATGAATCCATAACTCTCTCTTATAATTCCCTTGGGAATCTTATAATTAATATAATCTTATATAATCTTATACTACCTCTTATAATTCCCTTGGGAATTAAGAATGTCATTATTATTTCGGTAACTAAGGTCTAAATGACTTATAATAAATCAGTAAAACATAAAATATTTTAAAAGTTTTTTCACAATCATCGTTTTTCCATGCAACTTTTCTTTTCATTCAAAAAAGCAGGAGTTAAACTTTTCAAATAATATAGGAAGTTATTGCCGCAGACTAACGGTGTCTTCAACAAATTTATTCTTTACCATTTCATTTACCTGACGTTGTATTTTGAGTTTCATCGAATAAGGTTGTCGATATTGACGATATTTTAGATAATGCTTCAATTTTATGAGTGACAGTTTCGGTAGAGCTTAAAAAATCACCATTCAAATGAAACACGCACACACTTCACGGAAATAATTCACTTCAGGTTTATTTTGGATTAAAAAAATATCAAACGAAGATCATCATTATTTAATCATTTATTTCCTCATTCGTAATGTCAGACACTAATTTATGCTTTTTCATATGAGCATTCAAAATATAATTAAAACTAAATGCAGCATTACAAACAGAACAAGAATGTGGCTTCGTATGCGATTGTTTATGATCTCGTAAGCATTTTCTTGTTTTAAATAATTTATCACACTTATCACAAGGAAGATTTCGTTCGTTAAAATGTGTTTGTTGATGGTTTTTCAAATGCAATTTACAACGAAAGACTTTTTCACAAACAAAACATTTGAATGTGGTATCGGTGTGATCTTTTTTGTAATGAAAAAGCATATGTCTTTTAAGCTTATACCTTTTATCACACTTAGAACATTTATAAGGCCGTTCGTTTGAATGAACAGCAGCGTGTATCTATAATGAAAAAAGAAAACCAATTTGTTTGCATATTACATTTGTAAGATAATCTAACTTATTTTATGTTTTATTAATAATAAATAAAAAAATATTAAAAAAAATTACCTTCAAAGTCCAATTATCACGAAAAGTGGCACTACATTTGTCACACTTAAATGGCCGTTCGTTGGTATGTCGACGTAAATGCTCTTGATATGCTAGTTTGTTTTGAAATGTCTTATTACACAGCTTACAGGTTCTGTCATCAGACGGCTTGTGACTCCTTAAATGTCCCGAGAAAGAATATTTATTTTTATATGAGTTTCCACAAAATTCGCACAAATATACTTTTCCACACAAATGAGTTGTCGAATGTTTTCGATAGTTAATTGTAGTAATGAAATTTTGTATGCATTTGTTTTCTCTGCATTCACTTAAATTATTTTCGTTTTCTTGATTATTATTTATTGCGAATTGTGGATCAGAACAAATGTCACGAATTTGAAAAACATCGAAGTTTTCAGTTTTTTTTTTTACGACTGTTTTCAAACTGTGTTCATTAGCAAATTGATCGGGAATCAAGGTTTTTGAAATTTCTTCTTCATTTTTACTATTTAATTTATCATTTTTTAAGCCTGAATTAAGAAATAGATCTTCGTTTTCTATGTAACTTGCTAGGTCATCCGAATTATTTTGAGAGCAACTGTTTTCAAAAATATAAATTTCACTGGTTTCTGCTTCTAAGTCTGTTTTCGAACTGAGTTTATTGGCAGATTGATCGGGAATCAAGGCTTTTGAAATTTCTTGTTCGTGTTTGCTATTTAATTTATCATCCTCTAAGTTTGAATTGTGGAAAGGATCTTTCATTTCTATGTCACTTTCTAGGTCATCCGAATTATTTTGAGAAAAACTGTTTTCAGAAATATAAATTTCATTGGTTTCTTCTTTTATGTCTGTTTTCAAACTAAGTTCATTTGCAGATTGATCGGGCATCAAGGTTTTTAAAATTTCTTCTTCGTTACTTAATTTATCATTCTCTAAGTCTGAGTTGTGAAATGGATCTTCGATTTTTACGACACTTGCTATGTCATCCAACTTATTTTGCGTGAAACTGTTTTCAATAATATAAATTTCAGTGGTTTTAGTTGACTTTTTGTGAGACTCCTCTGCTTTTATACACTTCAAGGTAAAAACGTAACACGCCATTAGTTCGGAAATACAATCCATGCAAATATTTTGTGGTAATAATTTATCTTCCTTAATCTGAAACTGTAAGATTTAGTTTGTGTAATATACAGGAATAAAATAAATGTTAGCACCTTAACTTTGATGCATGATGTAAATATTTCCATTATCTTTATCTTTCGGTCCATATAATATAGTTCACCAGCAAAAATTGAAATTTGTTGATCCAACTCTAAGTTTGATAAACAAATTCGGCAAATTTCGGCAGGTTGGATGAAAGGTTGGTTATCAGGATTTGGACTTACAGACAGAACTAATGGTGGAGAAGGTGATAAATTTATCGGTGGACCTGCAATATCTGGTGTTTCAGGTTGTGGAAATATAATCGGTTGTCTGTTGTAAAAAGCGTGCAATACGTCAAACCATTGCCATTTACGGACTGGATACTGCTCAGGTGTTTCCTTAGCTAAACAAACTTTCTATGAAAATATAATTAATTGTTCGTAAAATATTTTAACTGAAAATCATAAATGTACAACTCTCAGTTGAGATAACAAAGAGGTTTCACACATTTATAGTTAACATATCGCAATGTTCATTCCTTCGTGCGACCAGACAATTCGAAAGGAGGCTGCGATAATCTCTGTAATAGTTAGTCAGTTCAAACAGGACCTCCAACGTAGGTAACCTAAAGGTTCAATATGACTCTCAGTTTGCTCAGTAAATGGGAGAAAATTGTCTTTGTTGTCTCAAGTGACATAATATATTTGTATGAAAAAACCACTTACTTTGTATTTTTTGTACAAGTTATCCCATTTAATTCTCAGTTGATCTATATTAAACTGATATAAGCCCGACATTTTTTGTACCGCACTACATATATAAATAAAATTATGATTTAATTAAATAAAATAACTGTCATAATAAACATGTTAACATGGACATCAAATGCAAAATATAAATAGTAAATTGAACAGGACAATACGCCAACAACCGCTTCTCGATTTTAATCTAATTTGGCCAAATGACGTCAAAATAATTGAACTAAAGTACAGAATCTGTGAATTAATGGATTTGAAATCCACCATTTTGAAAAATGGCGCATATCTCAAAAATATTAAAAAATTTTTAAAATATAAAAAGAAATTTCTAATCAAAACAAAAAAAATTGTTACTTGCAAGAATTTGTCATTTGTTGTAACATAAACAAATTTTATGTTTTTATTTTATTTGTAATTAAGCTGTAACAGCTTGTAGCTTGTAATATGCAGACAGATTGTAATATGCAGACTTGAAATAAACTAAACTAAACAAAAAACAAAAAATAAACAACTAAAATCTAAGATCACAGATCAAGAAAAGATTTTATAACTTAACTAAACTAAACTATACCAAGATAATGATCCCTAAAGACTACGTACAATACACCTATCAGGTAACAAAATTAATTTAACAAAAATAAAAATTCAATAAAAATAAAAATAAAAGCTCTTAATTTACATTAATTTAATTTAAATTTAAAACTAAGCTGGTTTGCCAAAAACAGCCAGTTCACAGTTATGACCAGGACAAGCACCATATTCGATCCGAAAAACCAAAATGTCTCTTATAGGACGCGACGAAACTACTCATAGAGCTACTATCTCTCACATATTTTAATGGTAACTCATTGTATTTTCGTAGCCCCAAAACGAAAAAAGAGGAACTAAAAATTTTAAACCTGTTTTTAGGTGGCCTTAGATGACGCACCCTTCGGGAGTTCACAAGCCCAAGCTTTTCGGAAAGATACGGTGGACATCCAGTTAACAAAATCCTATGGACATACCAGCAGCTTGTTAACTCGAAATATTTTCAATACTACAGTCGAACAACCGGTTTGCGTACAGCGATACCGATATATGATCAAATTTTCGAAGTGAATAAATGTATCTGACACATCCATTAAAAGCCATTTTCCCTTTGTGCATAAATTGCTCCTGTATACCATACAATGTCACAGTAAAGAAAATGCGGAAGAAGGTAAGACATGAACAATTTATGCCTCAGTCCAACACTTGCAAAAGATGTTAAGTTCTACAAGGAACGAAGAGTAATATACACCTTACTACACAAATTATTTACATGATCATTCCATGACAACGAAGGGCAAATAACAAGTCCTAGATCACGATCAGTGTCAGAATACGCTATAGTTTCATTATTAAGTTTCACAGATGGGAAATCTGAAGTAGACAACTTACTCTTAAAAATGAGAATAGACTGCGACTTTTTATCATTCAATAGTAATTCATTTTCCACAGACCAACTAGCAATTCTATCAAGATCCTGATTTAGTCTATCAACACATACCACTCTATTAGCAAACACATCACTCACGTATAGTTGCAGATATAAAATAAATAAAAAAAATGCTCAGACAATGGGCAACACCCATTGTGGATGGTCGAAATTCAAATAGCAAACAAAAATTCAAATAGCAAATTATTCTTTAGATAAGTGGTTGTAAATATTTGATTAAACTAGACACGGTTGATGGTGTGTTGGGTGGCTCCGTGGTTAGCACGATGGACTTGATCTCGAAAAAATATTAAATTCACAGAGGATACAAAAACTCAAGGTCAACTCAACGGTCTTATATTCTAACTTAGCGAGTAGAGCAGCTAAAACTCCCGTTCGCATTTTTAGAGCTCTGTCAAACTAAATTCTTTCTCATTTCTCTTTTCATATCGTTTCATCTTCGATGGCACTAGTTGTGGGGGTGTTGTGTTGAACGACAATTGTCTTTGCTCAATATTTTTTTATTTAAAAATGAGTGCGGCGATTTCTTTAAAAACAAACACATAGATAAAATTCTCAGAAATTAGAGGCGGCAACTACATCTGTTAGCTTACCACGAATAAGACACTAAAGTTGCGGAGACAAAAATTGAAAAAAAATTCATACATTCTTTTAGAATAGGAATTAGAAACCACACAGTGCAAGATAAGTTGCGTTTGGTCATTAACAATATCATTTCGGAACTAACAGACTTAGCTTAAAATTTAGATGGTGTCGAAAAACACAAAGGACAGATCAGATTTATCAAACGAACATCTCTTCGAACTTCTTAACAACCTTCATCCCAAACGGTACTAAATTTGTTGGAAAGACTGTTACGTTTATTTTAATTTTAAAAAAAATCACAAAATAAGTTTTTTTCATAAGATTTTTTGTTTAATTTTTTTAATTTGATTTAGTAAATTTAAATGCTCAATAGTTCATAGTTGATGAAAATTTAATTTTTTTTAATTTTATTTCAAAGGAAATGATGATTGATGTTGTAAGTATACAAATTTAGGTGATGTAATTGTGTCTAAAAATAGTTTTTTTTATATTCCATTTAATTCATTTTCATTCGGTTTTTTTTATTTGGCACTCTACATTTTTGTAAGGAATAGAACGGATTAAAATTGAACCGCCCAATCTGCTGAGCTACGCAAGAGCTTTCACCGGCTCAATTTTAACATTGCTATGAGTGCTGCGCGTTTTGCTAGAATTGAGCTTTCACCGGCTCAATTTTAACATTTTACACCGTTCCGTTACAAAATGGCGCCCAACGTAAGGCTAAAAAAGTCAGGCTGCTTAGATGCTTTTGATCTAAACAGTCTGCCTTAAAAGTACAATTTCGATGTTTTTTTCAAAGACGCTGTCATTCTGACAAATTTTAAATCTTTTACGGAACTCTCAAAATTTTTAATTTTTTTTTCTCTTTCGTTGATTTTTTATGTTCAATATTAATCGAAGACAAATTTATAAAAAAAGACTGATAAAAGAGTATAAGAACTGAATCTAAAACATTATGGTGCAAATTATGAAACTTTTTGCAATACATACAATTTTCGAGCGATCTAGTTTCGAACCAATTGGAAAATTGGAAAAATCATCAGGGCTAGCCGACTAGATAAACCCTACCAAAAAATGTCAACGCTAATGAATATAAACCAAAAATTAGGTTACAACTCTAGCGAAGTATAAAAAAAAACAAAAGCCGACTAGATAAACCCTACCAAAAAATGTCAACGCTAATGAATATAAACCAAAAATTAGGTTACAACTCTAGCGAAGTATAAAAAAAACAAAAAAATTTACATAAACATATATTTAATAGATTGACTGGATAGACTGTTTTGTTATACTCTAGACATTCTAGTATTGAATAACAAACTCGTATCGGTGAGAAGAAGATGACTAGTCTTCACTAGTCTTCACATTGACATATAATCAACAATTAATTCAGTAAATTATTTGTGATATTACATCACCCCGATGGAAAATCTCCCATCAAGAATGATATAAGAACTGAATCTAAAAAATTATGGTGCAAATTATGAAACTTTTTGCAATCCATACAATTTTCGAGCGATCTAGTTTCGAACCAATGAGAAAATTTTAAACTTTAAAAAAGTTTATCATTCTCATCAGGGCTAGCCGACTAGATAAACTCTACCAAAAAATGTCAACGCTAATGAATATAAACCAAAAATTAGGTTACAACTCTAGCGAAGTATAAAAAAAAACCAAAAAAAAATTTACATAAACATATTTCTCTGGTGATCACTGTTTTGTTATACTCTAGACATTCTAGTATTGAATAACAAACTCGTATCGGTGAGAAGAAGATTATTCGTGATATTATATTATTCTTATATTATTCTTGATGGGAGATTTTCCATCGGGGTGATGTAATATCACAAATAATTTACTGAATTAATTGTTGATCATGTGTCAATAGACACAAGTGAAGACTAGTCATCTTCTTCTCACCGATACGAGTTTGTTATTCAATACTAGAATGTCTAGAGCAAAGAAAATAAACTACAAGGTATGATTGTTAAAATTTCTATTATGGTTTTTTCTGCGCATGACGTTGATTAATTTTCGTTTCAATGGAAAAAACTTAAGTCGTAAACGGTTTCATACTTTATTTTATTTTGCAAATAAAATAATTTGTTTTAAATAAAGGATAAAAATTAAATAAATTTATTTTTTGAAATATATGATATTATATTTAAATGGAAAAATGTGCGAAAATCATATAAACTCGTATAAGAATATATAAAATCTGATTATTCTGATTATGAGAATACTTTTGATTTTTTTAAACATTTTAATTATTAATAATGATAATAAATTAAAATAGTAATTAGAGGGTTTATTTAAAGGGTTTAAAGGAAATTGGTCAGAAATATAATTTAATGGACCATTTTATTTAATCTTCTTTTTACGGTTGTTATGTCCAAAATTGTTTCATTTAAGTTGTTTTTACGAAAGTATACATTGTAGACCTGAAGAAAATGGTTTTAGTTTTCTCATCGCAGTCTACATCTTTCAAAAGGTCTATTAAATTTTTTGGAATAATTTTTTCTTATTAGCAATGAATTTCTATTACCGTCGCTAAATATTGCTTCGAGCTGCTCCATCTTCATCTTCAGCTGTACATGGCATAGGTTTTAAAGGCCCCCTTCAGTAAGACGTTTATTCCATATACAACATCTATCATGAAAATGATCAATTATTAAACATGAATCTTTCAATGTAAATAATAGGTAGCTTGCCAAATATTCCAGACCATCGTACTACAATGGTTGCATATTTTCAGATGCAGGTTTTATATTTTCGAATGCATTTGTTGTAATTGTTCTCAAACAAATACTGTTTAAAATTGCTACCTTGTCTAGGCCAGGGTTGCCATCTGTTTAGGTATTACTCTCAAACGCCCTTTTCATTTCGGATTGATTCGAGCAACTCATTCTATTTTTATAAAATACAAAGATTCTTAAAGGATTAAAAAATTGGGAACATTTAATCCAGGAATCAGATTCGAGGAACCCTGATGTGCCACATTTGCTAATAGCTTAAACTTTTTGATACCGTGAATTACTCACTGTAAGACTATTGATTGAAATTTTATTCCCGATGCTAAGTCTTAAACCATTTGATACTTCTTTGGCACCTTTCGCCACAAATGCACCATCCATCCTGAAACAATGATCTACAAAATTATTTCTTGTGAGTTTTATTAGATGTGACACATAACCAAAAACATTTACTTTTTCTGCATCATTGGCAAACTTCTGCAACCGGCAATTGAGTATTTTCCTTAAAATATTTTGACAGATAAAATAGTTGATTTCAAAGCCGGGTGGCAAAAGTGAATTTTTGTTAATACAAAATCGTCAGTTTTTGTATGAAAAGTGTTAAAAAATAAACTAAAAATTTATCTAGGAATTGTTAATTACATTTAAACAAGTAGTAAGTATAAACTGGTTAAAAATATTTCATAAATTTATGTTAAATCGATGTTTTTGGTTGCACGCAGTGTTGTTTAGATACTGGAAAATCTTCAGTTTTATTTATGAAAAATGCCAAAAAATAATTTAAAATAGTTAAACAGTAAACTAAACTACAAATTAATAACAATACTAATACAAGTGGTGTGTTTAAATTTGTGAAATATATTCAACAAATTTCTGTTAAAATCAATGTTATATTACTGTATGTAATTTGTCGTTACGTCGTTATATTTCTGTATGTAATCTGTCGTTAAGTCGTTACAATCTGTCTAATGATAATTAGAAATCAGTAATTATGTATTAAAATTTACTTCAAAACCAATAATAATGCAAATATATTAAAAACAACTTAAAGACAACGCAAAACGGTATTGATTTGCAAGAAATAACAATTATTTAAGGTTTTCGAAATACAAATCAGCTGATCACATATGTCAAGTTTTTTTTCGGGAAAAAATGTGTACTATAAACACAAAATATTGACTTTAACATAATTTATTGAATATATTTAACCAATTTAAACATTTCCCGTGTATTAATATTATTATTAACTTGTAGTTTAGTATATTCTTTTACTATTTTAAACTGTTTTTTGACTCTTTTCATACACAAAACTGAAGATTTTGTACTAACTAAACATCACTACGGGCAACCAAAAACATTGTTTTAACACAAATATATGGAATATCTTTAACCACTTGATACATACTACTTGTATAAATGTTAGTAACAATTCGTAGTTAAATTTTTAAATTATTTTTTAACACTTTTCATACAAAAATTGAAGATTTTGTATTAATACAAATTCACTTTGCCACCCGGATATTTCTAAATATTTTTGACATTTCAGTTTGACGTTTAAGTAAAAAGGTCAATGGTTAGTCCGTTAGCAGATATTGCTAAATCTAATAACAGTCTGGTAATTGTAAAGTAGGCTGCTTACAATTAAAGACCTTTTAGCAAAGCTACATGCACGAATTATTAGCTGGTGCTAAGACTTTAAAAGTTCCACTTCAATTATGCCACACCAACTACGAAGAGTATAATATAGGGAGCAAGCCGAATGTATAGCTTAACCATTCAAATTATCATCTGGGGATCATTTCGACGGTTTTATTAGAATTTTCATGTTTTTAGGGTTCCGTACTTTAAAAAAGTAAAAACGGTACCCTATTGGTGAGACTTCGGTGTCCGTCCGAATTTCTACATAATCAATTTACTCACAAACTATAAGTGCTATCAACTTGAAATTTTCTACAGTTTTTAAACGTGTTTTTCCACGCCTACTGATAACAAAAAAATTCAAATATTTGTTTTAATCTATATTTTATGAACATAGATAAGGAGATAGTAAAACAAAAGTTTTTTGTAAGGAATCGAGTTTGGTCTAGAAAAATCGAGAAAGTTCAAAATATTTCAAAAAAAAATTTCAATGATTTTTCGACTGCTTAGTTTTTTTGATATTGCCATAAACGGGTATTGTCTTTCCTGTCCCCCCCCTTTAACTTCGAACATTAGAAAAGAAAAAATTTGAAAAAATTCATGGTTATGGTCAATGTTGTAAAGATTGAATCAAAACTATAGCGGTCGGGTCATCATTTCAAATGTGATTCTGAGGGGGTTGAGAGTGGAAATTTTGAAAAAAAATTATTTTTGACCTCAGTGAGTGGGGTGTCATCCGAAAGGTGATTTTTTTTCTAGTCCAAGCCAATTTTTTTTGCAATTTTTAAAAGCGCAGTTTTTGAGTTATGTTAAAAAATGTGACAAAAATTTCCTGTCCCCCCCTCTTAACTTCGAACATTACAAAAGAAAAAATTTGAAAAAATTCATAATTATGGTCAATGTTGTAAAGATTGAATCAAAACTATAGCAGTCGGCTCATCATTTCAAATGTGATTCTGAGGGGGTTGAGAGTGGAAATATTGAAGAAAAATTATTTATGACCTTGTTGAGTGGGGTGTCATATGAAAGCTGATTTTTTTTCAAGTATAAATCAATTTTTTTTGCAATTTTCAAAAGCGAAGTTTTTGAGTTATGTTAAAAAATGTGACGAAAATTTCCTGTCCCCCCTCTTAACTTCGAACTTTACAAAAGAAAAAATTTGAAAAAATTCATGGTTATGGAAAATGTTGTAAAGATTGAATGAAAACTATAGCGGTCAGCTCATCATTTCAAATGTTATCTTGAGGGGGTTGAGGGTGGAAATTTTGAAAAAAAAATATTTTTGACCAAGTCGATTGGGGTGTCATATGAAAGATTGATTTTTTTCTAGTCCAAAACAATTTTTTATGTAATTTTAAAAAGCGCAGTTTTTGAGTTATGTAAAAAAATGTGAAAAAAATTTCCTGTCCCCCCCCCCTTAACTTCGAACATTACAAAAGAAAAAATTTGGAAAAATTCATGGTTATGGGAAATGTTGTAAAGATTGAATGAAAACTATAGCGGTTGGCTCATCATTTCTAATGTTATTTTGATGGGGTTGAGGGTGGAAATTTTGAAAAAAAATTATTTTTGACCTTGTTGAGTGGGGTATCATTTGAAAGGTTGATTTTGTTCTAGTCCAAAACAATTTTTTATGTAATTTTCAAAAGCGCAGTTTTTGAGTTATATTAAAAAATGTGAAAAAAATTCCTGTCCTCCCCCTTAACTTCGAACATTACAAAAGAAAAATATTTGAAAATATTCATGGTTATGGGCAATGTTGTAAAGATTGAATGAAAACTATAGCGGTCGGATCATCATTTCAAATGTTATTTTGAGGGGGTTGAGAGTGGAAATTTTGACAAAAAATAATTTTTGACCCCCACTCGGCATATGAAAGGTGAATTTTTTTCTAGTCCAAAACAATTTTTTTGTAGTTTTCGTTTTTTTCGGTTTTGATTCATTTGATTAAAATTCTAAAATTGTGTTTTGTGAAGGACTATTCACGTAAAATAATCGTAGAAGAGGATAAATTTTACTACGTTGTAGGAAATGTATATTATAGTAAATATTGAGTGAAACGAAGTAAAGAAATGAACAAACAAGATCAGATTAGATCAACACAGTTTAACAAGTCAGATGAACTAAACTTTAGGCGAAAGGCGTTAGGTTGAAAAATTATGCAATAACATACCAGATACCTGTTTGCTTTTCGACAGATTATCATTTAATATGGTTGCATTGCAAATGTTCTCTGTGAAGTTGATCACTAATTACAAACATTTTTGAAATTTTTGAACTATTGAACTACTGTTGAACTAGAAAATTGTTACAGTCAAGTTAATCGAGGTTAGGGATCTGTTCTTTTCGTTAAGTCTGATACAGTACCACCAGTGCAGAAAAATAGTAGCCACCATCACTTTGAGTTTAGCTCTGCTGGCAGTCATTGTGAATGTTCAACTAGCTGAAGTACAAATCCTGTTGGTATACTATACCGATCTCCCCAATGTTCAGTAGACAAATCACTCGATTGTGTTAACAATGCACTCGTTGGAAATAATTTGACGACCCTTTTTCTCCGTTTTTTCCGTTGGTTTCAATAAAAATCCTCAAAACTGTCTCTCAAACTATTTTCTACAAAAAAATTTACAAAGAAAAATTCATGAACCAACAACAGTTGAGGCTACCACAATTGATAATGTATTTTCCAATATAAATAATTTAGAAGCTGGCGTTATTGAAGCTTTCTTTAGCACCATAAACAGCTTTGGGTAAGATTCAACCCAACTTGAAACTATACTTACAAAAACTGTTTTTTTCTCATATTATATACATGGAACCCTCAGCGAGCGAATTATATTCGCACTTGCCTGACTTTTTAATTTGGCCTGTGATAATTGTGAAAAATCGTTCATAGAATTTCAAAAAGGTTGAAAATTTAGTATTTTTCTTTCTTCATTATAATTATCAATTAGTTTACAGTTGAATTAATGGTTATTGGCCATTGGGGAAATAGGTGAAAATTTAGAAAGAAATAACATGTCACTTTTATGTGAATCTGAACCATCTCAAATAATTGAATGTCGGACTTTAAATAAGGTTATGACAAATTTATCACACGAATTAATTATTATTACTTATAATTCAATTATATTTCAGCAGAAATAAAATCGATAGCCAAATCTTGAAGGAAGAGAACTAATCTCTTCAATTTTTAATTGTAAATAAAATTCCTTCTTGTAGTATTTCGCAATTAAATTTTTATTATTGATATATTAACTAATTTGACTATATTTAATTTATATGCTCGATCGGATTTCGTCATCTTCAGGAGCTTACAAAAAACTCTTAAATATAGTCAAATTAGTTAAATTATCAATAATAAAAACTCAATTACGAAATACTACAACAACAAATTTTATTTACAATTAATTATTCATCATGTTTCGCCAAGTACCAGCGGTAAAATCCATCGAATTTATCTTCAATTATTGATAAAAACCGTTCCTATGACAATAAATTTAGATAATGGCATTAAAACGTTTTGACAAGATTGTCTCTAAACTAAATTATATTTAAATAAAAACCCTTTATAGTAATCAAAATAACGTTACTTATATTTAAATAAGTATATATGTATATAAATTTATAGTTATATTCGCGCGTATTACAATTTAGTACTCACTACGTGACGTCACATTTTTAAAATTATTTGTGATGAGATGCGCAATAGCATACCTTTTAGTTTATTTTCTTTGGTCTAGAGTATAACAAAACAGTGATCACCAGAGAAATTAATTGACTAAGCCTGAATCTATTAAATATATGTTTATGTAAATTTTTTTGTTTTTTTTTATACTTCGCTAGAGTTGTAACCTAATTTTTTGGTTTATATTCATTAGCGTTGACATTTTTTGGTAGAGTTTAGCTAGACGGCTAGCCCGGATGAGAATGATAAACTTTTTTAAAGTTTAAAATTTTCTCATTGGTTCGAAACTAGATCGCTCGAAAATTGTATGGATTGCAAAAAGTTTCATAATTTGCACCATAATTTTTTAGATTCAGTTCTTATATTATTCTTGATGGGAGATTTTCCTTCGGGGTAAAGTAATATCACAAATAATTTACTGAATTAATTGATAAAATAGTTTGCGATTATTTTAAAAATTAAAATAAACGGTACAAAGCTCTCCACAAACAATAACTGAACCCCAATTCACATCCCAACGAAAGAGAACAGGTTAATAAAATAAATGTACAACATTGGAAAAACTGAATTCGTTTTACGAATAATTGTACATAATGCGAGTTGACGGACGATTATTTGGGAAACTTCCCCGGCAAGACCTGCGACCAACAGGTTGGAGCCAGCCAAGACAATGTTTAGGATACAAGTTACAACCAAATAAAATAAGCCCAGAAAATATAAATCTAAGCTTCAAACAACCAATCAAGTTGTTTCTCCGACATAAATGTTAATTGATACATTGGCAGAGGTCTCTTTTTAATCAAACTTAATATTCTAAACAACTCAGCAAGTATTAATTACGATGACAAAATTTTATCATACATCGTCTCGGATGACAATTAGCTTGGACACAAATAGGGACGAGCCGGACATACGTGGAAAAATATTGACTACGGATAACACCTCGAAATGTTCGCTCTAGAGGTGAGCCGCCAAACCACCGGCTTTCTGTTAAGTCTGAGCCGTTCAAATGTAGACTAAAGGTGGAATATCCACACGTTATTAACACATGAAGAGGTCTTATGGTGCTATTACACACAAATTAAATTCAGCTCCCATAATCAATTTTGCAGTTACCATAATCTGAAAAGTTGATGAAAATTATTTTGTATGAGAAAAAGAGGGATAGCATGCGCGAGATAGATATAAAAACTGCAAGAAAAGTTAGCTGATAGCAACTGACTTTTTGAAAAATTATTTGGTTTACTAATTAACTGCTAGAAAATTGTCAGATGATTTCATCTGCAAATTCAACCGGTTTAAAACCGATTATCACATTAATTGATTTTCATATTAAAATCATAATAATTATGTTATATTAGGTATAAAATGATTAAATACATATTTTCAAGATTTTAATGTCAAAATTTTACGTTTTCTTTACGTGTTTTTTTGATTCACATTTTTTTTTTAAATCTTAGCGCATTTTCTTCGTGTACAAGCTACAACAATTGCTCTATAATGTGTTGTCGCCATTTTGATGTTTCACTTGCTTATATAATATATTTACAATTTATATACCACTAATTTAGATATAATCGATTATATAATATAATATTAATACTAAATAACTACTGATTTTTTTTAGAACTTGTTCTTTTAAAAGTATTATTACTTCGTAAAGTTATTTGTATTTTCTTGCAGTTTTTGATCTTTTCGCCATCTAAAGTCAAAAATAATAAATACTATCATCTGAAAAGTTGATGATAGCAACTGAATTTAATTTGTGTGTAATAGCACACAAATTAAAGTAGTGTAATAGCACACAAATTTAGCAATTTAAATTAAAATGTGTAATAGCACCATTAAAGAGAATGGAATAGTCTCTCACAATGTAGGAGAATGGTTCTCTAAGGTTTCAGAAAGAACAAGTTATGAACACCCTATATAAGGATATACCAAGGCTATTGACTTTAATCAAAAAGTGATTCAGCTTTTGAACATGAGGATCGCATAAAGATCAGCCTACATGTAAGGGAGTACTACACTACATAGCCGCTTTAACAAAAGAAATTATGGCCATTTTTTCAATACTTTTCTCCAAATTTTTCAATACTTAATTGATTTAGCATAGAAGACAAAATAAGGATTTGATTTAATAGTAATTCAATCCTACCTCCAACCTTTAAGTCGTGACTTAAATTTTTTATCAAACATATGCGATAGCTCAATTCTAGCTATCAGTAATTTTTCAATAATCTCGTTGCTCACTAAAATGTTTATTAAATTTATGTTAATCTATGGATTCGTATCTATTTGAAATATATACATACTTCTTTCCTGCTTATCAGCATTCATTTTCATTTAGTAGTTTATAACATTAATAATAAAATAACACAATTTTGTTTGTTACACACTTATTTTTATTTATAATCAAAAGAAATGTCAAAACAAAAATAATACCAAGGGTTTGAAGGGCAATTTTTTTTTAATTCGATGTAAACGCACCCAAAATAAAAATAGAAAATTGCCCTTCAAACCATTTGATTTTTTTGTTTTGACATTTTTGTTTTGACACCCTCCAGGCGCAAAAATGTATACATAAAAACAGTACAGTTTACGTACATTATTTTTAAATAGACACTACTACCACCACACTAAAATTCATATATAATCTGAAATTATAATTTTCATTTGTATAGTGCACATATGACGTTAAATTTTTCATATATATAAAGTTCATAAATTAAATATTAAACGTTTCATATTTAAATAAACAATTAGTTAAAATTATAATCATTATAATCAATATTAACAAACAACAACCAATTTATAAATAACTGTGTTAAATAAAAGATGTAAGTTGTTTATAAATATTCAAAAATAACATTTTGTAGGTTATGTTTATTAAATATGTAATATTTTTTAATTTATTTAACTATTGTTTGATTTCGTTATAGTTTTTATCGGATCGGTCGGTTTATTTAAACCAATTTTGGTGGAAACCAAAACCAGGAAAAACCTGAATCTTTGGTGGATATACAGGTGGATATACAATTTGGTGGATATACAGTCAAAAATCAGTGAGTATAGTTTTTTTATAAAATTTTTGTTTAAAATCCGGGACGATATTTTATTTTATTTATTAAATTTAAAATTTTGATTTGGTTTGGACAATTTTACAGTCCACATCCCCAAATGTTACAGTTGTTAATTCATTTGCAATATCATGATAACCTGCTGAGTAGAGCTAGAAAGCAGTATTCCACACATCATCCCAAGCAAGATCCATCTATATAGGTTTCTATTGTCCGGTCTCTGTTGGTCTGATGATGTGGAATGAACTCTCTCATTCAGCACTCCATGATTCACATATTAATATATATAATTTCATATTGATTTACTTTACATCAAAAACTTTTAGATCAAACTAATTATACAATTCAAAATGTTTGTTTGTTTTTTTATAGTTAAAAAGTAATTTATAGTTATACAATCAAAAAGAATTCAATTGAAATATATATGTAGCTGAGATTATATAAAGTGATTATTGTATATTGTTATGCAATCTAATTTAAACAATTCTGTGAATGTATTAATAGCTAGTATAAATCACAACTGTACGTAAGTCGAGCAATGATGATTTTTTGACGTTGATGATGCAATTAAGCTATGATCCTTTCATGCTTAGTGATACTTCCATGTGCATTCGTGATTGATGGAAATCCTGTCCATCTTGGTTTTTATTGTATTTTTTTTTCCTGATTATCACATTGATTAGGGTTGTAGGATGAATCCCTTAGTTTTATCCCAAAATCAAGGCAAACCAATGAAAAGTGCAAGATTCTTATTGAATTTCCATTTGAAACATTAACACAAATGAATCTATTAAACTGAAGTATGTCTTACTTTTCCGTCGATATTTTTCCGAAGATATGATTCTGACGTATACATGAAGTAACCATGTGGCATTTAATTCAATGTTGTATTCTAATGACGAGTCGATATAGCGACTGAAAGACCACCAAAACTTCCAACCACACCTCGGCCCATCAAACCACAATAAATAATAAGTCTCTACCATGGCACCCACAAAGAACAATCAGGTAATTTTATAGAATGAGCTGCATACAATCCAATTTCTCCTTCCACAACCAGAATAAACTGGAAAACTTCCAATTGTGAAATCAAAAATCCGGATCTCGTACAGGAAATATCCACATATATTATTTCATGATGTATAGTTACTGCATAATGTCTAACTTTTCATTCCACGATCGGAATAACAATCAAAAATTCAACCATGAAAATAAAATAAAATCTATGCAGGAGACGGCCATTTATAGTTGTAAATTCAGCATCCTCAGGAAAAATTTATCAAACCTTCAATCTCACCAATTTTAAACATGATCAGTCACAGCAAAAACTGAATAAATCCTCATGATTATATTAGTTGTTATTTCATGGTAGCGTATTCCGAGGATTCCAGACGATGTAAAGAAAATATTTTTACCATGTGCTTTCTAAATTGATCTGAATCTTGCCCATCCTTAAGCAATTCTGTAATAAATGCCGTAATTAATATATATAATACTCTATTAAGTTGATTAAATTTATTATTTCAATTATGATAGAAGCCATGTGTAGAACATTCGATGTTTCTAGAATTACTTTTGTCAATACTTGTCGCACTCTATGATTATCACTCTAAATATTATTTCATATAAATAATTTTATTTTAATTAAAACTGATTGTTGAATTCCTTCAACTTAATTTCACTAATAATATTACTATTAACACTAAGTTTCGAATATAGGATCCATCTAATATTCGAAAGTGTTGATAATTAATATTTTTCAATTTTTGTATGGTTTCCTTTATATATGGGTCAATAACGACCTACCATTTCGGTAGACCGGACAGAAGTGTATTTTATTTTTGAATAAAACTATTTATTTATTCACATTTCATATATAAAACAAGAAAAAAATAATGAAAAAATTGTTTTTTGCAAAATTCATAATGAACACTTCAGAAAACTGTGTTGCCTTTAAGCAACGTTCGGCCTACAATTATATTTTTTTTCTCACTTTCATTTTTTGGTATGATAAGATGAAAAACATTTAACACAAAGACCTGCATCACATTTTGGACAAAATGTTGAGACAATTGATTTGCATTGACTGCCGGCACATCTCTTTTTATCAGCTATGGTTTGGATCAAGTGTTTCCCACCATCAAAATGGTAATCAAATTCCTTTGATACACGACCTGAATTTTTGTTTGCGTTTCCATAAATTGTCATATACTAGCCAACAACAGATATTCTAAACTCAAGATTTGAAATAGAATTACCAGAATTTTCGAATTGAATCCACGCATTATTTATTGCTACGTCAAACTTTCAAGTCAAAAGGGGCCAATGCCATTTTTTACTTCGAATTCCAATCCGGTAATGATTTACATCTTCATCCATTCGATCGGTTCCACCCATATTTTATTGTACTGAACAATAGCATTTGGGCATTTGACATATAGATATAGATAATATAGATATAGATAAACTATAACGCTTGAAATATATTGCAGGTTCATATATATATGCATTTGAAATAATTGTTACAGAACTATCCTTCCACTGCATTATTTTTATTGAGTCTTCCGAACTTTTTCTTGTTAAATATTTTCCGCACTCCAACTTACTATATTCCGATTTGTTGAAAACTCTGCAATTTTTTGGGATTCGATTTTTTCTCATGGTCCCAGTCCCACGATATCCTTTTTTAGTCAAATGTGACACAAGGTTCACGCTTGAAAATAAATTGTCAAAACAAAAATGAGTAATTCAATTCAGGATTTTTAATTTGATCAACCATTTTCACAAAAACTGCATCTAGTTTCACGAAAGTTTTCTCATAAATTGTGTATGTTTCGTTAGATTCACCTGTGTAGATTTCAAAGTTTACTAAGTATCCTGGAGTGTCATTTAGACACCACGCATTATAACCAAAACGAATAGGTTTTCCTTTAATAAAACTATGTCG
Organism: Diogma glabrata; assembly: GCA_963693315.1. NCBI lineage: Eukaryota > Metazoa > Arthropoda > Insecta > Diptera > Cylindrotomidae > Diogma > Diogma glabrata. The sequence goes on from OY856188.1 coordinate 49,130,715, forward strand.
TCCAAAATATTTAATCATGGATTCGTCATATGATAAATTTACTTGAGGAATAAAATTTTCAGAGAAATTTCTTTGAAGATTTTTAATAAGCGGACGTAATTTCCATAATTTGTCGGTTGAATCAGACAACTCATATCACAGCAATGTATACTTCTAATGATTGAGAGAAAACGATCTCGAATCATTGAGTTTACAACTAAAGAATTCTATAAATCCATTTCAGAGCTCCAATAAAATTTTCGAGAGGGTAAAATATTATAGCCTGTTAAAAACAAAATTCCAATTGCGCATTTTAATTCATTGATCGACAAGTTCAACTGCTCATTGTATTTGTATAATGCATAGCGATTTGTTTGATATACGAATTCTTCAAATATGTCATTTCACATTTGTCATAAACATTTCAAAAGTTTGATAGAGTTGCATATTCCTAAACTTTTCAAAATTTGGTTGTGCAAAATCATTTTGCACATTAATTATGGTTCCATCTTCCCATACTCTATTTATATTACTATGAAATGGTCTCTCAAAATTTCCAATTGATACAGGTTCTAGGGATGGACCGTTATCAATTACATCGATTTCCACAGGTTCGCTCATAAATTCAGTATCTTCAAATTGAATATCCTAGTAATCACTAAATCGAACTTCAGCATTAGCAAGAAGCTGATTTTTTAAGAGGTTGTCAATTTTTCCTGGACCATCCTCTTCTCCTGAATCTTCATCTGATAAATTATTTACATCTGGCGGCTGAATTATAATTTCGCTTACATTTTCAATATCTTCTTCCTCAAAAAAGCAATAACTTTTTCAAGTGTGAGGTTTCCGCTAAACTTAATTTGTTTTAAATCTTCAATTGATATAAAATTGCTGAAAAAATAGTCCGGAAACAATATATATTATAAATTTGTCAAATAGGCCGAGCGTTGCATTTATGCAATTGCCAAAAAAGTCAAAAAACACACAATTTGTCGAACGTTGGTTGCTTTGACGCAACGCAAACTTAAATCATGTTTTTTTAATTATTTAGCACTGATCACATATTCTAAGTTCACAAAATTAAAATTTTATGTTTTATAAAAAAAATTCACATTTTTCAGATCGTTTTATCAAATTAAAACATTACCAATGACATCCAAGCAGAAAGTTTATCGATCTGTGCGCAATGATATTGCGAATATTTGTCAAAGCGCCAAGATCTCTGGAAAGATTGTTTCTAAAAACACTGACGTTTCTTTCGAAAATCTTAATTGTCCACCAAAAATGGTTGTAGCTGAAAATTTAGTAAGTGAAATAACTCAAATAAGCGTTGACCACATCACCAGTAGCAGTGAAAGTGATTGTGAGGAGGAATATTTTTACGTAGATAGTGATGACGAATGTGATACTGTCCAAAGCGAAATAAATGATATTGAATATGATATTGCCCAATGGAGTGTCGCACACAATGTAACAAGACAGTGTCTTAACTCCTTGTTAATCATTTTACGGAAGTATCATCCAAAGCTACCCAAAGATGGAAGATCTTTGAAAAAAACATCACGTAAAAATACACAAATCATACCGATGGGTAGCGGATCCTATTCACATATCGGGTTAGAACATCAATTGATATTCTTTTTAGAACGAACCAATTTTAAAGAGAATGAAATAATAATTGATATCGGAGTAGACGGAGTACCTTTAACAAAAAGTTCAAAAAGCCAGCTTTGGCCGATACTTGCCAATGTCGTATCACACAACTATATATTTTTAGTTGGTGTTTATCACGGCTACAAAAAACCGGCTTCAAGCGATGAGTTTTTGAAAGTTTTTGTAGAAGAATATCAAAATATTGTTGAAAATAATATTTTATACAATGATCGTAGTTTATCCTTGAAAATAAGAACATTTATATGCGATGCACCAGCAAGAGCTTTCCTGTTAGGTAAACAATATTGTTTAGCTTTAGATATTTTCATTTTTACTACATACTTTAATTTGTTTTAGGTGTGAAAAGTCATTCTGGGTATTCCAGTTGCACCAAATGCATGATAAAAGGAACTTATTTAGAACACAGAGTTTGTTTTCCCGGAACTGATGAAAACTTGAGAACAGATGTGGACTTTCGCAACAAAACTGATACCAACCATCATCTTAAATTGCACATAGCATTGGACAGTTTAAATATTGGTTGCGTTAGTCAATTCCCAATTGATTATATGCATTGCGTATGTCTAGGTGTTATGCGGCAAATGCTTTGTCTTTTTTTAAAAATTAGAAAAAAACAATTTTCATTAAAATCGAACGCCATTGACGCTATAAATATTCAACTTAAAAATATTCGCAAATGTATTCCAACCGAATTTCAACGCAAGCAACGAACATTTCATGATGTTGATAATTGGAAAGCGTCAGAATTTAGAACATTTTTGTGTTACACTGGAATGGTCGCATTTCATAATATTTTAGAGAAGCGTTATTATGACCATTTTTTGTTGTTAACCTGCTCTATTAGAATTTTGGCCCAACCATATAATTGCCTTCAAAATAATGAATGTGCTGCAGAAATGTTGAAATTGTTTTGCGACACATTTTCTAGTTTATTTGGAAACGAACACGTTTCCTATAATGTTCACAGCTTATTACATATAGCATCAGATGTCAAATGTTTTGGAGAACTGGATAACTACAGCGCATTTAAGTTTGAGAACTACATGCAACAAATCAAGAAATTAGTTCGAAAAGCCTCACAACCACTACAACAAATTAATAACAGATTAGGGGAGAAGAATAATTTTGTAAACAAAATCGAAGAATGTAATTTTCGACCAATATTTTCACTTAGCACGCAATTTCCTAACAATTATTGCTGTGTAAACGAAAATATATTTAAAATTATTGAAATGTGCAATACTAAGCTAACTGGTAAATTAATTGTCAGCTTAAAAAATTTTTTCGAGTATCCAATACCATCTTCGAACCTGGGTATATATTGTACAGATAACGAAGAATATGCAGAAAAATCGCACACAATAGAACTGCAACATGTTACAACAAAAATCTTAAAATTTAACTCAAACAACATGTGTGTTTACATACCGATGCAACATTTATAATGTATTATTATTTTATTTAAAGGTATGGAGGACTATGAAGAAACGAGCGAATTTGGCCCTGATTCAGAACTAAATTACATTAATTTTTTAAAAATAAATAAATATCAGCACCCAGTCGTCTCTACCCAAAGCACCCAAAAATCGATTAATCAATCAAAAATCAAATTGGTAACAGTAGTACCGAAAGTAGTCCATACTGCTACTACCATACAACAAACAACATCAAATATACATGAAAAGTTAACTCCGGATCCATCCAGTTTTTTAAATTCACATCAATATAGTGAACCATCAACATCACAGCAGATATTCAACTATAAAAAAATATCTCCATACAATAACGTAAATTCAGAAGATCAAGCATCAACTTCAATAAGCAACAACATAAGCTTTTTAAATTCACATCAATATAGTGAACTATCAACATCAAAGCAGATATTCAACTATAAAAAAATATCTCCATACAATAACGTAAATTCAGAAGATCAAGCATCCACTTTAAATTGCCAACCTTCTAAAACAATTCAACCGACATCCGAATTGTGTCATGAGTCAAATTCACAAGTGAATTTGGAATTGCTTATGAAATCCGTGCTCCGAGAAGTAAAATTACTTAGGAAAGAAATCGAAAACAACAAATGCAAATGTTTGTGTTCGAATGACATTCCTGACGTACTATAATGCAGACCCTGTTACGGAGCCACGTTATAATCTTTGGACCTTTACTACTAATATAAAAAATAGAATTTGCGCGGGATACAGCTTATCCCCACACGAATCTTGAGATTGGGAATCTCTCACTATTTTTTCCTAAATTTACTCTAACATTCTAAAAGGGATAATTAAATTAAAATTAATATACATATTTATAGTAAATACCTTAAGTTATTTTTGTTGATTGATGTCATCAATATTCGGTTGTTCTAAGTTATTTCTTTGATTTTCCAATATCATTTCTTCCTTATGTTCTGTCAAATTGTAATACTTCCATATTCTTTTTGTCTTCAATTTTTTTTCGTTTGTAATAAAACCTTATTTTTACTATTATAGTAATTAATACTACAGCGAAGAAGTTTGTAAATTTTATTTTAATTTAAATCGTATTCCATTAGTTTTTCACATCAATAACAAAATAATAATTTGTTTTTATAATTTTTGACGCAATTTTTTTATAATCAATTCAATCTTTGGTTCACGTTTATAATAGAAACACTTTTGTTTGAACACATATTTGAGTTTTTAAAATTCAAATCAATTAAACTTGAATATGATATATTAAACACAGCAAATTATTTTAATATTTATTTATTTATTCGCTATTTTTACTTACGGACGTTTTCTTACAATTTTATTGTTTTGAAGCAGAAAATGGAATGAAATAATTTTTAAAAATTGCAAAATGTGATTTTGCTTTTGCCATCTTATGATGTCGTGTAATATTCAAAATTCAACAAAGATTAACAACGACAACGACATCTGTTCGCCAGAATTGGAAATAAAATTGAGTACGTTCGGTTGCTTTTTATAGTATATTCGAAATTTAACTAGCAGTAAAGTATTAGAAAATTTTAAAATTATTGTTAATGTAAAAATGAACGGAAACTAATGAAATACATTTCTATTGAATTGAAAACGAAGATGAATTTGGTTTTATTATTGTTTTGCGATTATTGCGATCGTTACACCATGAATTCAAGGTAGAAACCAAGATTTCTACTCTTGAAATCACAAAAACGTCGCCATCCCCTCCATGACAGAAACCACCAAAGCACTATTAAACTTAAACTAATAATAGAAATTCTAATAACTAATAAAAAAAATTATAATAACTAAGTAATATTAAATATAACACCTATTTAAATTCTAAAAACCGAGAATTAAATTTATAACTATAATAACTAATGATTAAGAATAGATGTTTAATTTATGATAACTAATAATTCTAACACTAAATTTAATTTTATAAAAAAAATATATTGAAAAACTTAGGCTTGGTATATAGGAAACAGACGCTAGAGATTTCGATGGTAAAACCCGCAAAATCATGACTCGCAATCACCAACAATAGTAAAACCAACTCTCAACAAAAAAAAATGGAGCCAGTACGACGGAAATGTAAAAAGGATGAAAGCACAAAAACGAAAAAAAAACAACGAACGCCCAATTCGAAAACACAAGATTTTTTGTAAAAACAAACTTTGTAAAGGAACAAAAAGGACCACCGTCGTAGCCAATCTTTGCTGAATCTTTCACAAAAATTCCTAAAACATTATATATGTAAAAGTATAATCTATTTATTTAATTTCAGATATACTGAAATAATTATATATACCTAAAATTAGTTATTGACGATAGCACCCCTAAAATATATTTATTTATTTTTAAAAAAAATTGAAAAATAAAAAATATTCAGAAAGGATGTTTATTTATTGGATGCACCGTCCTAGCTCAAAATATTGATTTATTTTTAAAAAAAATAAAAATATTTATTTATATCTTGATGTCTTGCTTATTAAGAAAATTTATTTATTTAGTTACCTAAAACTATTTAGATTCTAAAAAAAATTATTTATTTACCTAAAATTATTTAATTACGAAAATTTACTTTATTTAATAAAAAAAATTTTATTTATTTAATTTTTGAAAAAATTGTTTGATTTAAAATTATTTTATTTTTATTTAATATCATAAGAGATTCCCAAAGTCAAGATTCGTCTGGAGACAATATAAAAAGTAAGTATGGTACAATATCCATTTCATTTAAATTTGAAATATCGCGTTCGCGAGCCCACTCCAACAATGCATGTGAGAACCTACTGGAAAAGCCCCTAACGACCAGATTCTACAGAACAGATTCTCCCCAACCTAATAAAACAATCACAACTGTCACGATTAGACACTAGGTCCATTTCTACTGACCCAGTTGTGCTTGTTTAACCTAAAAATAAATTACAACTAAACCTAATGCGAAAGTTGAAGAACGCTCCCGAGCACCAGACCTCAAAACCTAAACTCCATGAAAAACTGTCTATTGTAAAAGCTAAATGGAAAAATGGAAAAGTTTTTGAATTTGTGTGAGGTGAAGCCTCTGATCCTGAAAGCAAAAGTACAATTGGTTCTTCTCTTCATTACACCGAAGAAGCCTCTGAGCAAAGAATGGTACTACTGGTTTGCACCTAAGTACAAACACAGCAACACCACTCCTCGTCCCTGAGGACTTCCTCGCCGAATGAAGAGAAGAAACCAATGTTCTTCGATCGCATAACCCCGGTGGTCATAGGCGATCTAAGAACGACATCAATGTTAAGGGGATAAGCCCCATGGATGGCTTGTTAGGCCTACCGCTGGGAAAAGTGAATCAATAGACCTAAATAATATATAACTTATCCATAATCTAAATAATTTCTTATTTAAAAATGCTAAATCGAAACATGAAATACATAATATGTGTTAATAAAGTTTTACATGAAATTAATTAAATTTAATCTTCAGACTAAATAATAAATTGGTAATTTAAAAAAAAATTACGATTATTTTAAATTCAAAACTAAGCTTACTAATTTTTAAGTTATTAACTCTAATATATTTGTTCAGGTCAAATTCCTCGCTTTACTTATTGTATTCAAAACAAAAAATAAATGTTAGCTAAAAATAATTATTTCTATATTTATACCACTTTTTAAATTAATCGCAATAAAAAAATAATTCTAAAAAAATGGTGGTAGCTAAAATGGACTCATACGAGATCTGTATACGTACATTAGCGGATCAATATGATGACAAATGTAGAGATATTGATTTGGATCCGGCTCACTCTATAAAGTTGATGGGAATTAATTATTTTCAATTGTACTTCCATAAACTCAGACCAATAATACTTTGAAAGTAGTGACGAAAGATTTAAACTTATACAAAACTGTTGAAAAGCTGTTTGGTCAATGTTAACCTTTATTACGTTAATAACATCCTAAAACTCATAAAAACATGACTTAACCACAATCAAAAAAAACATACGATTAATTTCATATATAAATTAATTGCATCATCCAAAAATGTGTACAATATATAACCAAATATATGTACACTATGTACATGGTAGCATAAAAAAATTTCAAAAAAAAAACTGCTTCCCCAAAACGGTTTTCTTTTTTCAAGATAAAAAAAACAATTAGTATTACTAAAAGTAGATGACAGCACAAAAAACAATCTCCAAAAAAATTGCTGTCCCAAAACGGTTTTTTTCAAAATTAAAAAAAAATTAGTCTTAACTAATTATACAATGAGGAACAGGGGCCTCCTGTGGACCAATCCACTCCTCATAATTGTATACATTCTTATCAAAATTCAAAATATATAATTTCCTAATCAAAACGAAACCAATAACTGGTTTATTTCAAGATAAGCAAAAAGCTGATTGACAACCACGGCCCAAACCGGTTGCCACCACCCTATTACCAAAAAAAACCACAACTGGTTTATCCTAAAACTTACAAAGAGAAACGCGGAATTCTTTAAATTTTTGAAAATATAAATTTAGAGTACTTATGATAAATATACACATGAACACCTTAGAAACTAAACCTTTATTTTTCCCTCTAGCTTTTTAACAAAATTTAGCCAAATAAACCGACGCGAAAATAAACTATATGTAGATATTAATTAATCTAAATTGAAATAATCAATTAATATATGAATATATAAATATAATAATATGAAATGTTCCACAAAAAAAGTTTTTTTTTCAAAAAAAAAACCGGCTTGCCAACGCCCAAACTGGAAAATATTTTCCCACCAAATTATTTATATATATATCTAAAAAAAGCTAACGGGTCCCTTTTTGTTCGGCGCTACGTTGTAGTGCAGGCCCTGTTACGGAGCCACGTTATAATCTTTGGACCTTTACTACTAATATAAAAAATAGAATTTGCGCGGGATACAGCTTATCCCCACACGAATCTTGAGATTGGGAATCTCTCACTATTTTTTCCTAAATTTACTCTAACATTCTAAAAGGGATAATTAAATTAAAATTAATATACATATTTATAGTAAATACCTTAAGTTATTTTTGTTGATTGATGTCATCAATATTCGGTTGTTCTAAGTTATTTCTTTGATTTTCCAATATCATTTCTTCCTTATGTTCTGTCAAATTGTAATACTTCCATATTCTTTTTGTCTTCAATTTTTTTTCGTTTGTAATAAAACCTTATTTTTACTATTATAGTAATTAATACTACAGCGAAGAAGTTTGTAAATTTTATTTTAATTTAAATCGTATTCCATTAGTTTTTCACATCAATAACAAAATAATAATTTGTTTTTATAATTTTTGACGCAATTTTTTTATAATCAATTCAATCTTTGGTTCACGTTTATAATAGAAACACTTTTGTTTGAACACATATTTGAGTTTTTAAAATTCAAATCAATTAAACTTGAATATGATATATTAAACACAGCAAATTATTTTAATATTTATTTATTTATTCGCTATTTTTACTTACGGACGTTTTCTTACAATTTTATTGTTTTGAAGCAGAAAATGGAATGAAATAATTTTTAAAAATTGCAAAATGTGATTTTGCTTTTGCCATCTTATGATGTCGTGTAATATTCAAAATTCAACAAAGATTAACAACGACAACGACATCTGTTCGCCAGAATTGGAAATAAAATTGAGTACGTTCGGTTGCTTTTTATAGTATATTCGAAATTTAACTAGCAGTAAAGTATTAGAAAATTTTAAAATTATTGTTAATGTAAAAATGAACGGAAACTAATGAAATACATTTCTATTGAATTGAAAACGAAGATGAATTTGGTTTTATTATTGTTTTGCGATTATTGCGATCGTTACAGTACGACCCAAACTAAAAATGCCTGCTATGTCAGCTGAAGAATTTTTAAATCTAGAGGAAGAAATAAAAAATGATAACACGAAAGAAAAATTATTTGTAAGTAATGCATTATAATTTATTTTACATTTTGTCCTATTTTCAATTTTGTTTATAGTTACAACATCTCAGATTTAATACTGAACTGACACATGAAAAGTTTATTCGAGGCTGTCTCAAAACCATATTAACCGATGAAGCAGCGACAGACTTTTCATGGCATGGGCAGCATAATAATATTGCAGTGAAATCGTTTACTACGATGCATATTTTGAAAGGTATTAAGATCACAAACCGTTATAAGAAATATTTAATTTTAAATAATTCATTGATTAATTCATTTTAGAAGAAACCATCAAAAAATTTTCCACTGTTCGAACTACTGATGTGGAATGCGTAATGAAAAAATGGTTTCAATATGCAAAAGACCGTCAACGTCGGCAACAGCGCATAAAGAACTGATATTATAACTATAGTTTTAAGTATTGTTTAACCTAGTCGCAATCTATTTAGTGCTACTACATATAGTTTTATATACTTTTAAATATATATTTAAATATATATTTAAATAAATATAAATTTAAATATATTTAAATATGAATTAATATAATCACATCCTATTTAAGTCATAGTACTGAAGTACATTTTTTTATATTCTATGAGGCAGAATTGAAAGTCCTTATGTGAAATATTCTTATTTAAGAATGAACTGATATTAGTATTATAATTATAGTTTTAAATATACATTTACATAGTCACATTCTATTTAAGTCATAGTACTGAAGTAAATTTTTTATATTCTATGAGGCAGAATTGAAAGTCCTTATGTGAAATATTCTTATTTAAGAATGAACTGATACTAGTATTATAACTATAGTTTTAAATATAAATTAACACAGTCACATTCTATTTAAGTCATAGTACTGAAGTACATTTTTTATATTCCATGAGGCAGAATTGAAAGTCCTTATGTGAAATATTCTTATTTAAGAAAGAACTGATATTAGTATTATAATTATAGTTTTAAATATACATTGACATAGTCACATTCTATTTAAGTCATAGTACTGAAGTAAATTTTTTATATTCTATGAGGCAGAATTGAAAGTCCTTATGTGAAATATTCTTATTTAAGAATGAACTGATACTAGTATTATAACTATAGTTTTAAATATAAATTAACATAGTCACATTTTATTTAAGTCATAGTACTGAAGTACATTTTTTATATTCTATGAGGCAGAATTGAAAGTCCTTATGTGAAATATTCTTATTTAAGAAAGAACTGATATTAGTATTATAATTATAGTTTTAAATATACATTGACATAGTCACATTCTATTTAAGTCATAGTACTGAAGTAAATTTTTTATATTCTATGAGGCAGAATTGAAAGTCCTTATGTGAAATATTCTTTTTTAAGAATGAACTGATACTAGTATTATAACTATAGTTTTAAATATAAATTAACATAGTCACATTCTATTTAAGTCATAGTACTGAAGTACATTTTTTATATTCTATGAGGCAGAATTGAAAGTCCTTATGTGAAATATTCTTATTTAAGAAAGAACTGATATTAGTATTATTACTATAGTTTTAAATATAAATTAACATAGTCACATCCTATTTGAGTCATAGTACTGAAGTACATTTTTTATATTCCATGAGGCAGAATTGAAAGTCCTTATGTGAAATATTCTTATTTAAGAAAGAACTGATATTAGTGTTATAATTATAATTTTAAATATACATTTACATAGTCACATTCTATTTAAGTCATAGTACTGAAGTAAATTTTTTATATTCTATGAGGCAGAATTGAAAGTCCTTATGTGAAATATTCTTATAGAAGAAACTGATTTTAAAAGCTTAACTTTGTTAGTATACAAGTACATTCTTTTAAGTTTGGTCTCCAATAAGCGCGCTGAACTTTTGATAACGTTTGCAAACATACCTTTTCCTAGTGAAGATACCAAATTTGAGCACGGAGAAACGTTTGATAACATTTGTTAGTCTACTATATCATTCGGTAAACTCATAAATGTTTGCAAGCATTTGTCCATGCTTAAATTGTGTGTCTCCAGTAAGAAAAATTATGTTAGTAAACGTTAACAAACGTTAGGCGCGCTTGGTGGAAACCAAACATTACATATGCAATCAGGCGGACTCAAATTACTTATGTACAAAACAGTCCTATTTTGGGCGCATAGAGGGATCAGTTTTTATTTATTTGTAAAACTGTTTTTAATTTAAGGCTAAGACAACACCGCGTACTCCGCACTAATTTTACAACTCTGTTTTTAAGTAGAGCTTTATTTCCTAAATGTTCAAGGGAAAATATTCTGTGATATTATTTAGCCTATTTGTTCAATAATAAAATTCCTTTATAAAAGAGCTGTGAAATTAAAATTAATATATTTGACAAAAATATACATTTATTTTATTACCAAATTATGTATAACATTATATTTTAATAAATTATTTATTTTTACTATTATATTTTGTGTTTTTATTTAATTTCAATTGAAAAATATATTATTTTGAGATGAACTAAACCGTCCGTAAAAGTTTCGCTTCTGCTTGATAAAATATATACGTTAGGAATTGAAGGTTGGAGGTAGGATTGAATAGCAAATCCTTAATTTACCTTCATATGCTAAATCAATAATGTTGCATGCTCGAATCTTTGAATGTCTTCTTGTGTAGCAGAACCAGTATAATACAAATAAGGAGGAAAGAAAAGTCGATAAATAGTATTCAGTAATCCGAGATGTTGCTAATCCAAAGTTGAGTTGATAAAAAGTGATGCTATAGCATTCCGTTTATACCGATTTATCGATTGTTCTAAAACTGATCCCAAGAATTTTTTTTGTTTTATCTATTAACAAAAATAATTTTTTAACGACCATCGTCCCGTTATGTTTTAGTAAAAATCGACGATCGAGGATTTTTGGAATGATGCTGCGTTGGGTAGGAGGTGGAGGTAGATTTGGAGGTATATTTTGCGTGGAGGTAGATTTTAATATAGAGGCTGGCTGCTAGTGGCGTTGAATTTTCCAGGAGATGAATAGGATGATACGAGATGTCGTTGAAGATGTTGTATCCAATATAATGAGTTACTTTGAATGTGTTGATTAAGCTGAATCTTCATTATAATTTAACAATTATAATGTCCACGTAAAGTTAACACAAAGGCAGCAGAAAAAATGTTGTTGTATCAAGCATATGATGAATTAAATTTATTTCCCAAATCTTCAGATACTGTAGCTTCCACATTCACTAATGGTCTTGAACCATTATTAAGTAGCACGAATATAAGTTATATTCCCTCAAAACACAATAACATTTCAGAGTTTAATTGTATTTATACGAAAAAGCTTATACAAGTTACATAAAATTTGCCTTATTGTATTTATCAAATTGTTGGTGAGGCAATGCAATATAATTTATTAGAGAATTACATTTTTAATTTAACACGAAAAAAACAAGAATTTTGAAACTATTTGGAAAAAACAAAATCTGAATAATAAAAATATATTTTTTGTTTTTTTATTAAATGTTAACGAAATCATCGCCTGCTAAACTTTAAATTTTTTGAGAAATGGAATTAGTTTTGATGTTCGCCACAGATTTACATTTTATACAAACTATGGAAGGCGAAAAGCCAGGGAATTATCTGAAAACCCTAATGCAGCGATATCTGTTTATTGGTTACCATTACGTAGATCCGTAAGAATTGGGGGAACAGTTGCAAAAATTTCTAAAGATGAATCATTGAAATATTTTCATGAAAGGCCAAGAGCTAGTCAAATCGGTGCATTGGCAAGTCCTCAAAGTCAACCAATACCATCGCGAGAGTTTTTGGATAAAAAAGAAACGCAAATAAAAAGTGAATTAGGAGAAGATGGTGAAGTGCCGCTACCAAATTATATGCTGACACCACACACTATAGAATTTTAGCAGGGACAAACAAATCGATAACACGATCGTATTAGATTTTGTCGTGGTGGTTTAACAAGCGAAGATAATATTGATGGAGAGTTAATACACTAAGGTAAAACGGTTGGATTTATGAAAGATTGGCACCTTGAATGCGTAAATTCTTTTTAACTTTTGTCTTCCATTATATGCATCTAAAACATTTAACTATTTATTATTAAATTACTAATTTTATACCCAGATAGCAATTTGAAGTCTGATGATAATTTTCTTATCCTATTACTTGGAGATAATTTTATTTCATCGTTTTTTTTAAATATATAGGAAATTGATTTAAAAATACAGGGTGTAATCTAACTAAAGCATTTAAAATAGGTAAATATTTGTAAACCACAAAACCAAATAATTATACATAATAAAACCAATAAAAAAAATATGTTATATAAGACAGGCCCTGATACGGAGCCAGTTATTAGAACTGCCCTGTTACGGAGCCAGTTATTATATTGGACCTTTGGTAATACAAATATATATATAAAAAGAATTTACACGGGATGCAATTTCCCCTCAACGAATCCTAATCCTGGGAATCTCTTAATGTTTTATAAAATTATTCTGACATTCCAATGAGAATAAAGTAATAATTAAACAAAAATTAATATAACTAAAACAAAAAAATACCTTAAATTACAATTGTTGATTGATGATCTGGTTCATCAAAATTTCTTGCTAGTTCCACTGTTTCATCAATAATTTTTATATATTTTTTCCCTTGCAATACTAAAAATATCTTTCAATGATTTCAATAAATCTTGTTCTTCTGAGTGCAAATTCTCGACGTGTGATGTTAGACGTTCTGGTGTTTTTAAATCTTCTTTACAAATCGGACATAAAAAATCCTTCCAAGATATCATTATCACTATCAAAAGGATTAGCCATTGTAAATTTAAAATAATACTACATCATTTATCTTCAACCACTTTATTCTCTAGATGCAACAAACATTTTTGTTTTGATCATAGAAATTGGATCAAAATTATTTTACTTCATACAATAATTAACCTGTCAGAATAAGTGGAATAACTTATTATTAAACTGTGTTAAAATTATTTGAAAATATTCTTTATGTTTCCAGACACAAAATTTAATTCTATTTAACTATAAGCTATGTTTATTTAATGTTTAAAACAAGAACAATTGAACATTTTCTTTTTAATCACAAAAATGGAATGACTCTTTTTATTTTTAAAAATTGCAAAAATGTGATTTTGCTTTTGCCATCTTATGATGTCAAAACAAAATCGGGTAATCTTTTTTAAAATTCAGCAATGATTAACAACGACATCTGTTCATTAGTATTGGAAATAAAAATTTAGTACGTTCGTTGGCTTTTTATAATATATTCAAAATCAATTAGCAGTTAAGTTGGGAAAATTTTAAAAGTACTATTAATGTAAAAATAAACGGAAATTAATGTAATACATTTCTATTGAATTGAAAACAAGGAGGAATTTGATTTTATTATTGTTCTGCGATTATTGCGATCGTTACACCATGAATTCAAGGTAGAAACCAAGATTTCTACTCTTGAAATCACAAAAACGTCGCCATCCCCTCCATGACAGAAAACCACCGAACTACTTCCACCTATTAAACTGTATCTGGGATCGAGATACCCACAGTCACCGGCGTCAAGACCGATGACCGGTTCCAACACTCATGAAGTCCTTAAGAACTTCACTGAGTATTGAGACCGACCATCCATCCGAACGCCAGCACCATGGACACCCCGATACAACCAGTAAGTATGACCTGAAGATGTGAACCCCAGAGACGACAATCAGCCAGAGGAACAACCCTACCTAACGAAAAGACATCATTCCCTGATGTCTTTCGCGTGATGGACTCCAAGATTCTTACCGCTCATATCTATGCACTCGTAGAGTACATTTCCAATCTTAGTCTTAATCATTGCAGGTAAGAACTTTGGAGCCAATTTTGCCGAGAATTTTTTGGTAGCGTCACTCAAATGATGTTGCCGTACAAACACACGTTGTTGTGGTTGAAAAGTCCGTAGTTTAGATCGCAGGTTGTACTGATGTTGCGATTTTTTGAAAGCTGCTTTTAAATTTTGTTGAACCCGGTTCCTGAGCAGAGTCAAATGATCAGAGCGTTCTATTTCCTCACCAGCATCTTCACCAAGCTTGTGTAGTGATCTCAACAAATGGTAAGTATTTCCATCCGAGATTGGATGTTGACCAAATAATAGATAGTACGGTGAGTACTTGGTAGCAGAATGTACTGCAGCCCGCAGTGCATATGCGATTTCACCAATTTGTGAATCCCACTTGGTATGTAGACCCTTTATGAACGCTCGAATTGCTGCTAGAACTGACCTATTGACCCGCTCTGACGCGTTGCTTTGAGGACTATAAACACCGGTCCTAATGTGTTTAATGCCGAAATCTGACAAAAGACTTTGAAAGTTCCTACTAGTGAACTGTTTGCCATTGTCACTGTGTAGAAACTCTGGTACCCCATATGTAAGAAACACTTCATTCCTTAGAAAAGCATTCACCTTCGGTGAAGTTGCGTTTCTAAGTGGTTTCAGTAGTACAAACTTCGTAGCATGATCCAGAACTATCAATAACACCGTATTCCCAAGTGTAGAACGAGGATACGGTCCCAAAAAATCTATATAGACTCTCTGCCATGGACGTGCTGTTTCGAACTGATATTGCATCGGAGGACGCAATATCTGATTCGTGGCTTTTGTTTGTTTACATGTGTCGCAGGACACAACATAGTTGTGTACCTGTGACGCCATGCCCGGCCAATAATAAAGACGTCGAAGTAATTCTAAAGTCTTTTTAACACCTCCATGAGCAGCAGTACTATCATCATGATGTTTCCGAATCATGTTTGAAGTCATCGGTTTTGGTACCCAGAGTTTCCACACAGGAACATCGTTGGGTATTGCATCAGATCTTGGCTCAATACGTATGTATAGCTTATCATCCACGACTTTAACAGATGGAAAGTCCTTGGGTGATGATTGAACTTTAGCTATCATATCCGTATATTCCTTGTGCCGATAACCTTCATTGTCGATTTTAATGTCGTTAATGTGATGTGATAATGCTTCCGTCAATTCCTCGTGTGTATCGTCATAAAGACGAGATAGAGCATCAGGGACTATATTTTGGGTACCTTTTTGGTGGACAATGGTAAAATCCATATGTTGGAGTTTTAGGCTCCACCTAGCCAGACGACCACTCAAGTCTTTCTGTGACATAAGCCACTTCAGACTTGAGTGATCAGTCACAATTGTAAATCGGTGACCTTCAACATAGCCCCTGAATTTCTTCACACTCAGAATTGCCGCAAGACATTCAAGCTCAGAAACTGAGTAATTTCGTTGAGCTTTATTAAGTTTTTTCGACATGAAGGCTATCGGACACTCTTGTCCGTCTTCGTCGATCTGATACAGTACACTACCTACTCCTGTCAGACTCGCATCGCATCTAATAAAGAACTCTTTATTATAATCAGGGTTAATTAATACCGGTGCTGTAGTCAGCAATCGTTTTAAATTTTCGAAAGCAGCTTGCGCTTCTAATGTCCATTTCAATTTCCCCGAACTCTTCTTTAATAAATCTGTGATTGGTGATGCCACGCTTGCATAATTTGGTATGAAACGTTGGTACCAACCAGCCATTCCCAATAAACGTCGTATCTGTTTAACTGTAGATGGAGCTGGATACTCTGCTACAGCTCTTACCTTGTCAGGGTCTGTTCGAAGACCATCTTCACCAACCAAAAATCCCAAGTATTTCACCTCTCTCAGAACAAATTTACTTTTCTTGAGGTTTATTGTTAACCCAGCCGCTCTTAACAATGAAGAGACTTTGGACAGCAACTCCATATGTTCCTGGAACGTGGAAGAGACTACCAATAGATCATCTAAATAAACAAAGACATTTTCGTGATATTGATGTGGTATCACTTTGTGCATTAGCCGACACATTGTCTGGGGAGCATTGCACAATCCAAAGGGCATAACCCGGAATTGATACAATGGACGACCAGGCACTGTGAAGGCTGTCTTGTCTCTAGATGCTTCTGCCAGAGGAATCTGCCAGAAAGCATCTTTGAGATCAATACTGGAAATGTACTTTGTGCTATTTAGACGACCTAGTAAGCCATCAATCAAGGGAAGTGGGTAAGCGTCCTTTTTCGTTAGTGAATTGACACGACGGCTATCAATACATAATCTGTTTTTACCAGATTCTTTTTGTACCAAAACCACTGGCGAGCACCACGAACTGTTAGACTCTTCGATCACGCCCATTTGAAGCATTCGGTCAAGTTCGGTATAAACCTTTAGTTGAACAGCCGGCGATGTGGGATAATGCCTCTGTTTAACAGGTGCACTATCACCAACATCGATGACATGTTCAACCAAAGAAGTCTTTCCGAGCCCAGACACTTCAAATGACGGGAAAGAATCCTTGATCATATCCAGTTCATGTTGCTGATCAGTGGTGAGGTTATGTGTATTAAAAGTTTGTAGCTCTGTGCGAGTCAGTTCACTAACAAAAGAAGGAACAATACCGAATTTCTCCCAGAAATCTATGCCCAGGTAGAGCTCCTCTCGTAATCCAGGGACTATATGGAACCGCATTGGTTTAGTGGAGCCATTCACAGTTATTGGAATTTCGATGTAACCCAAAATTTTATTTGCAGTACCGTCTGCCGTACGAATACACGAAGTGTACTTACGGTAAGTTGTACCTGCTGATTCCAATAATTCCAAGGAATTTCTTCCAAGTATAGTGATTGACGCTCCACTATCCAATAGACCTGAAATATGTTTGTCCAAAATTTTTATTGTTAGTCGCGGCCGAGGATCCTTTGTTTCTGAAAGGATAGATGAAATACAAGCTTTACGAAATAATTTCCTCATCCTCCAATATCTAATGTTACGTTCAAGACGTCTAAAATATGTTCGATGTAATGATGGGAAATTAAATGTACTGGGTGATTTTATTCTGGTTTCCTGAGTGGTGATCGATCGTCCTGCGTTGCTACATCTCTCGTCGTTTTCTTCGGGCTCATTGGATGTTGAACCGAGGGTACCATCCCCGAAGCATGTACTCTCGGACGGAAGTTTACCGACGGGTGACAATAAGAACAATTTGCATAAATGACGTCAGGTTTGTTGCACTTCCAGCAATACAGTTTTATTCTGTTTTTAGAACAATCAGGAGCTCGATGTCCATTTACCCCGCATCTAAAACAGACAATTGGTTGTCTGGACATTGATGGATCAGGTTGATTAGTATTACCAGATGATATCGCAGGTCGTTGCAGAATTCTTCTAGGTTGTGTATCCACAGCTTCAATATATCCATCTTGTTCTGGATCTATTTCTGATTCATAGTCGTCCACTTGCTGTAGTTCGCTAATCCTTAAGTTTGACATTCTGGTTGGGACTGGTGTAGACCACAAACGTTCGAACTTCTGACACAATGTCCGAAGCTCGTCCATAGTTGTAATTGTTGCTGCAAGTGTAGCGTTCTTCAGTTCTACACTCAGTCCTTCCCTAGCGATTTCTAATAATTCAGCTGCAGCAAATGGTCGAACTAATCTCCGATTTAACGAACCCACTTCAACTAAATACTCATAAACGCTCTCTTTGACTTTCTGTTTACGGTTCAAAAGAACACGTAATACCGCTTTATCATCGGTGAGCGTACCGAAGGTGCGTAGGAGTCCTTCCCTAAGCACTGAGTAGGTCACTTCCTCATATTCATGAGTTAAATTCAAATAATATCTATCGGCAGCTGCCTTGAGGTACCGTGGAACGATCGACCTCAGGTCGTCCCAGGACACACGGTCCCTCCTTGCAGCCGCCTCCACTCGATGGATAAACTCATGAACATCAGGAGAGTGACCATCCCCTGTGAAGTTCGGAACCCAATTTGAGTCATAACGACTCAAATTGTTCCTACGTACCTCTCGGTATGCTCCCGGTGACAATGCTGGAGCCGCGACACGAGATACCTGAGGAAGTGGGTTGTATGGTGGTGGTGCTGTTAATGGAGCTTGTGGATAATTTGTTTGAAATTGTTGTAACTGCTCCTGTGGTATCGGTTGATAATTCAGAGGCTGCTGTACCAATGCCGGATTGATGTATCTTTGTTCAGCTTGGAACGATGAACCCAGTTGTGGTAATGCGAAGTCCTCCACTCTCAAACCTGATTGTTGAAAATACGATGGTGGTAATTGTTCTGCCCGTCTTTGTTGTTGCTGATACCCACGATTTAAACTGTGTATCGTATTAGTTATTGGCTGTCCTGGTATTGGAGTGGATCTCTCCTCTGGCTGAAACGCAGGCGATTCGGATGGTACAGATGATCCTCCTGGTTTACTCTGCATAACTGGACGTGTCGACAACGATCTTATTATATCCCAAGCGCGTGACAACTGGGAGATAGCGTAGGTGCGGGCTTCTTGCAAATCATCGCGAGAACCCAACCTATTCATCCTCCCTGTATAGTGCAACACACGATTAGCCAGACCATCCAAGAATGGCTGATTAATCGGTGGCTGAAGTCTACGTATCTGATCCACAATTAGTTGTGCCGCCTGCACCACCATTTGAGACTCAGCTACCAAATCTCTCGCGTGAGATACCGTTAATGGAACTGAACCTTGTACCGCGTGGTTTCGAAGTTCCTCTGCCCAGTTGACCCCTCTGAAATCCACACCTCGAACCAGACATTCAATTTGCAGTTCGCTGGGTTCCAATCCATAAAATGGATGGTCAATGCCTATTTGACTTGACATTTTGATGGTAAAATTTATAGAATCCAGAATTCACAATAACAAATAACAATAATAAAACCAATCTCAACAAAAAAAATGTAGCTAGTATGCTGTAAAAGTGAAAACAATAAAAAGCGCAAAACGACAAAAAAAAACCAACGAACGCCCCAAAAACAACAGAAAATTTTTGTAAAAAAACAAACTTCGTAAAGGAACCAAAGGAAAGATCGTCGTAGCTAATCCTTGCTGAATCTGTACAAAAATTCCTAAGATATTGTATATGTAAAAATATAATTTATTTATTTTAATTTCAGATATGCTGAAATTATATATATATATACCTAAAATTAGTTATTGACGATAGCACCCCTAAGATATATTTATTTATTTTTAAAAAAATTGAAAAAATGAAAATTATTCAGAAAGGATGTTTATTTATTGGATGCACCGTCCTAACTTTGAAATATTGATTTATTTTTTTTTTTAAAAAATAAAAAATATTTATTTATATCTTGACGTAAAGCTTAATTAAGAAAATTTATTTTATTTAGCTACCTAAAATTAACTTAAATTTAAACAAAATTATTTATTTAATAAAAATTATTTATTTAATTTTTTGAAAAATTTGTTTGATTTATTTTATTTTTATTTAATAATATAAGAGATTCCCAAAATCAAGATTCGTCTGGAGACAACTGTAAAAAGTAAGTATGGCTACAATATCCATATTGTTTAAATCTAAAATATCGCGCTCGCGAGCCCACTCCAACCATGCATGTGAGAACCTACTGGAAAAGCCCCTAACGACCAGATTCTACAGAACAGATTCTCCCCAACCTAATAAAACAATCACAACTGTCACGATTAGACACTAGGTCCATTTCTACTGACCCAGTTGTGCTTGTTTAACCTACAAATAAATTACAACTAAACCTAATGCGAAAGTTGAAGAACGCTCCCGAGCACCAGACTTCAAATCCTAAACTCTATGAAAAATTGTTCTATTGTTAAAGCTAAGTGGAAAAAAATGGTAAGTTTTTGAATTTGTATGAGGTGAAGCCTCTGATCCTGAAAGCAAAGTACAATTGGTTCTTCTCTTCATTACACCGAAGAAGCCTCTGAGCAAAGAATGGTACTACTGGTTTGCACCTAAGTACAAACACAGCAACACCACTCCTCGTCCCTGAGAACTTCCTCGCCGAATGAAGAGAAGAAACCAATGTTCTTCGATCGCATAACCCCGATGGCCATAGGCGATCTAAGAACGACATCAATGTTAAGGGGATAAGCCCCATGGATGGCTTGTTAGGCCTACCGCTGAGAAAGATATTAATTATACATTAACATAAAGTAAATAATACATAACTTATCCATAATCTAAATAATTTCTTATTTAAAAATGCTAAATCGAAACATGAAATATATAATATGTGTTAATAAAGTTTTACATGAAATTAATTAAATTTAATCTTCAGACTAGATAATAAATTGGTAATTTACATTATAAAAAAATTACGATTATTTTAAATTTAAAACTAAGCTTACTAATTTTTAAGTTATTAATTCAAATATATTTGTTTAGGTCAAATTTTCATCGCTTTATTTATTGTATTCAAAACAAAAATAAATGTTAGCTAAAAATAATTATTTCTATATTTATCTTATTTTTTAAATTAATCGCAATAAAAAATAATTTTAAAAATGGTGGTAACTAAAATGGACTCATACGAGATCTGTATACATACATTAGCGGATCAATATGATGACAAATGTAGAGATATTGATTTGGATCCGGCTCACTCTATAAAGTTGATGGGAATTAATTATTTTCAATTGTACTTCCATGAACATAGACCAATAATACTTTGAAAGTAGTGACGAAAGATTTAAACTTATACAAAACTGTTGAAAACTGTTTGGTCAATGTTAACTTTTATTACGTTAATAACATCCTAAAACTCATAGAAACATGACTTAACCACAATCAGAAAAACATACGATTAATTCCATATATAAATTAATTGCATCATCCAAAAATATGTACAATATATAAACAATTATATGTACAATATGTACATGGTAGCATAAAAAAATTTCAAAAAAAAACTGCTTCCCCAAAACGGTTTTCTTTTTTCCAAATAAAAAAACAATTAGTATTACTAAAAGCAAATGACAGCACAAAAAACAATCTCCAAAAAAATTGCTGTCCCAAAACGGTTTTTTTCAAAATTAAAAAAAATATCAAAATTCAAAATATATAATTTCCTAATCAAAACCAAAACGAAACCAATAACTGGTTTATTTCAAGATACACAAAAAGCTGATTGACAACCACGGCCCAAACCGGTTGCCACCACCCTATTACCAAAAAAAACCACAACTGGTTTATCCTAAAACTTACAAAGAGAAACGCGGAATTCTTTAAATTTTGAAAATATAAATTTAGAGTACTTATGATAAATATACACATGAACACCTTAGAAACTAAACCTTTATTTTTTCCTCTAGCTTTTTAACAAAATTTAGCTAAATAAACCGACGCGAAAAATAAACTATATATAGATATTAATTAATCTGAATTGAAATAATCAATTAATATATAAATATATAAATATAATAATATAAAATGTTCCACAAAAAAAAGTTTTTTTCAAAAAAAAACCGGCTTGCCAACGCCCAAACTGGAAAATATTTTCCCACCAAATTATTTATATATATATATCTAAAAAAAATACAAGAAATATAACTGTAATCAACCTAACGGGTCCCTTTTGTTCGGCGCTACGTTATTATACAGGCCCTGATACGGAGCCAGTTATTAGAACTGCCCTGTTACGGAGCCAGTTATTATATTGGACCTTTGGTAATACAAATATATATATAAAAAGAATTTACACGGGATGCAATTTCCCCTCAACGAATCCTAATCCTGGGAATCTCTTAATGTTTTATAAAATTATTCTGACATTCCAATGAGAATAAAGTAATAATTAAACAAAAATTAATATAACTAAAACTCAAAATACCTTAAATTACAATTGTTGATTGATGATCTGGTTCATCAAAATTTCTTGCTAGTTCCACTGTTTCATCAATAATTTTTATATATTTTTTCCCTTGCAATACTAAAAATATCTTTCAATGATTTCAATAAATCTTGTTCTTCTGAGTGCAAATTCTCGACGTGTGATGTTAGACGTTCTGGTGTTTTTAAATCTTCTTTACAAATCGGACATAAAAAATCCTTCCAAGATATCATTATCACTATCAAAAGGATTAGCCATTGTAAATTTAAAATAATACTACATCATTTATCTTCAACCACTTTATTCTCTAGATGCAACAAACATTTTTGTTTTGATCATAGAAATTGGATCAAAATTATTTTACTTCATACAATAATTAACCTGTCAGAATAAGTGGAATAACTTATTATTAAACTGTGTTAAAATTATTTGAAAATATTCTTTATGTTTCCAGACACAAAATTTAATTCTATTTAACTATAAGCTATGTTTATTTAATGTTTAAAACAAGAACAATTGAACATTTTCTTTTTAATCACAAAAATGGAATGACTCTTTTTATTTTTAAAAATTGCAAAAATGTGATTTTGCTTTTGCCATCTTATGATGTCAAAACAAAATCGGGTAATCTTTTTTAAAATTCAGCAATGATTAACAACGACATCTGTTCATTAGTATTGGAAATAAAAATTTAGTACGTTCGTTGGCTTTTTATAATATATTCAAAATCAATTAGCAGTTAAGTTGGGAAAATTTTAAAAGTACTATTAATGTAAAAATAAACGGAAATTAATGTAATACATTTCTATTGAATTGAAAACAAGGAGGAATTTGATTTTATTATTGTTCTGCGATTATTGCGATCGTTACAGTTATCTTGAAATGACCTATCTCTAAAAACCTTTCATTTGAATGAAAGTATTGGAAATTCTGACCTTTATCTAATCACATCAATTATCAAAACTGATTTGCTACAAACTAGAGTTCCCAAACCCCGTAAAATATTTCACTTTTCAAAAATGGATACCAATGGTCTCCGAAGTTTTTTTCAAGGTTTCCCTTTTGATCGTCATTGTTTTTATACTGACGATGTAAATGTTTCTGCTCAAAACTTTACTGAAACCATTCAATTCGGTATTAACAAATTTGTTCCATTTTCAATAATGAAACCCCAACAAAAATATTTGTTTTCGAAAGCAGCCAAATTGACACTTAGAAACAAACGTAGATTATTTAATATTTGGATTCATAAAAAGAAATCTGTTAATCGATCCCAATATTTAAAGGCTAATAAAATATCAAACCAGATAATTGAAAACGAAAAAGCAGAGATTGACGGAGCGAAAGCGGCAAAACTTACGAGTATGTCAATTTCTGACAAAATTTTTTACAGTGCCATTAATTCTTTAAATTGTGGTACTAAATCTTCTATCCCTCCTATAATTGATGGTGACTCAATAATTACTGACCCTGCAAGGAAAGCTGCACTGTTCGCGGAACGCTTTGCTTCAAATTCAACAGGTTTAGAAACTCCTAAAAAAATACCCCAAATCCAGTTTTCAGGAGTTAATATGAAACAATTACATTTCAAACCCATAATTGTCGAAAAACTTTAAAGGGGGTTAAACAACAACAAAGCTTCTGGGTGGTTATTTTGTAGTGTTATCTCACTAGGTGAGATAAAAAGTGAGATAAAATATTTGTCTTTGATCGATTATATTAGAAAAAAGAAATCATTTAAACATAATTTCTTTATCTCACTATTTATCTCACCTAGTGAGATAACGCTACAAAATAACCACCCTGGTCTGAACAACATTCCTCCTGTTATTCTAGAAACATTTTCAGAAGAACTTGCACCAACTCTCACCAAAATATTCTAAAAATCCTATAAATCTGGTATTTTTCCATCCTGCTGGAAGTTGGCCAATGTCCAGCCTGTCCCAAAAAAAGGAACGAAATGTGATATTTCAAACTATAGACCAATAGCCTTACTCTCAGTCATGTCTAAAATATACGAGCACTATATTAATTCACACATATCCAAATTTTTGGAAGACAACCATTTGATATCTGACAGCCAATACGGTTTTACTAACAAAAGATCAACAACCGATCTATTGAACTATGTGGCACATCTTTGGAATAGCATACTTGAGAAAGCTGGTGAAACGTACGTGATCCCATTAGATATCTCAAAAGCATTTGATCGAATCTGGCATGCCAACTTCGTGAAGTTGATTCAAAATTTTCTGTCTAACCGATACATCTCGGTATCTATAGATGGCTTTTCTTCTGAGTCCAAATTAATTAACGCTGGTGTACCCCAAGGCTCAGTTTTATCTCCCACTTTATTCCTAATTTATATCAACGAACTGTTGCAAATCACCAGTAACCCAATAAATAGTTTTGCAGATGATAGTACACTGCACAGGTCATTCGTCCCCCTATCTTCAAAGGGTAAAATGCATGAACGAATAAATCCCGCCCGGAGAGACGCTGCCATAAATGTAAACGAGGACCTAAAAAAGTCGCCGATTGGGGGGTGACAAAAATTTGGTCAATTTTAATTCCACCAAAACACCGCTATTGATTGTTTCCAGATCAAAGACCGAGTTTCCCAACGATATTTCAATTAATATGTGTGACGACCAAATAGACGAATGTGAAAGCATTCGTTTATTGGGAGTCACAATATCCAATGACTTACTCTGGAACGATCATATAATGGCCATGGCAAAGAGCGCGTCAAGAAAACTCGGCCTCCTCAATAGGTGTAAAAAATATTTTACTTCGCATCAATTACTCCACATTTATAAGCCCTATATTCGTCCCTGTATGGAGTATTGTTGTCAAGTTTGGGGCGCTGCACCTGTTACTATCCTGGCTCTTTTGGACTCTGTTCAAAAGCGAGCTATACGAATTGTTGGTGATCGAAATTTAACATTAGATCTTGATTCTCTACAACATCGTCGCTCTGTTGCTGATCTCGTTGTTTTTTGTAAATACCGTCACCAGCAGTGCTCGGATGAAATCAGGTCCATAATGCCTCAGACATATGTTTTTCCCCGTTTGACTCGTCAATCGGTTTGTGCAGGCGGTCGGACTGTCGAGATTACTCACTGTCATTGTAATAAAATGCAAAAGGATTTCTTTGTGCGTACATCGTACAAATGGAATGCTTTGCCCGAATCAATAGTCTCGAGTGCCTTCAATCCACAAAGATTTAAAAAAAGCGTCCACCTATACCTCAAGACGCATGTTGTTGTGGAACCTAGGTCTTAAAAGGTATCTATGTGTTGTTGTGACACATTTTGTAATTCCTACTACACAACACTTTTTTCTTAAAAAAAAAAAGTTTATTTGATCGAACATTTTACGATACAAAAGTGTGGTGTTCAAGCATTGATAAATCCAAAATAGCATACTCGACAAAACCTACAGAGAAGACTCGCCAATTTATCTTCTTTTATTCTGAAAACGCTCACAAGATTGATTGTCGTTGATCTTCGTCAAAATATCGATTCATTCTTTTAATCTGCCCCATCGAAAATTGTATAGAACAAAAAGTCCTATCAATGAACTTGGCAATTTGACGTAGGGTCAAGTTCAAAACCCAAGCTAAGATGAGATGCCTATTTCGATAGCTGCATGGTCAAAGGAATGCTTGATCGCTAGTACAGAACTCTTGATGTCAACGCTCTTCATTTTAAATATAACGTTACCACAGTACAGGGCTCTTGTGCGTACCTTTCTAATAGAAAACCTATCTCTTAAAGGTCATGTCAGAAATCACGGTATGTCGTGAGCCAACAAAAAAGTGCTCTGGCACGTCGAACTTCTCGAACAAAGATGAACATCATTTTGAAGACGATTCTGATTTTGATCCGGAATCTGCAATAGGGATTAGGAACGCAAGTGACTCAGAATCCTACAGTAAGTCTGATATGTCGGCAGTAACCATAACGTCGGTTATACACCGAAGAGTAGCTAATATTCATGTGTCAAATAATGTGAGTCCGACAATCAATCCCTATACCTTCTTGCCACAAAGGCAGGGCACCAAGAGTCCGAAATATCGCAGGACTGTCCACAACCAATGTTGCAAATACAATCGTACCTCAAACATTCAGCAATGTCACTAAGGGCATTGAAATGTACATCGACGCTGAGAACATCCCAGCTACTCTTTTGAGTTCTAAGCAGCTCTGTGAGGTAAAACAAAAATAATGGATTTGGTGGTAAGGTACCCTACGCAAGAATTTGAGGTTATTAAACCTCAATTCGAAGGCTGCTGCCGAAAAAATGATGTGAAATGCTACTTACGGTTAGGCTAAAGCTACGTACGCTAAAAGAAGAAGAGTTATCTCGACCTTCCAGGCACATAGTTTACCTTTCTGACTGCGCTAACGAATCAACAGAAAAGATCTAAGGCGACTCGGCACCCAAAACTCTGACATTAGGTCGAAATCATATGAACCTTCTTGAAGCAGACTGTTGGGAAGGATCTTGCGATGCTGATGTTCATTTCTAACCCAGCATCCGAGATAATAGAAATAACACAAAAATTGCAAATTCATGGTAAACTGGATGTTCGGTTTGATTCATTCAAGATTTGTAAAGTTCATCAAGCCAAACCAACCTTCAACTGCGAAGGAGCCATTTTAGTTCAGCGTTTGCTAACCTGCAAACATTCACAACCACATCCTCCTCAATTAGAGTAAAACACACCAGCCCAACACCGAACGTGCGAACTATTGCTTCCATGCGAACTAAGACAGTACTATGCAAAAATCATAGCCTATCCAAGGCTCCCAATGGACAACCACAGCCGTTTGAAACAAACAAAAACTGTCAAAAGTATGTTGCGCTCAAATTAACCTGCACAGGTTTGCAGCAATGCCCTCAGCTAATTGGAACTGCTTCACTGAAAATTCTGTCTTTACCACTGTATGCGCTACACCGGCAATATAGCAGTCATGGTGAGAGGAAAGCATAACTCTACTGTCGATTAACGAACTCAGGGCTGCTGGACCTCGTGATAAGTTGGTGCAACAAGATGGGGTTGCCTGTCAGGATAGCGAAAGGATACAGGCCGTCAAGAAGATGAAGTACTTGTGTTATCCTGGACACCAAGCTCACTTGCCACTCCATCTAAAATATATATCTCAGATAAAGCAAACAAGGCTTTCTTTGCCTGCAGAAACTTGTTTGGGAAAACGTAAGCAACAGTACTTCAAGCGGAAATCATCGCAATCAACTACTCTATAATTCTATGTGCCGAAAAGGTTATCCAGCAACACACATACAAACAATTATTTCTAAGTCAGACGATGTTATTGGCTCTGAATTTGACACGCTTCAATTCAAAGCTAGTATGGGAACGCTACCAAATAATTGCAGAAACTAACCGTCACACTTGTGGGTATCATGATTCATGCACGGCGGTACTCCGGTGAGTACACGGCAATGTAGTAGCAGACTCTAGCAAAGAAAGGCGCCACTACAAAATTCATTGGTTCTTGCGGTGCTTTGAACTATCCAAGAGTTCGCTCAAATGCGTTATCCAAAGCTGGGAACAGGATCAAAATAGCCAAGTTTAGCTTTTCGAAAGCATTTTGGCATACCCAGGTCCAAAGAAACTCTTGGCCTTTTTTTAACAAATTTGTAAGAGGTACCAAAAAAATCCGAAATAAATCGTCGATCGCCAACAAAACCAATAAAAGATTTTATATCTGTTGCATTCTTGGAAGTAGGAAAATTTTGTACTCGAAATCTTAGTAGAACTTAACGCCATCTTGAATTGTGTTGGACTAGAGTCGGCCCAAATGCTTACACATCATCGAGATAAACTAAACATTTTAAATTATTAAGTCCACATAGAACTTTGTTAATCATTCGTCGCTGGAAGGTTACAGGTACACCCTCAAGACCAAAAAGCGTTCGTGTAAATTAGAAGTGACCTTCATCAGTGCTACATGCAGTTTTAATACGATCTGCTTCATTAAGGTTAATCTGGTGGTATCCACTGTATAGGAACTAAGGAACTAAAATGTTATGCGATTCGTAAATTACCAAGGACTTCCGAAATATCCACAAGCGGGCTTATATTATCTGCAGATACTTCATTAAGTTTACGGTAGTGTACAACAAAGCGCCATTTTCTATCAGCTGTAGACGATTTTTTGGGAACAACTAGCAATGAAAAATTTCAAGGACTAACGCTGTCTTCAACAAATTTATTCTTTACCATTTCATTTCCCTGACGTTGTATTTTCAGTTTCATCGAATAAGGTTGTCGATATTGACGATATTTTAGGTAATATTTCGATTTTATGAGTGACAGTTTCGGTAAAGCTTAAAAAATCACCAATCAAATGAAACACGCAGACACTTCACGGAAATAATTCACTTTAAGTTTATTTTGGATTAAAAAAATATCAAACGAAGATCATCATTATTCAATCATTTATTTCCTCATTCGTAATGTCAGACACTAATTTATGCTTTTTCATATGAGCATTCAAAATATAATTAAAACTAAATGCAGCATTACAAACAGAACAAGAATGTGGCTTCGTATGCGATTGTTTATGATCTCGTAAGCATTTTCTTGTTTTAAATAATTTATCACACTTATCACAAGGAAGATTTCGTTCGTTAAAATGTGTTTGTTGATGGTTTTTCAAATGCAATTTACAACGAAAGACTTTTTCACAAACAAAACATTTGAATGTGGTATCGGTGTGATCTTTTTTGTAATGAAAAAGCATATGTCTTTTAAGCTTATACCTTTTATCACACTTAGAACATTTATAAGGCCGTTCGTTTGAATGAACAGCAGCGTGTATCTATAATGAAAAAAGAAAACAAATTTGTTTGCATATTACATTTGTAAGATAATCTAACTTATTATAAATAAATAAATATTAAAAAAAATTACCTTCAAAGTCCAATTATCACGAAAAGTGGCACTACATTTGTCACACTTAAATGGCCGTTCGTTGGTATGTCGACGTAAATGCTTTTGATATGCTAGTTTTTGTTGAAATGTCTTATTACACAGCTTACATGTTCTGTCATCAGACGGCTTGTGAATCCTTAAATGTCCCGAGAAAGAATCTTTATTTTTATATGAGTTTCCACAAAATTCGCACAAAAATACTTTTCCACACAAATGAGTTGTCGAATGTTTTCGATAGTTAATTGTAGTAATGAAATTTTGTATGCATTTTTTTTCTCTGCATTGAAGGATTTTGCGTGGTTTAGGAGAATTGCTTCGATCTTGCATATGACTACGACATTTTAATTTTTCTTTCTGATCAACTTGGTGAAGCGAACTTTCTTTTTCATCGTTTTCACTTAAATTATTTTCGTTTTCTTGATTATTATTTATTGCGAATTGTGGATCAGTACAAGTATCACGAAGTTGAAAAACATCGAAGTTTTCAGTTTTTTTTTTTACGACTGTTTTCAAACTGAGTTCATTAGCAAATTGATCGGGAATCAAGGTTTTTGAAATTTCTTCTTCATTTTTACTATTTAATTTATCATTTTCTAAGCCTGAATTAAGAAATAGATCTTCGATTTCTATGTAACTTGCTAGGTCATCCGAATTATTTTGAGAGAAACTGTTTTCAAAAATATAAATTTCACTGGTTTCTTCTTCTAAGTCTGTTTTCGAACTGAGTTTATTGGCAGATTGATCGGGAATCAAGGCTTTCGAAATTTCTTGTTCATGTTTGCTATTTAATTTATCATCCTCTAAGTCTGAATTGTGGAAAGGATCTTCCATTTCTATGTCACTTTCTAGATCATCCGAATTATTTTGAGAAAAACTGTTTTCAAAAATATAAATTTCATTGGTTTCTTCTTTTATGTCTGTTTTCAAACTAAGTTCATTAGCATATTGATCGTGCATCAAGGTTTCTAAAATTTCTTCTTCATTTTCGTTACTTAATTTATCATTCTCTATGTCTGAGTTGTGAAATGGATCTTCGATTTTTACGACACTTGCTATGTCATCCAACTTATTTTGCGTGAAACTGTTTTCAATAATATAAATTTCAGTGGTTTTAGTTGACTTTTTGTGAGACTCCTCTGCTTTTATACACTTCAAGGTAAAAACGTAACACGCCATTAGTTCGGAAAGACAATCCATGCAAATATTTTGTGGTAATAATTTATCTTTCTTAATCTAAAACTGTAAGATTTAGTTTGTGTAATATATAGGAATAAAATATACATTAGCACCTTAACTTTGATGCATGATGTAAATATATCCATTATCTGTATTTTTCGGTCCATATAATAAAGTTCATCGGCAAAAATTGAAATTTGTTGTTCCAACTCTAAGTTTGATAAACAAATTCGGCAAATTTCGGCAGGATGGATGAAAGATTGATTATCATGATTTGGACTTACAGACATAACTAATGGTGGAGAAGGTGATAAATTTATCGGTGTACCTGCAATATCTGGTGTTTCAGGTTGTGGAAATATAATCGGTTGTCTGTTGTGAAAAGCGTGCAATACGTCAAACCATTGCCATTTACGGACTGGATACTGCTCAGGAGTTTCCTTATCTAAACAAACTTTCTATGAAAATATAATTAATTGTGCGTAAAATATTTTAATTGAAAATCATAAATGTACAACTCTCAGTTGAGATAACAAAGCGGTTTCACACATTTATAGTTAACACATTGCAATGTTCATTCCTTCGTACGACCCGACAATTCGAAAGGAGGCTGCGATAATCTCTGTAATAGTTAGTCAGTTCAAACAGGACCTCCAACGTAGGCAACCTAAAGGTTCAATATGGCTCTCAGTTTGCTCAGTAAATAGGAGAAAATTGTCTTTGTTGTCTCAAGTGACATAATGTATTTGTATGAAAAAACCACTTACTTTATATGTTTTGTACAAGTTATCCCATTTAATTCTCAGTTGATCTATATTAAACTGATATAAGCCCGACATTTTTTGTACCGCTCTACATATATAAATAAAATTATTATTTAATTAAATAAAATAACTGTCATAATAAACATGTTAACATGGATATCAAATGCAAAATATAAATAGTAAAATATGGAGGGGCTGAAATCTCACAGCTCTGAGATATCAAGATTTCGGTCTGGGTTAAGGATTTTGATATAGTTTTCAGCAAAAAACTTTTATGAGGACATGGTTTTTGGCAGCGATGTATATCAAACATAACTCTTTGTTAAAGTACATGTATTTTTACTTCACCACAATTTTAAATTGTGTGAAGTAATGTAATCTATCGTGAAAAAAAAATCTTACATACCCCAAATTTTGTTTTTTCTTTTGTTTTGGACCATCCTCTATCTAAATAGCCAATAAAAATTTTGGTGTACGTCTGTATGTGCGTGGGTGGGTGTGTGTGTGTGTGGGTGACCTTTCTGCATAGGATCTTGATGAAAATTTGGCAAATGATTAATTATGATTAAAGATTATTGCTGTATTTTTTGATTTAAAAAGAGCATTCGAGACAATTGATAGAAAAATACTAATACAAAAGTTAGAATTAATGGGAATTCATTCTGTTGAGTTAAACTGGTTTAAATCATGCTTAACTAATAGAACACAAAGGACCAAAATAAATAAAATTAAATCATCTTCATTAAGTATTGATATAGGCTTACCACAAGGGTCAGTTTTAGCTGCTTTATTGTTTTTAATTTATATTAATGATATTAAGGAATGTATTATTAACTCAAATTTATCACTTTTCGCTGATGATACAGCTATTTATGTATGTGAAGACTCGATTGTTGATAGTGTTAATAAAATGCAAGAAGATATAGATAGATTAGATGAATGGTTAAAAATGAACAAGCTAAAAATTAACGTTTCTAAAACAAACCTTTGAAGATTGATAACATCTTTTTAGAAAAAGTCAAAGTAAAAAGGTATTTAGGAGTTTTTATTGACAACCAACTGAAATTTACTGAAAATGCGGATTCCATTTGTAAAAAGATAGCAAAAAAAGTTAATTTATTAGGAAGAATTCGTAGTAAACTAACACTTTTTAGTGCTAAAACAATTTATAATACTACCATTTTACCACATTTCGATTATTGTGCAACAATATTGGCGTTTAATAATTTAAATTTAAAACATCGTATGCAGAAATTACAAAACAGAGCATTAAGAATATTACTAGGTTATGATAGAAAAACCAACATTCAGTTCATGCTTAATGCAATGGGTTGGATGAGTATGAACCAAAGGTTAATGTTCAGATTATTATTGTTCGTATTTAAATTAAAAAACCAACAGTTGCCTTGTTATTTATTAAAATATGTGCAGTATGTGTCAAATGATAGGTATCCGTTAAGAAATGATGGTGATTTTGCTCCTTTGGCTGGTATAGAAGAAATTTGGATTGTAACACTCTTATGGTGCAAGGACTTCAATTATTCAACGGTCTTCCAGTTGAAATAAAAAACTTATTTAATATCCACGGTTTTAAAATGGAACTTTCGTATTACATTAAAAATAATTTTGTTTAATAATTTGTAAATTTTTAGAGAAATTTGATGAATTTATTGAATTTATTAGAAAATTTATAAAAAAGGTGTCATATAATTATAAAGCTTCACGGCTAATAAAACTTTAAATAAATACAGGTTCACTTGGAAATGGAAGATCTGGATTCATTTCAAATTTAGACAAAATGGCGGGGGGTCTCCCGAACACCTCTAAGTTTAAATCTTGAATAACTTCTAATCCCGGACTATGATCTTATTGAAACTTAGTATATAAGGTTTGAGTACAGTTTCCAATATTTTTGCATACCAATTTCCGGTTTGTCACTTCCGGCTAAAAGTTTTTTTTTCAAGGGTTTATCCCTACTGTAGCCTACAATTACCGATCGATTTTCATGAAACGTTGGTAAAAGCTTTCAAATATCATGAAAAAGATTTTATCGGCTTTTGGAGTACATTGGATAAAGGGTTTTTTTTTGATATTACAATTTATTCTTTAATAATACTTTTAATAAATTTTTACAATTTTTATCAATGTTGCTCAAACCAATTCGGTTCATCAGATTAATTTTAATATGATAAGTTTTGATATGGTTTTAAATAAATTCAAATAACAAAAACAAAACGAAACATAATACCTAATATCTTCATACATTATATATATGTAAGTCTTAACATGGGTTGGGGGTCCACTATACAACAGGTGGTTTTTACCCAATGTTTGTTATGTTTGTTGGGAGCATAAAACATTCGTTCGTGAATGAATTTTGATGACACTTTGGAAAAAGATGCAAATATGTATGACAAGGAACTGATTAGTTTTTGAGCGAGAGTGACCAAAGTGGTGTGGGGTCCCCGGAGCATCTGTTTTTTCGAAAGCTCAATAACATCTGTACCTGATAATCGAATTGAATGAAACTTGGTACATCAGCATATAGTATGGTTCACAACAGTTCTTAATCCCAACTTCCGGTAAAAAAATTTTTTTTGTAATTTTTTGCAGTTTTTTCAGTGTCTTTATGCACATTACAGCCTACAATAATGAAGTGATTATGATAAAACTTATGGAAAAGGTTTCAATTAGTGTGAGAAGATATTTATCATCTTTTGGGACACATTGATCAAAGTGGCGGGGGGTCTACCATACATATGCTGACTTTTCACACTTTGTTTTTAAAGTTTGTTGGGAGCACACAGACTTCATTCATTAATTTATTTTAATGATAATTAGAACAAAGATGGAGACTTAAATAACAAAGAACTGATTAGTTTTTGGACAATATTGAAGTAAGTGGTAGGGGGCCTCCCGAGCACCTGTTTACTGTGTCACAATTTTTCAAATGTTTGTTGGGAGCACACAGCATTCGTTCGTGAATAAATTTTCATGACACTTTGGAAAAAGATGCAACTATGTATGGCAAGGAACTGATTAGTTTTTGAGCGATAGTGAACAAAGTGGTGGGGCTGTCCCATATACCTGTTTTTTTGAAAGCTCAATAACATCTGTACCTGATAATCGAATTAGATGAAATTTGATACATAACCATTTAGTACGGTTCACAACAGTTCTTCCTGTTTGCCACTTCCGGTAAAAATTTTTTTTTACTTTTTCTCGTACAACAGTGCTTTCTATAATATTTTTATAATTAGAACTACGCGAAATCTATAACATTGGTTAACTTTTAATTAAAGTATTTAATGGATATTAGCTCATTATATATTATAAACATAGTGTTTCCAGAGCTGTGTTGAAGTCAGCCTATGCACCAGCGTCGCAATATTTTTTATCTCTGTTTAAAAATTTATTACAAAACTAACACGAAACATCAATACGATGCCGGAAAATTATAACAGATCATAAATTAACATAATGTAGTGAAAAGATGATACACTCAGCAAACTACTCAAAAACCTCTCCATTTAGCGTTTCGAGAAAATATTACGAAATCACAAATTCATTTTTCTTTCAAAATTCTAAAAATATTTTAAAAATTAAATAAAATCAAACTTTTTTCAAAATTCCAAAAATATTCCAAAAATTAGAATAAAATAAAATAAACTTTTTCTAAATTCCAATAATATTCCAAAAATTCTTAAAAATTCAAACTTTTCCAAAATTCTAAAAATATTGCAAAAATCATTACAAAATCAAAAATTGAAACATTTTTCAAAATTCCAAAAATTATAATAAAATCAAAAATTTTAAATTTTTCAAAATTCTAAAAATATTCTAAAAATTCTTATAAAATCAAAAATTAAAACTTTTTCCAAAATTCTAAAAATATTAGAAAAATTATTACAAAATCAAAAATACAAACTTTTTTCAAAATTCCAAAAATATTTCAAAAACTATAACAAATTCAAAAATTTCCAAAAAGCATAAATTGTATACCATACAATGTCACAGTAAAGAAAATGCGGAAGAAGGTAAAACATGAACAATTTATGCCTCAGTCCAAAACTTGCAAAAGATGTTAAGTTCCACAAGGAACGAAGAGTATACACCTTAAACTACACAAATTATTCACATGATCATACCATGACAACGAAGGGCAAATAACAAGTCCTCGATCAGTGTCAGAATACGCTATAGGTTCATTATTAAGTTTCACAGATGGGAAATCTGAGGTAGACAACTTACTCTTAAAAATGAGAATAGACTGCGACTTTTTAGCATTCAATAGTAATTCATTTTCCACAGACCAACTAGCAATTCTATCAAGATCCTGATTTAGTCTATCAGCACATACCACTCTATTAGCAAACACATCACTCACGTATAGTTGCAGATATAAAATAAATAAAAAAAAATGCTCA
The DNA here is from genome assembly GCA_963693315.1 of Diogma glabrata. NCBI lineage: Eukaryota > Metazoa > Arthropoda > Insecta > Diptera > Cylindrotomidae > Diogma > Diogma glabrata. The sequence continues at coordinate 49,166,840 of OY856188.1, forward strand.
GACAACGGGCAGCACCTATTGTGGATGGTCGAAATTCAAATAGCAAACAAAAATTCAAATAGCAAATTATTCTTTAGATAAGTGGTTGTAGATATTTGATTAAACTAGACACGGTTGATGGTGTGTTGGGTGGCTCCGTGGTTAGCACGATGGACTTGATCTCGAAAAAATATTAAATTCACAGAGGATACAAAAACTCAAGAAAACAATTTTAACAGTGCTAATTAGCACTCACCAGTAGGATTTAAATTCAATATAAATCGATTATTATCAATTGAATAAACTTCAGTTTGTTAGACCATCTTCGGTAGTAATTTAAAGTAACGGTCTTATATTCTAACTTAGGGAGTAGAGCAGCTAAAACTCCCGTTCGCATTTTTAGAGCTCTGTCAAACTAAATTCTTTCTCATTTCTCTTTTCATATCGTTTCATCTTCGATGGCACTAGTTGAGGGGGTGTTGTGTTGAACGACAATTGTCTTTGCTCAATATTTTGTTATTTAAAAATGAGTGCGGCGATTTCTTTAAAAACAAACACATAGATAAAATTCTCAGAAATTGGAGGCGGCAACTACATCTGTTAGCTTACCACGAATAAGACACTAAAGTTGCGGAGACAAAAATTTAAAAAAAATTCATACGTTCTTTTAGACTAGGAATTAGAAACCACACAGTGCAAGATGAGTTGCGTTTGGTCATTAACAATATCATTTCGGAACTAACAGACTTAGCTTAAAATTTAGATGGTGTCGAAAAACACAAAGGACAGATCAGATTTATCAAACGAACACCTCCTCGAACTTCTTAACAACCTTCATCCCAAACGGTACCAAATTTGTTGGAAAGACTGTTACGTTTATTTTAATTTTTAAAAAAATCACAAAATATTTTTTTTATAAGATTTTTTGTTTAATTTTTTTAATTTGATTTAGTAAATTTAAATGCTCAATAGTTGATGAAAATTTAATTTTTTTTAATTTTATTTCAAAGGAAATGATGATTGATGTTGTAAGTATACAAATTTAGGTGATGTAATGGTGTCTAAAAATAGTTTTTTTTATATTCCATTTAATTCATTTTCATTCGGTTTTTTTTAGAATTGAGCTTTTACCGGCTCAATTTTAACATTTTACACCGTCCCGTTACAAAATGGCGCCCAACGTTAGGCTAAAAAAGATGCTTTTAATCTAAACATTCCTTAAAATACAATTTCGATGTTTTTTTCAAAGGCGCTGTCATTCTGACAAATTTTAGATCTTTAACGGAACTCAAAATTTTTAATTTTTTTTTCTCTTTCGTTGATTTTTTATGTTCAATATTAATCGAATCGAAGACAAATTTATAAAAAAAAAAGACTGATAAAAGAGTAGTTTGCGATTTTTTTAAAAATTAAAATAAACGGTACAAAGCTCTCCATAAACAATAACTGAGCCCCAAATCACATCCCAACGATTCACAAGAGAACAGGTTAATAAAATAAATGTACAGCATTGGAAAAACTGAATTCGTTTCTTACGAATAATTGTACATAATGCGAGTTGACGGACGATTATTTGGGAAAGTTCTCCGGCAAGACCTGCGACCAACAGGTTGGAGCCAACCAAGACAATGCTTAGGATACATGTTACAACCAAATAAAATAAGCCCAGAAAATATAAATCAAAACTTCAAACAACCAATCAAGTTGTTTCTGCGACATAGACATTTATTTAAACATTTCAAACAAATGTTAATTAATACAGGGGCAGAGGTCTCTTTAATCAAACTTAATATTCTAAACAACTCAGCAAGTATTAATTACGATGAAAAAATTTTATCATACATCGTCTCGGATGACAATTAGCTTGGACACAAATAGGGACGAGCCGGACATACGTGGAAAAATATTGACTACAGATAACACCTCGAAGCGAAAATGTTCGCTCTAGAGGTGAGCCGCCAAACCACCGGCTTTCTGTTAAGTCTGAGCCGTTCAAATGTAGACTAAAGGTGGAATATCCACACGTTATTAACACATGGAGAGGTCTTAAAGAGGATGGAATAGTCTCTCACAATGTAGAAGAATGGTTCTCTAAGGTCTCAGAAAGAACAAGTTATGACCACCCTATATAAGGATATACCAAGGCTATTGACCTTAATCAAAAAGTGCTTCAGCTTTTGAACATGACGATCGCATAAAGATCAGCCTACATGTAAGGGAGTACTACACTACATAGTCGCTTTAACAAAAGAATTTATCGTCATTGGCGTATAAAATAAATGAAAATTTTTCAATACTTAAATGATTTAGCATAGAAGACAAAATAAGGATTTAATAGTAATTCAATCCTACCTCCAGCCTTTAAGTCGTGACTTAAATTTTTTATCAAACATATGCGATAGCTCAATTCTAGCTAACAGTAATTTTTCAATAATCTCGTTGCTCACTAAAATGTTTATTGAATTTGTTAATCTATGGATTCGTATCTATTTGAAATATATACATACTTCTTTTCTGCTTATCAGCATACATTTTTATTTAGTAGTTTATAATATTAACAATAAAATAACACAATTTTGTTTGTTACACACTTATTTTTATTTACAATCAAAAGAAATGTCAAAACAAAAATAATACCAAGGGTTTGAAGGGCAATTTCTTTTATAATTCGATGTAAACGCACCCAAAGAAAAAATAAAAAATTACCCTTCAAACCATTTGATTTTTTTGTTTTGACATTTCTAATTTAAAAAAAATTGTTTTCCTTATGCCGTTTTCTTTTTGACAAAAAAAGTGATCGAGCAAAAACAGCAGCTGTCAGATCACTTTTTTTTTTTGCATTTCGTATTCTTTTTGTACCAAAAATTGCTCTTTTTTTGATCTGATAATATTTTTTCTGAATCTAGATTTTTTGGTAGATCAAGTTGCAAATACAATAAATTTACACAAATACATTTACAAATCTGTAAAATTAGTAAACAAACAAGATGCCATTTATTTATTATTATGTTTTGAAGTGAAATAGTTATTTGTTTAAATAAATGTTTTATTTAAATCGTGTTTTAAATCCAAAATTAATAAAAAATTATTTAATCAAACTCTATTAATTAACATAAACATTAAATGAGAGTTCGCAAACAAAACTAGATCAAATTTTTTCATATTCGTTTTGTGAAAAAAATATCTTAAAAAAATCACTTTTTCTGCTCTGGCAAAAAGAAAATGACATTAGTCGTTCATTCATTTTTATGTACAAATTTCTGACCATATAGCTAAGTCTAACCTACTGTATAGTAGGCAATAAGGCTTTTGGAAGCGGCATAATACAACCTCGACATTGTTGGATGTCTCTGACCAATAAGACTCAACACTAATAAGAAGATGGTGTCTATTCTTTTGCTACTTGACTTCAGCAAGGCTTTTGACTCGGTGGATCACTCTCTTCTGGTGGCTAAGCTCAATACTCAATTCTTTTTCTCCTCCATTGCTTGCAATTTAATGTATTCATACTTAACAGGAAGGTACCAGTCTGTTTGCTCTTTGGATGTTATCTCTGATGCACTTCCCATTGCTAAGGGTGTTCCGCAGGGTTCCATTTTGAGACCCCTGTTGTTCTCAATGTTTATCAACGATATTGCTAAGTCCTGTCGTTTCTCCATGGTTCATCTTTTTTCTGATGATGTTCAGCTTCTCCATGCTAGGCCCCGGTTTAATTTACATGGCTGTATTGAAGAAATCAATAGTAATCTCAAGTCTATTCTGGTGTGGGCCCTTGAAAATCGGATTTCGTTGTATCCTACCAAGTCGCAAGCATTGCTCTACAATTCCTGCCTTCGAGCAGCTACCAACAGCGTATCTATTCAGATGTGCCGTGATGTTATACCCTTCTCATCTCAAGCAAAAAATCTGGAAGTGGTTTTTGATGACAAGTTGGATTGGAAGCCGCATGTAAACTCACTTGTTGGTCAAATTACTGGTGTTCTAAGGAAACTTCGTAGTGTGAGTTGTTACTTGCCATTTCATATAAGGAAGCAGCTGGTACTGTCACTTATACTACCCCTTGTTGACTATGGTCTTGAAGTTGTGTCTGGTTCTACGAATGATACCTTCATGGTATTGCGGCGAGCCTTCAATTATGCACCAAATTTGTTTATAATTTAAAGCCTAGGGATCATGTATCCTCCTTTGTCCACGATCTATCTTCTTGGGACTTCCTTTGCAGATCATGCCAGTGTGCGACTCCTTTCTCACTTCTATCGCCTTGTCAAGTTTCAGTCTCCTTCGTATCTACTGAGGTGGTTTGTAATGGGAAATTCTAGACGGCAGCACAATTTTGTGCTACCAAGCTTGTGTTGTGATCTTTAAGCAAAGTCCTATTCTGTAAGGGTCATCAAGCTTTTTAATTCATTGCCGCAGTCCCTAACGAGGTTTAGCTTATCCCCGTCTCTTTTCGCAAAGCGGCTGATTGACCACCTTAATTCACTGACCCTTGCGACTGTTTAACCTTACTGTGGATATCGTTGAATTATGTTGTGCTATGGTGCACTGTTGTTTTGACCTTCTGCCTGCCTGCTGTCTGATGTTTGTTTCTACTGGGACTCCAAGATCCTAAATCCTCTCCTATTTCCTCCACTCTGTCCCTCTCCTTCTCCTTTTCCCTCCTCTATATCCTCGTGCTCCTTCTAATTCAAATTTTCTATTTTACTCTAAACCTACCTGAGCTTTTTCTGTTATAGAACTATCTCCTCCTAATATCTTATCCATTTCTTTTTGCATGACGCCTACTTACTGGTTCCCTCCTGGACTTTCTGCCTTGTCTATTGGTTCAAGTTGAGGCTTGTCGCTTACCATGTTCTCCTGTGCAATGGGCCATGGCCTTATTGCTAAATTTCACTAAATTTTACCGATTTATGCTTCTTAGTTTCGATGTTATATGCCTCCAACTCCTATGCAGAACCAATATTGTCCAGCATAGGAATTTGCCAGTGGTGAGCTTTATGTTGACTATTTAATACTAATGAATTTATGCTAAATGGATTATGATTGAATTATATTTATTTTTCTTTAGTTTAGTTCTCCTGTACATTGCTATGGGCTATCGCCTTATATGTATAATATTGTATATAAATAAATAAATAAATAAATGATAAAAACTATTTGATTAAATTTTGTCACAGTTCCAGAGAATTTGGATTTTGAGTAGTTAATGTTGCATGCTCGAATCTTTGAATGTCTTCTTGTGTAGCAGAACCAGTATAATACAAATAAGGAGGAAAGTAAAGTCGACAAATAGTAATTACGACAAATTATTTTTTAACGACTGTCATAGAAAATAATGTTTTTCTCCGATAGACAGCAAATATAAATTTTGCAGACTTATTTCAGTCAGCAAAGTGGCACTTTTCCTGCATAGGCAGCAAAGCAAGTACTTTGCTGCCTAGGCAGCAAAATAATTAGACTTCATAGAAATAAACAGATATTGCGATTAAAAAAAAAAATTTTTTAATCGATTTTTTTTTTCATTTTTAAAATTTTGCTTTATTTTTAAAGTAATAATATAACATATCATTGTAATTAATCGGAGAAAAAATTATATGTTCAACTCGGCAGCAAGGTAGATTGACTGCCTTGGCTGAATTCCTAGCCTCGCTCGCTCGGCTATGAACTATCAGCCGCGGCAGTCAATCTACTACTTTGCTGCCTAGTTAAACAAATAACTATTTCTATCTATCAGTTTAAAACAGAAAGCTGGCTTTTGCTGTTTAGCGAACATTTTTTAATTTTTTCTGCTCTTAGTCGGAAAGTAAAAACACAAGTAAAACCAAAGACATAATGGACAAAGACATAGTATTAAAATTTATTAATTTCTTCTCCCCAAAACACTTTTGGTTTTTTGGCTCTATTACCCGAGGGCTTCTTTTTTAAAAAAGGAATAAATCATTTATATTTACTAATATTCAAATTTTCTTTAACGATGAATGTTGATTTTAACATTGAATAATTTGACCACATTGTTGAAGACAATCTATTGTTCTGTATGTATGTTAATGACCTGGAGAAAAGTGTAAAGTTCTCCTCAACCAGAATGTATGCGGACGACATCCAGTTATGTATGGCTGTACCTAAGAATCAGGCTGATATAGCGGTTAACAAAATTAATGAGGACGTACAGAGCATATATGACTGGTCTATCAATAATCGGCTTCTACTTAATGCTGGTAAAACCAAAGCTGTCCTAATTAATGGTAATTCTGAGTTGATTCATATCCCAATAAAAATTAATGGTGTTGTAATTCCTTTTGTAAATGAGGTGAATAACCTGGGCATAGTTATTAACAGCAAGCTTAAGTGGAATAGCCATATTGATAGAACGATTGGCAAGGTCTACTTTGGTCTTAGATTCCTGTGGGCTAATGCTCGTCTACTTCCAACTAACCTCCGTCTTATGCTTGTAAGATCTTTACTAGTTCCTATCATTACGTATGGAGATCTCTTATTCTGCGAAATGGATAAGTCTAGTGAGCGAAAGCTTAGGGTGGCTTTTAACGACTGTGCGAGATTCGTTTACAATGTCAGAAGAAAGGATCGTATTTCTATCTCTCCTAAAACCTATACAATTCTCAACTGCAATTTGACTGACTATCTGAAATTCAGACTAACTATGCGGTGCATAAAGCCGCATCAAGGCGAAGGTGTTGCCGCGGTATTTGGTTTCAAGAGTGATCGTTTCATCCAGAACACGTAATAATAATTTTATCATTCCTAAACATAACTCTGCGTATGTGGCTTCACAAATTTGGGTCCATGGACCTAGTACATACAATTCCATAAGGCCAGAAGCCCTTAAGTCGTTGTCTTCTATTAAGAGCTTCTCTAAGGCTGTCCGGGATTTTTTTAGTTCAGCCTAAACTTCTACACTTTTTCCTTTTGTATAAATGTTTTTGAATTTTCTTCAAAGTGGATAGTGGGAACCAGAATAGTTATAATAGTTGTCGGGAATAGTTATAAATAAAAAAAGTAGTGTAATTTTGCCAACATTGGATGTACTAGGATTTGTTAAGATTTATTAATTTTAAAGTGTTAATCAAAATGTTTGCAACAATTATAGCATTGGGTAATAACTCTTTTTATATTTATAGAAAACTAGGGGGTATCCCTAGCCTGTTTTTTTTTTGGTTCTGTCATATTTATATATATATATACATATTTTCTTTAGGCTTAAAATCGCAATTCAAATTATCACTAAAACGAATTATGGTTTTATTATATTTCGGACGAGACTTTGTATTAATTAAAACACGTAATTAAATGTAATGTATTTTATTCATATAAATGTGCACAACACTATAGTTAATATACGAATGAAGTATTACAAAATTTGTTCAAGAAACTTCTTGTCATTTAGTGTTGCCAAATGTAATAATTAAATATATATCGTTTACGCCATCGTAACTTTTGCATGTTTATGTCGTAACGATATAACAGTTCTTTTTCCCTTAAATTTATTCAAATACATTATTATTATATTTATTCAAAATTACATATTTATTATGATATAAAGAAATCAGATGTATATCTCAAATTAAATATAAATTATTTTAATTCAATTACTTTTATTTAACATTCATCAAAATTTAATTTCTTCAATTATTATCTGCATAAAATATCAGAATCAACCTTTAATTTAAATATTTTATTCAACACAAATAATTGTTTGTAGGGTAATTTAAATTTGGTTAAATTCCAATTTCAATTAAATGTCAAATTTTTTGAAAACAAACAATATTTGTTTTTCTTTTATTTTAATTTAATTATTATAAGAATTAGTTTTAATAATAAAATAAACCTAATAGTTATTATTTTTAGTTTTGAAATAGTTTAGCATTATAAATTTAATTTCTGTGGTGGTCTTACATTTCGGTTTGATTTTCTCGGCTCAATATGAATTTTCATTTTGTCTTGGACTTCAGAAACATCGCAAGATAAATCGACATCTGGGGGTCGATTCTGATCGGTTTTGTCCATGTTTTCTCCATAATTTGTCCACTTTTTATCCAATTCTCCAAAACATATATTTTCACTCGGGCAGCACTTTCGTTAAGTTTTCGTTAAATTTTGATTTCTCTCCAATTTTGTCCATTTTGTTATTTGCTACCCTTGTTCGTTGTGGTTCATTAAGGACTCCAAAATTGGAGCCGTCAATTTAATCCGCATTGTTTTCACTTCGTGGATCAGTGTTTAGGTGTGAGTGACATAGATTATTGTGAGCATTCACATCTCCGAGAATTGGACAGTTTTTAATATAAAACACATGTCCTATGGGTGGTTCATAGCCTGTATAACAGTTGCTTACGTGAAATATAGATTTTATTATAATACCTATTTTTATTATAATACCACCTTTTGTCCTTTCCTCTTTCCAGCCTTATAATCGAATGAATAATAATCAGTTGGAGGAAATGGGAACATTATGTGTTCGACACGTTGAATTGTTAGAAGGAAGATATAAAGCCGCAAATTGTATGCAAAAACGAAAAAAAATGCGGGAACATATAGCAAAAGAATGTAATTTGCTGGGAACTTCCCAACATCAAAAGGATCCAGACGGATGGAAAAGAGTAAGATACATATTGGAAAAATTTGAAATTAAATTTATTTGTTTTTTTTTTCTCAATTATAGGCATGGATCGATTACAAAAAAAAAAAATAAGGAAAAAAGTAGGAGCCTACACTACCGACATTAATAAAACTGGTGGTGGACCACCAGCAAATATTTCTTTCAATGCGTTGGAAATAGATGTAGTTGCGGAATGCAAGCTTATGACCTTGGCAAGCTTAAACGGCAAGGAAGGCGCCTCGGTTCTTATTCAGCCGACATCGCCACATCACCCGACATCGCTACCCAGATCTCCCCAGCGAGGACCTTCGCATTTAACATCGCCACCCACATCTCCCGAGCCAGGGCCATCCTTAGCTGATGCAATTGATGACGATTCAATTGACTTTATGCAATATCATGACCTTTCGGCTATGCGTTTGGGGCAGAAAGTTCTTCTTTCCCAACCGCACATATTGGCTACAGAAAATGAAACCCCTCCTCTCCCCTCCTATTCACCAATTAATCCAACGTTCACCATGAACTACCATGAAACAAATACTTCAATAGACATAGCTCCTTCCATAAACACCCAAGCTACAACATCCGCTCAACCAATTCCTTCCATTCTCACTGAACGTAGACCAATAAGTCAACCACAGGAAAGAGGAAACAGAAGACGACGAAGAGAGCAAATATCACCAGAAAGAGTATTTGTGCCGTTATCTCGGGATACGTCAATTCAGTCAACACCAGAAAGGCCGAGGAATCGTGGGAGATTGATGTACTCCACGGCCTTGTCACAAAATAGTGTACATTCGCTAAGAATACAAAAAAAGAACGGCTAAGCATATCGAACTGCAGACAACAATATTAAAACAAAATACGGAAGCGCTAAAAGAAGCCAATGAACTGAAAAAACAAGAACTAGAACTAAAAAAGAGAGAAATTGAAAATAACCTCAAAATAGAACATGGTATGTATGATAATCTAAGATTATTAGATTACTACTTTTAATGTAGTTTAAAAAGTTACTATAGTTATTTTATTCATTTTATAGAAAAAATACGGCAAAATGAGGAGCTAATTAAGATTCAAAAAGAAATTTATGCGGCTTTGCTAACAAATAAATATCTTTTGGATTGTAGCGTGAAGTAATCTATCGTTCAAAATTTAAATATATTTCAAACAAAATTTTAATCAATAATACAATGCCAGCGTTTCTGAATACTGTCGACGGTGATGATCCAAGATATAACGTAACAGTTCTAGAAACACCAGATAAATCTGAATCCGATCAGAAAAATTATAAGTAAATGGATTTTTGTTTTTTTGTATTTTATGAATGAAGCTTTTACTTGTACAATTTCATTTTAGATTAATCAAACTATCGAATTGTTTAACAGCACTTTTAATATCAGAACCATCACCAAAACCGGTTTCGGAATCTGAAAGTGATGATAATACTGATGCAGACACTGATACAGCTTCGGAAGATTCTAGTCAAACCAGTCGATATGAGGGATCGGATGAGGAAAATGATGATGATAACTCACATCAGTTAGTAGCTTGTGCCTTAACTGTTGACGTTGGGTCCTTTAGTGATCCTTCTGAAATTCAAGGAATGTCACACTTTTTGGACCATATGATTTTTATGGGTAGTGAAAAGTATCCAGAGGATAATGAATATGATGCATATATTAAAGTAAGTTGATAATTCCTGATATTCTATGATTATGTGAATGAAAAATGTATTTATAGAAATGTGGTGGCTCTGATAATGCCGATACCGACTGTGAAGAAACTTCATTTTATTTTGAAATCGAAGAACAACACCTAGACGGAGCGTTAGATAGATTCGCACAGTTGTTCACCTTACCATTATTAATAGAAAATACAATGACTAGAGAACGGGAAGCTATTGAATCAGAATTTGTTTCAAAAATGCAGGGAGATGATGTTAGTCGAGATCAAATAATTGCTGAAATGGGACAAAATAGTCATCCAATCAAAACGTTTACATGGGGGAATCAAAAAACGTTAAAGGATGGAATTGATGACAAAGATTTGCATCGAAAATTAAACGAATTTCGTCAAAGGCATTTATCGTATGTATTTAACGATTCAGGCACGGCTTTCAATATCTCAACTTGAGAGTACGGTTATCAATAATTTTTCAAGTATTCATAACAATGGATTAGACGGAGAGGATTTCAGTCGATTTAAGGATGTTTTTACAAATAATTTTTATGAAAAGGTTTACTATGTGAAACCGGTTTCTGATATTACCAAACTACAATTGTCATGGTGCCTACCCAGTTATTTAAAGGAATACAAAACTAAACCACATAATTTTAAATCGTTTTTCATTGAAGGAAAGGAAAGCTTATGCTCTGAGGAAAAAGTAAATAAAAATAGTATATGGGATAAATAGTTAAATTTAATTTTATTTATTTTTTTAGATTATGGGCGTTACAGATTACAACCGAGATAAACGAATCTGAATTTGAACATAATTCAATGTATTTATTATTTACAATTTCAATTTATTTAACCGATGATGGATACGTTTATTAGAGATGTGACGATATTTAGGTAACAGCAACTTTTTCACTGTTACTAAAAGTAGCAATCTGTTATCTTTTCACTGTTACTAAAAGTAGCAAAAGTAGCATGTTACCAAAAGTAGCAAGTTGCATGTTTATGTCGTAACGATATAACAGGTTTTGCAAATACTAACTCAATATTCTGGTATAAAATTGATATATTTTTAAACAATTTATAAACAAATATTTAATTAATAGAATTTGTTAAGAACCATTATTATAGTTTAATTGTTTTATCGTCCTCGATTTTATTTCTCAGAAATTATTTACAAATAAATAAATAAATAAATCACCAAGCTACAGATCAAATATCTCTATTTATTATAGATATTTCGGTCCTTATTTCGGACCTTCTTCAGTATCTAAGATATAAGTTAAAACAATATATGGTTACAAAATTAAAAATAAATTAAATTAACATTAACAATCAAAACACTTAAAAAATTATTCTAAGCCACTTACGTTATTTCGACACTTTATCCTGAACAGATTTTACTTAATGGTAATTTATTATACTAGATGTTAATTATTTATACTTTTTTCAAAACAATAAAACAATAAAATAAATGGTTATTTCCAATAAAATCAAAAAAATTATTTTTTCCTATGAGACACAAATGTTATATATTTAAATTAATTCTATGTAAATGAGGTTGTTGACCTGCATTATTGACCTAATTGTTGTAACAAAATCATTTTTACGTATTTTTTAATTCGTCTGATTCAATTCGGGCTCATATGAACTCACTTTCTCTATGACTGCTTGCCTATGTTCTTCTTCTTCTTAGATGAATATTTATCGATTCCAATGTAAGCCTCTTTTTCCAATCCCCTTCCTTTATGAGAATTTTGGTGTTATCATATGCGAATTTGTTCCCATTGTCTATGGTATGTTGGAGAGCCGCCGTTTTTCCAGATTTTATCATTCCAGTTTTCTCATCATATCTATGCTGCTTAATATGCGATCTTAATTTTTGACCCGTTTGTCCTATGTATTCCCCATTGAAGAGAGTCCTATGTATTCCCCCCTCCGTTACTGAGACATTGAAAACATCATTGTCTCAGTAACGGAGGAGGAGCAGCGAAACATAGTCAGAGGAAAGGCAGCAACGGTTATATCAAACCATACGCACATGAATAGAAAGTTAACTAGACAACAAAAAATGATTCACGATGCGTACAATAATAGCAAGATCTTCCTAAAAAATAATCCTGACATCGTCGTCACAGCTGCTGACAAGGGCAATGTCACCATACTCATGGACCGGGCCGATTATGATACTAAATTAATGAATCACCTCAGTGATGAGGGAAAATACAGAAGATTGACCAAGGATCCAACGGCAAATTTGCAAAAACGTAATAACATGATGGTGAGTAAACTATTAGACAACAATTATATTGATAAAAAGATGAAGCGTCAGCTTACAACATTCACTGCACAGGCCCCAAGGCCAGGAGCAACACTGAAGATCCATAAACCAGGGATCAGACTTATTATTAACTCCACCAACTCCCCACATTAGGACAATCAAATTGTTAATGTTAATTTCATTTATTTTTAATTTTGTAGCCATATATTGTTTTAACTTATATTTTAGGAAAAAGAAGAAGGTCCCAAATAGGGACCGAAATATCTATAATAAATAGAGATATTTGATCTGTAGCTTGGTGTTTTATTTGTTAGAATAATTTCTGAGAAATAAAATCGAGGACGATAAAACAATTTTATCGAATAGATCAGATTCAATGTATATATGTAAACATATATATGTTGAACACCAAAATTTATAATAGTTTATTAAATTAAAACTTTAATTTTGCGATCACACACAATTCTTCGATTTTAATTTATATCCTAATTGAACATTTAAAAATTATATCTTGATTGATTGATTTAAATTTTAATTAAATACTGATCATGAATCAAAAAATGATCGAGAATTTAAATAAAAATTTTTCAGGTTTCTTGTTTCTTTTCCTCTTGTCTCTTTCTCGTATATAATTTAATAATTTATTCTTCCATATATCATCAGAACAAACAAAAAAAAAATTCATTTAAACGAGAAAATATTCCCATTCATTTAAACGATAAAATATTATTTACAAATTAACAAAACTGTATTCTATGTACATATAAAATTATCAGCTTTACATAACTAAAAATTTTCATGTAGACATAAACAAAAAAATGCTAAAATTTTATTGACTAACTGTAGCAAACATAAAAACTCTTATGTTTGTTTCTTTATAGAAAAATAAAGTCCTAGTTGCAACAAATTGGCAAATTATTAGCAAATTTCTATATACATACATGAATATTCTTAGTTTAGATTAAAAATAGTCCGTCGTTAAAAGTTTTTGTTTGAATTTTTTTTTCCCAAAGCGATGCTACGAAAAGATTCCCAGCCAAGTTGTCCTCTAAATTTCTCAAAGGAAAAATTCTTCGGTCGGTCGGCAACGGTGCGTATGAGGTGGCTGATGAAACTGAAAGAAAGCTTGGCATCTTTCATGCCAAAGACATAAAATCTTAGTAACACATAGGTGGCGTCCGTTTTCAAATAAACTCCAGAGCACGGCTTAGAGACATCTTCAGGGTGTGGGATGTCCCCACGATTTGTGGCTGCGAAAAGGAAATCCTTCTCCTTTTCTTCATCAGAACTCATTTTTGTCATCAACTATACATCCCGATTGTTGTAAGCCGACACCTGCCCATGGAACGATGTCAACATACGATGAAGGAAGGTATTATTTTCATTATTCTAGTAAATTAGATGTTCTTTAATATTTACTTCTTTAATGCATACTAGTTTTTTTAAATGGTGTGAGTGAGATTCCCTCATTACCTGGGGTTCCTAGCTGACTGTTGTTTGGAATTTTAAATGGCTGCTCTCTATTAATATCGTGTTTTCACTTAATTTCTAAAAGCAGTCCCCCTACATCAAAGGCATAATGAGGAAAATCACGACCCAGGCCAAGAGCTTAAGTCCGAAGCAAGTGACTCCTACCTCACAGTTGTCCTTTGGTTTTCAGATACAGTAGATATTTTCTCAATCCACTCTAGTTCAAGCCAGCTTGACCCGCCTGTATCACATATAAAACGACTTTCAAAATCTCAACACTTAACTGTGATTTTTCTGATGTCCACTCTTTATTTATCGTAAAAAACGTGTCCAGTTGCAGCATTAGTTCCTGTTAAGGCCAGCGCGTTTTCCACAATTTTTAGTGCATTATTGTATGGAACATTCTTTGGTTCAAAATGATGAAACGTTTCTAAGCATTTGTTCTCCATGTGTCTTGTGATTTTTGTTAAAAACTTCTATAGCTTCTCGTATAGCGGGAACGACAACAAACGGGACTTTTTAAAACGTCGCGGGACGCGGGACAAATTGTTAAAAATCGGGAGGAAAAGTAATAATTTAATGTTTTTATCAAAATTGTTCGATTGGTTGTCAGGATTACAACCAAACACTGCACGCCTCCTCTTGATTGCTTTTATAAATAATTTCGCTATAAATAATTTTATCAATTTTTTAATTTTAGTCACAGGAATATGTTTTTTGGACTAACGAATAATACACACACCGGCAAAACTAAAGTTTTAACAACATTTAGCCTCCCGGAAATCTGGATACTGGCGACTATGCAGTGGAACGCGTGAAAAACTTCAAATACCTCGGGTCTCAAATCGTCAAATAACATATAGGCAGATATCAAAACCCGTACAGAGTATTCTACTCATACTCAAAACTTTTGCGCTCATCTAATTTCACAAAGCATTCAACCGACCTGTGAAATGAAGTTCATCAAACTCCTATTACCGCGTTATGGAACATTTAACAATTTTATACCTACCCAATTTAGTTATGCTTGAACGGTTTGGCGAGGCAGGTTTCTACGCTTCTGTAAAATTTGGGTTTTAGTAAGATAACTTCACACGGAAAATAAATTTACTTCAGGTTTATTTTGGATTAAAAATAATTTTAAAAAAATATCAAACGAATATAAGATCATCATTATTCAATCATTTATTTCCTTATTCGTAAAGTCAGACACTAATTCATGCTTTTTCATATGAGTAGCCAAAAAATGTTTAAAACTAAATCTAGCATTACAAATAGAACAAGAATGTGGCTTCGTATGTGATTTTTTATGAACTCGTAAACATTTTCTTGTTTTAAATAATTTATCACACTTATCACAAGGAAGATTTCGTTCGTTAAAATGTGATTCATGATGGCTTTTCAAAAGTACTTTACAAGTAAAGACTTTTGCACAAAGAAAACATTTGAATGTAGTATCAGTGTGTTCTTTTGTGTGATGAAGAATCACTTGTCTTTTACGCTTATACGTTGCATCACACTTAGTACATTTATAAGGCCGTTCGTTTGAATGAACTGCAGCGTGTACCTATAATAAACGAAGAAAATAAATTTGTTTGCATATAACACAAGATTATCTAAATTATTTTTTGATTAATTAATAAATAAATAAACATCAAGAAAAATTACCGTCAATGTCCATTGATTACGAAAAGTGGCACTACATTTATCACACTTAAATGGACGTTCGTTAGTATGCTGACGAAAATGTTTTTGATATAATACTTTTTGTTGAAATGTCTTATTACACAGCTTACAGGTTCTGTCATCAGACGGCTTGTGAATCCTTAAATGTCCTATGAGAGCTTTTCTATTTTTAAATGAGTTTCCACAAATTTCGCACAAATGTACTTTGCCACACGAATGAGTTTCCAAATGTTTTCGATAGTTGGATGTGGTAAAGAACTTTCTGTGGCAATGTTTTTCTCTGCATTGAAGCATTTTGCGAGGTTTTAGAAAATTGCTTGGAGCTTGCATATTACTACGACATTTTAATTTTTCTTTAGGATCAGCTTGGTGAAACGAACCTTCTGCTTCATCGTTTTCACTTAAATTATTTTCGTTTTCTTGATTGTTGTTATTTATTGTGAATTGTGTATCAGTACAAATATCACGAATTTGAAAAACATCGAAGTTTTCAGTTGTTTCTTTTACGACTGTTTTCAAACTGAGTTCATTAGCATTTTGATCGTGAATTAAGGTTTTTAAAATTTCTTCTTCATTTTTACTATTTAATTTATCATTTTCTAAGTCTGTATTGTGAAATAGATCTTCGATTTCTATGTAACTCGGTAGGTCATCCGAATTATTTTGAGAGAAACTATTTTCAAAAATATAAATTTCATTGGTTTCTTCTTCTGTTTTCGAACTAAGTTCATTAGCAGATTGATCGAGAATCAAAAATTTTAAAATTTCTTCTTCATTTTCGCTATTTAATTTATCATTTTCTATGTCTGAATTGTGAAATGGATCTTCGATTTTTATGACACTTGCTAGGTCATCCAACTTATTTTGAGAGAAACTGTTTTCAGTAATATAAATTTCATTGGTTTTAGTTGACTTTTTGTGAGACTCCTCTGCTTTTATACACTTCAAGGTAAAATCGTAACAAGCCATTAGTTGGGAAAGACAACCCATGCAAATATTTTGTGGTAATAATTTATCTTCCTTAATCTGAAACTGTAAGATTTAGTTTGTGTAGTATACAAGAACAAAATAAATGTTAGCACCTTAACTTTGATGCATGATGTAAATATTTCCATTATCTGTATTTTTTGGTCGTTATAATATAGTTCACCAGCAAAAATTGAAATTTTTTGATCCAACTCTAAGTTTGATAAACATATTCGGCAAATATCGGCAGGTTGAATGAAAGGTTGGTTATCAGGATTTGGACTTACAGACAGAACTAATGGTGGAGAAGGTGATAAATTTATCGGTGTATCTGCGATATCTGGTGTTTCAGATTGTGGAAATATAATCGGTTGCTTGTTGTGAAAAGCGTGCAATACGTCAAACCATTTCCATTTAGGGTCCGGGTGTACAGGTGTTTCCTTATCTAAAGAAAGTTTCTATGCCAATATAATTAATTGTTCGTAAAATATTTCAATTGATTTATAGTCAAAATAAAGTAATATTCATTCCTTCGTGCTACTAGACAATTCGAAAGGCTGCGATAATCTCTGTAATAGTTAGTCAGTTCAAACGGGACCTCCTACGTAGGTTATAGCTAAAGTTTCAATGTGGCTCTTAGTTTGCTCAGTAAATGGGAGAAAATTGTCATTGTTGGCTCAAGTGACATATTTATTTGTATCAAAAAAACTACTTACTTTGTATTTTCTGTACATGTTATTCCATTTAGTTCTAATTTGGTCGAGATTAAAATGGTACAAGCCTGCCTTTTCTTGTACCGCGCTATATTTAAATAAAATTATTTAATTAAATAAAATTACTTCCATAATAAATATAGTGAAATAAACTTGATATGCAAAATAGAAATAATAATTTGAACAGGACAATACTCTGACAATCGCTTGTCGATTTTAATCAACTTGGCTCACATGACGTGAAATTAATTGAAGTAAAGTACAAAATGCGAGAGGCAATGATTTAGAGAACCGATATTTTGAAAAATTGCCAAAATCTCAAAAATGGACGAGAAATTTAAACATCTCTAACCAAATTACCTGAATTATATGCCAGTTTTCAGTATGGAGATTACGATGGAGTAGAAATTGAATTTGAACAAAATTAAACAGAATATCATTTCACCAACTAATTGCGTAGTTGGCTTAGGACGCATTGTGGATATTCGAAATGTAAACAGATGACTAAACGATGTAACAGATGACTAATCAAGACATGGTTGATGCTGTGTTGAGTGGTTTAGTGGTTAGCACAATGGACTTGAAATCGAAAAAAAAACTAAATTCAAACAGAGGATTTACCAAAAATCATAAAAACAGTTTTAACAGTGCTAATTAGCAGCAGTAGGAGTTAAATCCATGATACATCGATCATTATCGACTTATGAAACTTCAGCTTTTTAGACTATATTCGGTAGTAATTTAAAGTAACACTCTTATTGAACGTTAGCTTATCAAACCTCAAACGGTTATCATGGCCTACGACAGGACGGACTGGACACGTATACTACCGTTAATATTATTTGGATTCCCAATTAAAACTACTTCGTTCCATCAATACTTCAAGATACGCTTCTTTTAAAGTTTTCACATTTAAAGCACTCTTATGTACTAACTTAGTACGTAAATTGCTATAAGCAGTAAGCACCATACTCAGTCATCACCCGTGATGGTTTTACAATGGTTTTTCGTTATTGATCTTTAAGTTCAGCACATTCGAGTATCCATCGATAAAGTCAAACCTTGGTTTAGACAAGCAAGAAAACGCGACCCTGATGCAACTGTAATCCTGCAATCAAAAAGGTTGCGGTCACACACCATAAGGCTCAGATTCGTTTAGCTTCTTGCAGGTCTACCCGTAGAAATGGTACGGTTTGTAGGGCGTTTATCTGGAATAAAAAAGACGACGAGACAACTGACAAAGTGGTTTCAAAGCATAAAAGCGGCAAGGTTTCGAGTGATGTCTCAAAGGCTCCATCGAAGTCGGCAAATTCGAACAAAGCTGCATTAAGTTATGCTAGTGCGGCTGAGGAGAGATAGCTAGTAGAAATTGTCAAAGTATCGACGGAATAATTTGCCATAACTTTTTTTTTATTAATCACATCACCATGTTTAGCATTTATATCCCACCACTTGACTTAATAGCTTTGAATATCCTTAGATATCATGTTGACAATTTTCTTTTACTATACATTCAGTATGATTGATTGACGAGTAGGTCTGAAAACAATCAATTTGACCAAACGCCAAACAACCACAAAAGCCAAAATTTATATTTTGAAAGTATTTGATAAAGGAAAAATAATTAAAACTAAAATTGAAAGTGATACTCTGTTTTACTAATCTGGTGGACACCGTTATCGTGTTTCAATTAATTAAATTTAATTGTGGTTAGCTACAGTAGTTAGGTACCACATAGTCAATGTTTTTGTTGCGAAAATAAGTTTCTTACAAAAATTAATCCAAAAAATTATTTAACATTGTGTTGTGAGTACTGAGTGCATCAAAAAATAAATTAATTTAGATGGCTGTAAACTGCCATTACATCAAGAAACCAAAGAAAAAGATTTAACCGATCATCCAACAGCTCATCCATAAAGAAAGAAGCATTAGATGGTTTAACACCTATATTACAAAAAGATTTCCTACTACGAATATCGTCACGTGTAAAAATAGAGGAGACGCTTTCAGACATCTCCGAGAATATAAATTGAGATCGTTCGCGGAATTGAAAGGGAAAATCAAAAAACCAAACCATACGTTTTTTAAGATAGGTATTAGAAACCTGGCAGTGCAAGATGGGTTGCGTTTGGTCACTAACAAAACCAATTTCGCAACAAACAGACTAAGTTTTAAATTTAGAGAATTTCGAAAAACACAACATTTTAACATTTCACATCGTCCCAAAATCGATGATATCATCAACTATATGTATAAAAACAATATTCTAGTCGCGGTTTTACAAGAAATCAAATTAAATGTTAGATCTAAGATTAGTGATAGTATCTGTGATTATAGAATTATAAGACTGGATAGAGGGAAGGACAAAGGTGGTGACCTTGCCTTTATCATACACAAAACCATTATCTACCGTACAACCATTACCAGCAGTACCGGCAGTACCGGGAACTGATAAACACCTAGTACAACTAGGTATTATAATAAAATCGGGAAATACGGAGATAAATCTAGTCAATATTTATATTCCACCAGTAAGCAGCTGTGATATAGGTTATGAACCGTCCATAGGACATTTATTTTATACCAAAGACTGTCTAATTCTCGGCGATATGAAAACTCACCACGATCTATGGCATTCACACTTGAACACTGACTCAAGAGGTGAAAATATTGATCAAATTGACGGCTCCAACTTTGGAGTCCTCAATGAGCCACAACCAACAAGAGTAACAAATAACTCACACTCGTCTCCAGATGTTTCACTTGCCAGCATGTCACTAATGCCAATCGCTGAATAGAGAACTGAAATTGCATTGGGATCAGACCATGTGCCGATCATAATCACCTTAAGCCGTTCCTTAAACGAAATGAAATCCGAGAAGAAGACATTCATCAATTTTAATAAAGCAGACTGGGATAATTTTACCAATTTTACTGTATTGGAATTCAGTAAGCAAATTTTACCAATTGACGCCCTCTCTGGGGAAAGAATATTCGATGAAATTTTTAACAAAGCTAGATCTCGCTTCATTCAAGTTGGCAGAATACAATATATTAAACCAAACTTCCCACAAGAAACTTGTGTACTTTCCTCCCAAAGAGATGACATCCGTAAGGCAGATCCAACTGATTCTAGAATTCCGGGCCTGAACAAGCAGATAACTAAACTAGTAATGGAACACAAACGTAACAAATGGAAAGATTTAGTGAGTAAGTCAAACTTTGGCACAAATAAAAGTCTGTGGAAGGTTATTAAGGGTTTAACACATCCGCGTCAAACGCATAACAACTGCATGATCTCCTTCGATGATATCCCAACCGAAAACCATAGAAAATGCGCAATAAAATTCAACACGCAGTTTACAGAAAAACAAAGTAAACATGTAAAAGAAACTAGGACAGTATTAAGACATATGCGCAAACTTAACACTGAAAATTTCTAGGATATCATATTTTCCGAAGAAGATGTTGGAAACGTAATTAAGAAATCCAAACCATCTAAAGCTATTGGAACAGACGGCATCTCAGCCATCATGCTAAAACACATTAGACCCAAAGGATTGAACTTTCTCACTACCATACTCAACACATCTCTAAATACGCTCCAGATACCAAATATCTGGAAAACGGCTAGAAAAAGTCCCATTCTGAAACCTGGCAAGCCTGAAGAAAAGAGAGAATCCTATCGACCGATCTCTATCCTCTCATCGGTTGCAAAATTGATAGAAGCACTGCTACTACCTCGGTTAACAGAATCTTGCAAATTGGCGTAACATCAGCATGGCTTTAGGAAAGCACACAGTACAACCACCGCACTACATAGAATCCAAAACCAAATCAGCGATGGTCTAAACCAAAAACAACCCTTTGCTAGAACAATTTTAGTTGCACTTGACCTGTCAAAAGCTTTCGACACAATGTCACATGCTGCACTACTGAACGACATATTCAACACCAATCTGCCAGGTCTAATAAAGCGCTGGTTGTGCAACTATCTAAGAGGTCGCCAAACATACGTTGAGTTCCGTAACTCTAGATCTAAGATGGGAGTGCTCAGACAAGGAGTGCCACAAGGTGAAGTTCTCTCGCCTTCATTATTCAACCTTTACTTAAGTAGTTTACCGGCACCACCGGAAGGAATAACTATCACGTCATACGTAGACGACTGCACGGTGCTTGCAACAGGAAACAATCTGGAACAACTCACCAATGTTCTAAACACCTTGAATGAATGGTTTAAAACCAAAAAATTGAAACTGTCCACTGAAAAGTCAACTTCCACACTTCTCACGACATGGACGAAGGAGGTAAACACAACACTCAATATCTGCATTGACAACATACTAATTCCTACTGTCAAAAATCCAAAACTGCTGGGGGTAACATTCGATCCACTACTTAAATTCAACGCTCATGCTCAACAAGTAAATACAAAACTTAAAAACAGGAATAATGCACTAAAAGCTCTAGACGGTAGTTCGTGGGGTAAAGATAAAGACACAATAATAACGGCATATAAAGCTATAGGAAGGCCTTTCATAAATTACGCTGCTCCCATATGGACACCCCAAGTCATTGACACCCACTGGAATAAGTTACAGGTAACACAGAACGCAGCCTTGCGTACAGCAACCGGATGTCACTTGATGGCCCACCAAGATCACCTACACGAGGAATGTAACATATTGCCGGTCCGTGAACACAACGTAATGCTTACCAAACAATATCTTTGGTCCTGTCATAGAGAGAAGCATCCCTGCAATGACACCTTATCCATGACAACACCACCTAGAGACATAAGAAGGACTGCAAAATGCTTCCTACAAGATGTTAAAATCAAGATATAAAAAACATCGACGAGCCTACGTATAAGAGAGGGTTGAAAAATCTACATACCAAAACCGTTGAAGACACAATAAAGAACTACGCTCCGAATCGAGTTCGTAATAGAAAACCACCACAAGTCGCTGCCGAAGAGGTAAAACTGCCACGCAGCACCAGAACCATCCTAGCGCAGTTAAGACCGGTTGGTCACGCATCTTAAATAACTGCATGAGTAGAATTGACCAGGAAATTGTTGACAAGTGTCCCATATGTGAGGGCACACGACATGATGCTAACCACCTTTTCAATTGTCCAGAGAAACCAACCGACCTGACGAAAGAAGTTCTGTGGTACCGCCCAAGGGCTGTAGCAGAGTTCCTGAACCTGGACTTGGAACCGGAAGAATAGCACCGCAACTCGTCGCTACAACAACAACAACAAATACATACAAAGAACTAGTCATACAACCAACAGGTTGCGACCAACCAAGACAATGCTTAGGCTACAACCAAATAAATCATTAAAATAAGTTCAGAAAATCCCAAATAAGCGATCCCCAATAAAGACGATAGCAAAATATTTCAACAGGACATGCAGATTAACTTAGAAGGTAAGTTAAGGTAAGAAAAAACTGTTCTAGTCGAGAAAAGAACGTTTGGAATCGATCCGAAAGTTCGAAATCGAATCGAGCCGAGTTCGAAAAAAGAAAACCTCGAAGTGTAACCACCGGATTTCTCTTAAATCCAAGCTGTTCAAACTATAAACTAATGGTAGGACTATTCACACGTCATAAACGCATGGCCAGGCTTGGGGTAGAAAATAATCCAACATGTTGCTTTTGTCTTGGAGAGAATGAAATAGTCGATCACAATGTAGGAGAATGTTTAGTTCTCTAAGGGTTTAGAAGCAACATGTTATGATTACTCTATCTAAGTATATATCAAGGATATTGACTCTTATTAAAAAGGCTCTTCAGCTCTTGAACATAATGATCACATAAACTATAAAGAACTCACCAATCTACATATCAGGCAAGACTACACTACACTACATAGTCGACTCAATAAAAGAAATCATCATTGCTGCATAAAATGAATTCGAATATTTCGATATTTAATTGAATTATCATATGAAGACAAATTAAGGATTTAATTGTAATTCAATCCTACCTCCAAACTTCAATTCCTGTTTTACATTTTTGTTCGAACAGATCCGAAAGTTCTATTCTAGCTATTAGTAGTTTTTTAATAGTCTCGTTGCTCACTAAAATATTTATTAAATTTATCTTGGTTGATCCATGGATTCATAACTATTTCAAATATATACATACTTTTTTTCTGCTTATCAGCATACATTTTTATTTTAATTATAATCTATAACATTAACAATAAAATACAATTTTTTTAAGAATAATCAAAATAATGTCAAAAACTCAAAACAAAACACAAAAATCATTGGTTTGAAGGCAGATTACCTACCCTTCAAGCCACTGGTTTGATTTTTGTGTTTTGACATTTCTGATTACAAAAAAAATTGTGTTATTCAGTCAGTCAATCACTCAATAAAATGTATCTTGAGCAGAAACAATTTCTATATCTGAAAAGTATGTAAATAAATTCGTATATTGAATTTATAGATTAACATAACTATAATACAATATATATTTTAGTGACCAAGGAGATGACTGAAAAATTACTAAAAGCTAGGATTGAGCTCACGGAACTGTTTGATAAGAAATATAAGTCACGACTTGAAGGTTGGAGGTAGGATTAAATTACTATTAAATCCTTAATTTGTCTTCATATGCTAAATCAATTTACAATCGAAAATTTGGGTTTATTTAAATGACTATGATAATTTCAAATATTATTGTCACAGTTACTGAGAACAAGATGCGTCGTAAGTCAATATTCAGGAATTGGTTGTGGTCTGTGGTAGAGGAAATTGTGATAAAATTATGTTTATTATTTATCACTCAAGTTTTTATACAAAACCAAAATTTTTTCAAACGAAGTTTTCAAAAAAAAATATATCGTTATTTTTATACTTGGATTTTGATAGTGGCAAACTCGAATCTTTAGATATCTTCTTATTTAGCAGTACCAGTTTAATACAAACACCAGTGGTGAGAAGAGTAAAGTAGACAATAGTATACAGTGTAAATGCTATAAATAGCTAATCCAAAGTTGCATTGATCGAGTTGATATAGAAAAGTGATGTTATAGCACTCCTTTGATAATGATTTATTAATTGTTCTAAAACTGATCCGAAGTATTTTTACTGTGTATTAACAGAAATTATTTCAGTGATTCAAAATTTTTTGTTCTAAGTTTTTATTTGCGAAAGCGAAATATAAGCGAAATTCGACGTCCACGCCGTGCTGCCTGGGTAATGCTGACAGAATTAGGTTGGTGTATTGGAGACAAGCAGAGTAAAAACTGCTTTGTCAATGACGCTACATCATGGCGAATTGGCGCCTTACAACCAATGCGACTCAAGCGTTTGTTCTCCATGTCAGGGGCGGCTTGGAGCGGGCGTCTGTCTTGAATCAAGCGGCTCGCTGTATAAACGTGTAAAAATGTTGTTTCTGGTGACTTTAATATGCAGAACGAACCCATTCACGAAAATTTGGGTTGGGCCTAAGGTTAACACTCTAACCCCGGAAAAAAAACTAATTTGTTAAATTTGGTTATCAGAAAGAGAATAACAGACCCGGATTTAAAAATAAAATTTTACCTGGACGTGAAAAAGGACCAGACTACCGAATCGGAACGTGGAACGTGCGCAGCCTGAGCGCTCCTGATGCTCTTATAAGTCTAGAAACAGAGGCTGAGAGGTATAGGATGGATATTATTGCTCTACAAGAAATTAGGCAGCCGATAATCGGAAAATAAGATTTGGATAGTCACTCTCTATACTGTAGTGGTCATCCTTCTCGAAGAGAATTCGGAACTGGTTTTCTTGTTGGCGCACGCATACAAGAAATCGTGATGAAATTCATCCCAGTCAGTGAGAGGATCTGCTACCTACGTGTACGCGGTACATATAACAATATTTCTCTTGTTGCCGTGCATGCACCTACTGAACTGAAGCTAAGATCGTCGACGAGAAGGATAATTACTACATAGCATTGGAAGAGGTTATGAAACAAACACCAATACGCGACTTCATTATGGTTCTTGGTGACTTTAATGGGCAGGTTAAAAGAGATATCTCTTATGGAAATGTGGTGGGTCCCAACAGCCTGCATTTGAATTCAAATGATAATGGGGAGAGAATGACTGAGTTTGCATTATCATATAATTTGAGAATTGCCAGTACGTTTTTTCCGCATCGATCGATTCATAAGCAGACTTGGGTCTCACCGAATGGAAACACTCGAAATCAAATTGATCACGTTCTAGTAACAGATTCTGGATGTGCGATCCTTTAGAGGTGCATACATTTTAAGTGACCACTTCCTTGTATGTGCTACGATAAGGTTCCACTTTCCAAACCCAAGCATTCCAAAATTCAATCAACGGAAACGTTTTAACATCTCATCATTAAAGACTGCTGAAACGGAAGAGAGATATCAAAACCATATTGCCGAAACATTGAATAGATCAGAAACCATTAATGGAGACGTTTATAAGTCATGGTATTTGCTCAAAGATGCTGTTTTAAGCGCAGCTGAGGGAATACTTGGACGACCACAGAACCACTCCCAGAAGCCATGGATGGATCAAGCATGCCTTGACGCTATTCAATACAAAAGAGATTGCTGTCTGAAGTGTCTACAAGGACGCAACACCAGGTCCACGAAGGAGAACTATAAACTGGCATGACAAGCCATTACAAAGCTATGTAGACGAACGAAGAGAGAGTGGTGGAAAAGACAGTGTGAGGAGATTGAAAGCTTCAATAAGGAACATCAATCGCGTAACTTCTTTCAACAGGTTAAAACCTTAAAGAAGGGCCCTCAAACGAGATCGACTGCTATTCAAAACGAAGATGGGGAGCTACAAGTAGACCTTAAAAATATTTTAGATACTTGGGCCGTTTATTTTGAGAATCTTCTCAACTTAAGTGACCAGCAACAAGTCGGGCGACGAGCAAAACTTATTCGTGCGTCAAAGGTACATGTAGACAAACCAACCACAGAGGAATTCGAAGCAGCGCTGTCAAAATTAAAACGCAATAAAGCACCTGGTATCGACGAGAGAATTGTTTGATTCGTCAAAGAGACAACATCTCTTTTTTCTAATTAAATAAATTTATTTATTTAAATTGAATTAATATTTATAAAAGTGGAAATCAAAATAATATTTATATAAAAAAAAGTAAAGGTAATAAAAAAAAACAAGTATTAAGATTAACTTAGTGAATACGTATTACGGTATTCACCGTAATATTTGAGATCTCGGTCCTTAATACTTACATTTAAATGTGAAAACAACAGAACTATTGTAAATAATTATAAAAAAAAAAATTAAAGTGCATTATAATTATAATTAAGTTAAAAGTAGTGAAATTTATATTAAAACTAAATAGTGAGAAAAAATAACAAATTAAAATTTCAAAAAAATAATGATATGCAAAATGAAAGTTTACTGCAAGGCATCACAACAAACTACAATCAACACAGAAATAATCATCCAACCATCGACATATGTATTTGAAAAATACAATTACGCTAACTGTACTGCCGCAAATGAGATTACCGAAATCAATCATCTTGCAAAACGATGGCGTCCATTAAATCAAATAGAATCAACACAAATGTTGTGCCGTATTTCTCATTACAAATTTTCAATCACTATTTCCTACAATACAAACTCTAAATCTTTCTAAAATCGCAATATTAGTTTCACATACCAATAAATTTTCTCTAAACATATTTTCAAAACTGAAATTTTCTTTTAATCTCTAGCCGATAGTTTTATAAAGGATAAAACTATTAAATATTGTCATTTATCACAATTTTAGTTCATACTAAGAATAAGTCTTTTGATTTTTTCCGACAATCCTTTTTCAATTCACATATCATTTTAAAATATTGAATCATAATGTTTTCAAAAAAAAACCTTCTCAAACAAAAAATTACTATAACATTAATATTTCTCATGCTAATAAACATTAAAATCATCTAAAAGCAAAATAAAACTTTAAATATTTTTTCACATTCCTTTATCAACAAAAAAATTTATTTTAGTTTCTTAGAAATAAGTTACAATATTGCATAATTTCTTTTGTCCGACAAACCTTTTTTCCAAAATATTAAATTTAATAAAATTATTCCTATTTTGTTTTTGTTGTTTTTTTAATGTAATAAAAGCAAAATTTAGTATATAAGATTTAGTTTTTAAGAAAATAGATCAGTTTTAAATAAATGTAGTTTTGAATAACACAGTTCATGTGTCAGTGAGTAGTTTAACAATATTAATTCGATAGTTTAAGTCAGTCAAAACTCAAATCTAAGAATAGTTTTAAGAAAGAATTCCAAGAGAAATACTTTTAAAGAAAATAGTTTCTAGTATACAAGTAGATGCTTAATATAAATCATTGAGTTCAAAAGTTTCATTAAAGAGTTTTATAGTTTAAAAATAAAGTTTTAATTTAATAATTGTTAACCATACGTGTGTAAAAAAAAACAGTTACTAACGAATAAAAGTGTCAATACAAAAAAAAATAAAATAAAATAATCATTTTACACATAAATTCATAAAACAGAACTTAAAGCTAAAGTGGTTAAATTGAAATTAAATAAAAAGTTCTTCTCTATTTTTATGAACAAAGTTTAAGTGTTTTATTTAAATCAACCTAACCCCAGGTATAACACAAAATACAAACAACATAGAAGTTAAAAACCAGCCACAATCAAATATCTATGAAAAATACGGCTATAAAAACAGTATTGCTACGTAAACGATCAGTGAGAAAAAAACACCTCTACCTAGTGAAAATCTAGATCCTCAAAAATTACAGCGATATACAACATATAACGCTAATCGCCCAGAAATGAACAACCCGTCAGGAAACCCGTCAAATTTAGAAACAATACAAAATAACATTGAAATCAAGCGCTTACTACAAGAGTTAAATTATAAAAATGAAAACGAAAAAGCTCTAAATGAAAGAATCAAGAAATTAGAAGAATTACTCAAGAAAATTAAAAAACCTAAAAATCGCAACCAAAAATAGTAGACGAAACGAAATATGAAATCATAGCGACTTCAAGCAGCTTTGAAGTCTTAAATCAACTAGATTCCAACAACGAATATATTGACTTACCAACACAAAATGAAGAGGACTCCAATATAAATGAGAACATCAGCCACATGGACATAGGTGAGAGTAGTAATAGTGCTAATGAGTTTATAACAGTATTAAAAGACAAAAAAAGAAAAAAAATGTTAAAAATAAATACCCCTAATAATATAATAACGAAAAATATTGAAATGAAAACACAAACACAAAATAAACATACAAATATAAATATAACTCAAACAAAAAACCACAACGTATACCACCAATCAAAGTTAAAGACATGCACACTAAAGATGTTTTGACAAACACAAACAAACACTCAAATATTAAAAACGGTTAAATAACACTAAACAAATTATACAAGTACAAACCATAGAAGACTATGATAAAATAAAGGATATGCTTAATGTAGCAAAACAGCGGTTTTTTACATATACACCTAAGCATTTAAAATGCAAAACATTAGTATTAAAGGGATTATACCCCGGGCACGACAATGATGAACTACTTAGCGAACTTAAAACTCACAATACAAACACATTAGATTCACAAAAGTTAGCATATATAACCCCAAAAAGAGAGAAGACCCGGCAATGTTCTTAGTACAAATTTCCCCAACATCAAACTTAAATGAAGTATATAACATAACTTAAACCACCAAGTTATCCATTGGTCAAAATTTGAAAGCACAGGTATTTTCCAATGCAAAAAATGCCAGAGATTCATGCACGCGGCATCAAATTGTAATTTAGGCTACAGATGCGTAAAATGTAGCGAGGAACATAATCCTGGTGAGTGTAAATTGCCAACAAATACACAAAACCCAACAGAAACATTATTTTGTGTATTATGTAACTCATTTGGACACCCGGCATCTTACAAAGGCTGCCCTAAACGTAAATCACTTGTCGAACATATAAAACAACAAAAAAAAGAAACACTAGATATGAAGCAACAATTGCGATATAATTATACCCAACCAAATATAACCTTTAACAGCTTATTCAAAAACAATCAACCAAATACAACACTACCGGTTATTCCACAGCAAAACACACCATTCACAACACAAAAAAAATCCACAGCACTACAAAATCAAACAAATAACTCTGACACAAAAACTGTATCAATGATAACCACAATCAAAGAAACAATAACAGAAACCATTAACAAGGGATTTAGATAAACTCATCAAACAATTGAATTTCAATCAATTGTCGCTGATAAGTTTGAATAAAAGAATGTAGCTAAACAATTTTATAAATACCTATAAACCAGACATTATTATGATATGTGAAACAAAGTTATCACCGAAACATAGTCTTAATTATAAACATTATAACACTATACGAAACGATAGACCAAACAATAAAGGTGGTGGTGGTACAACTATACTAATCAAAGCAAATATCTCTTATAAAGTTGTAAATCAAGCTAAAACACAACATTTTAAATGTATTGAATATACAAGCTTAACACTTAATCTTAAAAATAATTACACATTAACTTTATGTTCACTATATGCTCCAAAACAACAAGATAATGTAAGTAACCTATTTGAAAAAGAACTAAACGAACTATTTAACAAATTGTCGTTAGCAAATCTATCAAATTACTATATAATAGCGGTTGATTTTAACGCCAAGCATAAGAGTTGGTCAAATCCTGTGAATAATACTAGGGGTACATTTTTGAACAAATGGGTTAAAGATACATATGTAACAAATAGATGCAGCCTGTACCACCCCATTTCGCCAACACTTCCACTACATAACTCCTATTTAGATCTATGTATTGCATATACACGATTAAAAATAACAGCTAATAATAAAAATCAAATAACAGTCCTACCGTATGATAGTGACCATAATGCTATACAATTTTATATAGTTCTAATTTCGGACTTTCCTTACGACGAAATATCCATAGAAGATCATGAATCCACAAATCCTGAATCAAAAAAAAAATTCAATTATGAAGCAATAAAATGGCCGATGGAATATATACCGATGGAATATATATTGACGAAATCCGGACAAATTTACAAATAATGTTAAATCAATCAAAAGATACACTGGAAAGTGGAAACTAAAAATTAACATTAATAAATGTGAAAGTATTTTAATTCGTCTATCCCTGAGCGTCACGAACAATAACCACCTAAAACAAAATTGGAAAAACTCACAAGTAAAAATAGATGGTAACTTAATAGAGCAGAAATCTGAAATTAAATATCTGGGTGTAGTAATAGATCAATTTCTTTACTACAACCAGCATATAAAACTACAGTTAAGTAAAGCCAATAATATGCTCAGAATGTTAAAAAGATTGTTTTTCTCGCAAAACCTAAACTCTAAGGTAAAACTCTTATGCTATCATATGATTGTCAAACCAATTCTGACATACGGATGCCAGATTTGGTATAACATAAACGCGACCCATATGGAAAAACTTAGAGTATTTGAGCGAAAATTACTGAGATCAGCCCTAAATAAACACAGATCTAAAAGTTCAAATTACAAAAAATATATCTGTCATAGAAAAATCTATAACAGCGCCAATACGTATCGTATAGACCAGACAATAGTGTTATGGATTTACTAGTTAACCCTTGTTAACTTAGATAACATTGTATCTTTGTTTATAAAATGTTAGTTAAGACAAAGATTTTCTTATTAAGAAGAAGAATAATTTATTTTAACAATAAATGTGCTGCCCAATTGAATTAGGTTGCTTTACTACACAGCATATCGATCGATCAAAAAGATAATATTATTACTAACGAAATGTTGAATTTAGAATTTTAGTTTGCAATTAATTATAGATGTGGTTATGAATTATGTGAATTGTTGCACTTAAAATTTCTTCTGTTATTGGTTTTAATTTTGATTTGTTTAGCCCAAAATGCTCGAAAAATTGTAAGACGCTATTACCAAATGTCCCTCTGCTTCCAAACCATAATCCTCTAACTGTCCAGTCACTAAAGTTGTACATATTTTTGTATTTTTCTTTATAAAACGGGATGCATCCTTCATATATTGAACATTTTTCGTTGGCAATTTTCATATCTTGTTCTGGATCGTTGATTTCGTAACGGATTGTTGGGTCGATGATATATGCTTTCTTCAATTTGGTATCAAACGCCACGATGTCACTGAATCTCGACCGCCCTTCGGAGTCTATCGCATATACCTCTATGAAACATATTAGTCCTTTTTCCTCCAACAAATTTGCAAGCTGATTTTTGATCTTGTGATGCCGAGCGGTGATTAGCTGTGTATTTGACTGACAACTTCCGGTTACATGAGCAATAGATTCAATCTCTCTGTTGCATTTGCGACAGAGGGCGGAAGGAGAGACATTACCAGGCACACCATTCAGATTAGCGTAATTTGAATTGAGTTTGATGGCTGCAACCCATTCTGATGAGGATAATGTGTTCTTGTTGTAAATGAAATCGTTACTTGGAGTGTATGTTTGAAAATGTATAGCTCCTGATCCTTGGTATTTTAAATTGCACCAATTTTCGTAACTTTTTTGCCGTAATGCTTGTCGTAATGCTTTTGTTGAATCACCCTCGACGCCAAGCGATTCAATGCAATTCGACATTTCGGTTGAACAATCGTAAACTTCATGGAACAGACCATCGTCGATATTTGATAGTTTTTTTGCAATGGCGAAATGTTGAAGATGGACTTCCCAACTTGATCTCAGGATACCTAAGCCTCTCAGCTTTCGTGGCGAATAAAATAAATTGTCGTTGGTTCGTATCGGAAGTCCAATAATTTCTTTAATTGTTCGTCGAATCATTATATCAAGTCCATCCGTTACATATGATGGGATTTTATTTATTGGAGCTGTCTGCAAAGGATATATCAATGTCGGAAATATATATTGATTGACTATGTTCAATTTCTGGTCTAGTTTGAGTAATGGTGATGTTGATAGTTTATTCAAATTTTGGTTTAGTTTCTCGATTGTGGAATGATCAAAAATTAATTCAGAAGAAAAAGAGCAACCGAGGTATTTAATTTTTTCATCAGCTTTGATACTCATGATTTCATTACCGTCTGATAGTATAATTTTGTCTTCAACGATTCTACCTTTTACGATGACAATTGTTTGGCTTTTTTTTGGATTGATCTCAAGACCAATATTTCGGAAAAGGTCTTGCACCAAATCAATGGAACGTGTAGCACCTTCTTTAGAATTTGTAGAAACTGCCTGGTCGTCTGCAAAACCCGTCAAACAAAGTGCATCATATTCATTTGATAGTTGGTATCCGTTCGCATTGGCAAATTGTGGATCACAAATTTCTTTGTAAATAAAATCAATTGCAATGTTAAACAGGATGGGTGACAGAGGACCACCTTGTGGGACACCGCATTGTACGTTTATAGGTTTTGAATTTCCTTCGTTTGTTTGTATCGACATTTCATTTTTCGTAAGAAGATTCATAATTAGGTCATGTAAATTTGATGAAATACCTTGAGCTTTAAGTGCTTCTGAGATGTGAAGATGACCTACTCGGTCGAATGCTTTTGAAACATCGAGGAATGTTATTACACAATCTTGGTTGAGTCGTTTTGCTTTATGTAGACATGCGTTTATCAATTTTGAATTTATATGACATCCAGGCATACCAGTTACAAATCCTCTTTGATTGTAGTTGATTTGAATCTGACGTCGTAGTTTTTCGTCTAGTAATTTTTCGATGATTCTTCTTACGACGGAATATATAGTGATTGGCCTCCAATTAGTGACTTCGTTCACATCGTCGCCTTTGTCGATTAATATAAGTTTACCTTCACGGAAACGTTTTGGGACAAATGAAGATGACAGCATAGAATTTGTAATACATGAGATGGATTTCGATATATTCATTTGTCTTAATGTCTTCATAAGTATCCGGTCCGATCCTGGAGATGTGTCCATTGATATCCTTTTCAATTGTTTTCTCACGTCCTCCTCAGTGACAATGATATTTTCTTTATAACCATTTGTCTGATACGATTCCAAAATTCTATTATTTTTTTTCTCGAAAATCTTTTTAAAATGTGTTTCGAGTATTTCCATTTTTATTTTGCATTGGTTGGACGTACCATAAAAAAATTGATTAAATCTCTCACTGATATTATATTTCATATAAACATAATTGTTTATGAAATATAATTTAAACTCAATAAACAATCAATTCGATTGTTCAATACAATGTATTATTTTATTGATTTTGTTTCCTCCCTATTCTTATTTTGTTCGTCTAATAAAATATAACGAACATTATTATGCATCATCATCAACTTCTTAAAACTATATATACAAGAAGTTTATTAAGAAAACTTAGAATTTAAGTATCGTTCGTTAGCGAGTCGGTTTATTCTCCTCTTAGTTTTTCTAAGAGTAAAATAGAGAAAGTGTTTTCTT
This sequence comes from Diogma glabrata, assembly GCA_963693315.1. Lineage (NCBI taxonomy): Eukaryota > Metazoa > Arthropoda > Insecta > Diptera > Cylindrotomidae > Diogma > Diogma glabrata. The sequence goes on from OY856188.1 coordinate 49,200,726, forward strand.
TACTAGTATAATCATGTGAAAGTGAAATAAATATTAAATAAATATTAATTAAATATTAAAATTAAATAAAATATTGTGTTTTAAATTAACTACTGTTAGCCCTCAGCACGGCGCATAACAATAGTTCATCTAACTAGACAACACTTCCTAAGATGCCGATCTGTAGAAAATACTCTAATTAAACACATTATATATCCAAATCAAAACTATTTTGAAAAAGCCATGTTAACAGGATACATCCCACCCGAAGCCTTGGTGTTTCTAGATGAACACGGATACATAATGGACATAAACAATATATCACATAAACCGTAGATCGTCAGACAAAACAATAAAATACAATAAACACATAAATACTAAACTGCCAGATCCAGATATTCAAGCCCTGGTGGCTAATTGAATGAAGTCGATACTGCAAACTGTCAAAGTTTGGCTTTGACATGCGAGCTGTAATACCGTGAGTTTTATTATTGACCGTAGCGGTGGACAGTTGGCATGTTAAGGCCCAGCTTCGTGGTTAAATATTTATTAAACTTTTACTTTTTTGTAACATTGTCTTTCGATGCTGTAAAAAAAAATATAACTAGCACAAAAGAAGAACAAAAAACACCCACACAACGCAAACCTAACCTATAGTTACATTATACATTACATAGATCTTTTAAAAAATTAAATAAATTAAACAATAAATAGTAATAATTTAGAGTACTCTAATAAAAAGGGTCATTAAGTATAAATTAAATGAACAAAATTAAAGTATTCTTTAGCTTTATATAAAACAAAAATATGTACTGAATTATTGAAATAAAGAAAAAAAAAACCTGGTATCGACGATATAACATCCGAAATGATTGTACATGGTGGCGAAACTCTATCCTTATGATTGTTTGAACTTGTTCAAATGATCTGGAGGACTGAAACCTTGCAACAGGACTGGAACACAGCTATGCTGATACCAATCCATAAAATGGAAATCGCCTACAATGTGCAAACTACAGAGGAATCGCTCTCCTTTGAACAGCATATAAGATCTTTTACTACATTTTTCTATCCAAAATCAATCCTTTTGCGATAATTTTATTATCGTTATTTACGAATACTGCACCAACTTGTGTTGTTGGATCTTTTACTACGTTTTGCTGCCAGAAATGCAGTTGCCATAAAATATTCAGAGCAATGAATACAATCACCACGCTTTTTAATTTATCTATGTCAAATTTTTATTTCGGTTTGACAAATAACTTTTGTTTTCACTATACTCACTACATCAACACAAATAGATAAATAATAAAACATGAATATCACAATAATACAATAAATTATTTTATTTTTTTTATTATCAAAAACTTATATATTTTTCTTTTTATATTGAATTTTACCGGTAACATTTTCTTTTTGTATTAATTTTAATTTATTACTCACTGAACATTTGAAAAAATTATCTACTAACTGATTTGATTTAAGCATCATACTGCTTCGAGTTTAAAATTATACTAATTAATTGATTTAAAAAAATCCTTATTTTTATATATTATTTCAGTTTTTCTGTTTCCCTTTCCATAAAGAATTCCCCTTTATCAAAACTTGTATTTTATTTAAATACAAAAACAGTGGTGTAGATAAACGTCTCTGTTTCTTTTTTAATTGGAGAAAATTAATAAAATTATTATTGAGTTCGAAATTTATTATTACATGGGTCTGCAAATTAACTACAATAAAACCAAACATATGAATGTTTCAAGAGAGGCTGAAAAGAAAAATTTGATGTGCGGCGATGAACGAATTGAGGGAGGTGAACCTTTTAAATATTTGGGATCAGTGCTTGACTCAAACAACAGCATACTTACAGATATAAAAGCTCGAATCGCTGCAGGTAATCGAACTTTCTACTCAATTAAACCTCTCCTTGGATCACCGTATGTATCATCTAACACCAAGCTCAAGTTATGCAAGACATTTATTGCACTGGCTCTGATACGGAGCCACTTCTTGCATTTACCACTATATTGTGGCTTGGACTTTTATACCAATAGTAACAAAACAAAATCAAAGGAGATTACTCCCGGGATACGGATTGTCCCTGCACGAATCTTAAATTTGGGAATCTCTTATTATTTTGTTAGCTTTATCCTAACATTACAAAGGAAAAAATAATTAAACAAAAATTAATATCTCTTGAATCTAAAATACCTTTAAATTAACTGTTGATTGGTGGACCCCATTCACTTCCAGTATGATTTCCTATTTCCAAAGTTTAATTTCCAAAACTCAGCAGCATCTAATTTTGTTATACGAAATTGATCACCAGCAAAAAATCCATTTGGAAATATAGCTTTTAATTCACTTCCTTAAATAGTTTTATAGCTTGTTTACATTTTCTCATTAAATTGTTTATAAATATATGAAAATGTTCATTTGTGTGTAATATATGCATTTGATCTTCATATTTAGAATAAATCAAACGTAATCTTTGATATGTATCACTTTATTATTTTATTTTTAATTCTAGGCAATTATAATTAAAAACACACTATTCAAACTTTCATAAAACATTTTTTTGTGTTTAAATATAGCATTACAAAAATTTGTTTTTGATATAATTATCAATGAACTTATTTTTTCTTAAACATGATTGCATGAACAAACTTTGACTAGATGTTATCTTTTTAAAAATCAAAACCGGAATGAATTTTTATTATTCCATTTTTTACCCTTGAAATCACAAAAACGTCGTCACCCCCTCTACGTCAGAAACCACCGAACTACTTCCCACAACTAATCTGTATCTGGGATCGAGATACCCACAGTCACTGGCGTCAAGACCGATGACCGGTTCCAACACTCATGAGGTCCCTAGGAACTTCACTGAGTATTAAGACCGACCATCCATCCGAACGTCAACACTATGGACACCTCGATACAACCAGTAAGTATGACACGGGAGGTGTGAACCCCAGCGAGGACAACTAGCCAGAGGGACAACCCTACCTAACGAAAAGACATCATTCCCTGATGTCTTTCGCGTGATGGACTCCAAGATTCTTACCGCTCATATCTATGCACTCGTAGAGTACATTTCCAATCTTAGTCTTAATCATTGCAGGTAAGAACTTTGGAGCCAATTTTGCCGAGAATTTTTTTGTAGCGTCACTCAAATGATGTTGCCGTACAAACACGCGTTGTTGTGGTTGAAAAGTCCGTAGTTTAGTTCGCAGGTTATACTGATGTTGCGATTTCTTGAAAGCTGCTTTTAGATTTTGTTGAACCCGGTTCCTGAGCAGAGTCAAATGATCAGAACGTTCTAATTCCTCACCAGCATCTTCACCAAGCTGGTGTAGTGATCTCAACAATGGGTAACTATTTCCATCCGATATTGGATGTTGACCAAATAATAAATAGTACGGTGAGTACTTGGTAGCTGAATATACTGCAGCCCGCAGTGCATATGCGATTTCACCAATTTGTGAATCCCACTTGGTATGTTGACCTTTTATGAACGCTCGAATTGCTGCTAGAACTGACCTATTGACCCGCTCTGACGCGTTGCTTTGAGGACTATAGACACCGGTCCTAATGTGTTTAATGCCGAAATCTGACAAAAGACTTTGAAAGTTCCTACTAGTGAACTGCTTGCCATTGTCACTGTGTAGAAACTCTGGTACCCCATATGTAAGAAACACTTCATTCCTTAGAAAAGCATTCACCTTCGGTGAAGTTGCATTTCTAAGAGGCTTCAGTAGTACAAACTTCGTAGCATGATCCAGAACTATCAATAACACCGTATTCCCAAGTGTAGAACGAGGGTACGGTCCCAAAAAATCTATATAGACTCTCTGCAATGGACGTGCTGTTTCGAATTGATATTGCATCGGAGGACGCAATATCTGATTCGTGGCTTTTGTTTGTTTACATGTGTCGCAGGACACAACATAGTTGTGTACCTGTGACGCCATGCCCGGCCAATAATAAAGACGTCGAAGTAATTCTAAAGTCTTTTTAACACCTCCATGAGCAGCAGTACTATCATCATGATGTTTCTGAATCATGTTGGAAGTCATCGGTTTTGGTACCCAGAGTTTCCACACAGGAACATCGTTGGGTATTGCATCAGGTCTTGGCTCAATACGTATGTATAGCTTATCATCCACGACTTTAACTGAAGGAAAGTCCTTTGGTGATGATTGAACTTTAGCTATCATATCCGTATATTCGTTGTGCCGATAACCTTCATTGTCGATTTTAATTTTATTAATGTGATGTACTAATGCTTCCGTCAATTCTTCGTGTGTATCGTCATAAAGACGAGATAGAGCATCAGGGACTATATTTTGGGTACCTTTTTACCTTCTAGGTAGTACACTACCTATCCCTGTCAGACTCGCATCGCATCTAATAAAGAACTCTTTTTTATAATCAGGGTTAATTAATACTGATGCTGTAGTCAGCAATCGTTTTAAATTTTCGAAAGCAGCTTGCGCTTCCAATGTCCATTTCAATTTCCCAGAACTTTTCTTTAATAAATCTGTAATTGGTGATACCACGCTTGCATAATTTGGTATGAAACGTTGGTACCAACCAGCCATTCCCAATAAACGTCGTATCTGTTTTACTGTAGATGGAGCTGGATACTCTGCTACAGCTCTTACCTTGTCAGGGTCTGTTCGAAGACCATCTTCACCAACCAAAAATCCTAAGTATTTCACCTCTCTCAGAACAAATTTGCTTTTCTTGAGGTTTATGGTTAACCCAGCCGCTCTTAACAATGAAGAGACTTTGGACAGCAATTCCATATGTTCCTGGAACGTGGAAGAGACTACCAATAGATCATCTAAATAAACAAAGACATTTTCGTGATATTGATGTGGTATCACTTTGTGCATTAGCCGACACATTTTCTGGGGAGCATTGCACAATCCAAAGGGCATAACCCGGAATTGATACAATGGACGACCAGGCACTGTGAAGGCTGTCTTGTCTCTAGATGCTTCTGCCAGAGGAATCTGCCAGAAAGCATCTTTGAGATCAATACTGGAAATGTACTTTGTGCTATTTAGACGACCTAGTAAGCCATCAATCAAGGGAAGTGGGTAAGCGTCCTTTTTAGTTAGTGAATTGACACGACGGCTATCAATACATAATCTGTTTTTACCAGATTCGTTTTGTACCAAAACCACTGGCGAGCACCAAGAACTGTTAGTCTCTTCGATCACGCCCATTTGAAGCATTCGGTCAAGTTCGGCATAGACCTTTAGTTGAACAGCCGGCGATGTGGGATAGTGCCTCTGTTTAACAGGTGCACTATCACCAACATCGATGACATGTTCAACCAAAGAAGTCTTTCCGAGCCCAGACACTTCAAATGACGGGAAAGAATCCTTGATCATATCCAATTCTTGTTGCTGATCAGTGGTGAGGTTATGTGTATTAAAATTTTGTAGCTCTGTGCGAGTCAGTTCACTAACAAAAGAAGGAACAATACCAAATTTCTCCCAGAAATCTATGCCCAGGTAGAGCTCTTCTCGTAAACCAGGGACTATATGGAACCGCATTGGTTTAGTGGAGCCATTCACAGTTATTGGAATTTCTATGTAACCTAAAATTTTAGTTGCAGTACCATCCGCCGTACGAATACACGAAGTGTATTTACGGTAGGTTGTACCTGCTGATTCCAATAATTCCAAGGAATTTCTTCCAAGTATTGTGATTGACGCTCCACTATCCAATAGTCCTGAAATATGTTTGTCCAAAATCCTTATTGTTAGTCGCGGCCGAGGATCCTTTGTTTCTGAAAGGATAGATGAAATGCAAGCTTTACGAAATAATTTCCTCATCCTCCAATATCTAATGTTACGTTCCAGACGTCTAAAATACGTTCGATGTAATGATGGGAAATTAAATGTATTTGATGATTTTATTCGGGTTTCATTGGTGGTGGCCGATCGTCCTGCGTCGCTACATCTCTCGTCGCTTTCTTCGTGCTGTTGTTCGGGCTGTTTTGAATCCATCGTTTCAATATATCCATCTCGATCTAGTTCCACATCCACCTCATAATCATCCACCTGCTGTAGCTTGCTAATTCTTAAATTTGATGTTCTGGTCGGAACTGGTGTGGACCACAACCGTTCAAACTTCTGACATAAAGTCCGAAGTTCATCAATTGAATGTATTGTTGCAGCTAGAGTAGCGTTTTTGAGCTCCACACTCAGTCCCTCCCGAGCAATTTCTAGCATTTCACGGTCAGCAAATGGACGTGGTAAACGACGATTTAACGAAACAATCTCCACCAGATACTCGTACACGCTCTCCTTTGACTTTTGTTTGCGGTTCAGAAGAACTCGCAAGATCGCCTTATCATCAGTGAGCGTACCGAAGGTTTGTAGGAGTCCCTCCCTTAACACTGGATAGGTCACCACCTCATATTCATGAGTTAAATTCAGATAGTATCTGTCGGCAGCTCCCTTGAGATACCGTGGAACGATAGACCTAAGGTCGTCCCAATTCACACGGTCCCTCCTGGCAGCCGCCTCCACTCTGTGAACAAACTCATGAACATCAGGAGAGTGACCATCTCCTGTGAAGGTTGGAACCCAATTTGAGTCATAACGACTCAAATTGTTCCCATGAACCCCTCGGTACTCCACTGGTGCTAACGCTGGAGCCGCGTCACGCCATACCTGAGGAGGTTGGTTGTATGGTGGTGCTGTAAGTGGAGCTTGTGGATATAATGGTGGTGGTTGTACCTGTGGTACTGATGGATAATTTAATGATAATTGCGGTTGTACCAATGCTGGACTATTGTGTATGTGTTCAGCTTGGAGTGATGGACCCAATTGTGGTATTGCAAAGTCCTCTGCCCAATTGTTCCCCCTGAAGTTCACACCCCGAACCAGACATTCGATCTGTAGTTCGGTGGGTTCCAAACCATAGAACGGATGGTCAACATCTAGTTGGTTTGACATTTTGATGGTAAAACCCGAAAAATTATGAACTCGCAAACACCAACAATACTAAAACCAATTCCCAACAACAAAAAAAAAGTAGTTAGTACGCTGTAAATGTAAAAATAATGAAAAATGCAGAAACGGAAAAAAAACAACGAACGCCCAATTCGAAAACGCAAAAAATTGTAAAACCCAAATTCCGTAAAAGAACAAAACGACCACCGTCGTACCCAATCTTTGCTTTACCTTTCACAAAAATTCCTAAAATAATGTATATAAAAATATAATTTATTTATTTAATTTCAGATATGCTGAAATTTCAGAATTAATTATATACCTAAAATTATTTATTGACGATAGCACCCCTAAAAATATTTATTTATTTTCAAAAAAAATTGCAAAATAAAAAAATTCAAAAGAATGTTTATTTATCGGATGCACCGTCTTAACTTTGAAATATATATTTATTTTTTTAAAAAAAACAAAGAATATTTATTTATATCTTGACGAAAAGCGTATTTAATAGAAATTAATTTATTTATTTACCTAAAATTATTTAATTTAATTTTATTTAATAAAAATTATTTATTTAATTTTTTGAAAAATTGTTTTATTTATTTTATTTTTATTTAATAAGATAAGAGATTCCCAAAATCAAGATTCGTCTGGAGACAATTTAAAAAGTAAGTATGGTTACAATATCCATTTTGTTTAAATCTAAAATATCGCGTTCGCGAGCCCACTCCAACAATGCATGTGAGAACTGACTAGAAAAGCCCCTAACGACCAGATTCTACAGAACAGATTCTCCCCAACCTAATAAAACAATCACAACTGTCACGATTAGACCTCAGGTCCATTTCTACTGACCCAGTTGTGCTTGTTTAACCTACAAATAAATTACAACTAAACCTAATGCGAAAGTTGAAGAACGCTCCCGAGCACCAGACTTCAAAACCTAAACTCCATGAAAAATTGTTTTATTGTAAAAGCTAAGTGGAAAAATGGAAAAGTTTTTTGAATTTGTATGACGTGAAGCCTCTGATCCTGAAAGCAAAGTACAATTGGTTCTTCTCTTCATTACACCGAAGAAGCCTCTGAGCAAAGAATGGTATTACTGGTTTGCACCTAAGTACAAACACAGCAACACCACTCCTCGTCCCTGAGAACTCCCTCGCTGAATGAAGAGAAGAAACCAATGTTCTTCGATCGCATAACCCCGATGGCCATAGGCGATCTAAGAACGACATCAATCTTAAAGAGTGAAGCTCTATGGATGGCTTTTTAGGCCTACCGCTAGAAAGAATTTTAATTAAACCTAATACACGAAAAATAAAAAAAAATATTTACAAAATATTTACAAAATGTATAATAAAAAATATGTACAATATATACTATATGTACATGGTAGTAGAAAACCCAATCCCTAAAAAAACTACTACCCCCAAAACGGTTTTTTTCAAATTGAAAATAAATATTATTTTTAAAATTCACAAATGACATGTACAATATGTACAAAAAAATATGTACATAAAAAATATGTACAAGAGAATGTACATTGGTAGTATAAAAAAATTTCCAAAAAAAACTACTTCCCCAAAACGGTTTTTTTTTCCAAATTAAAAATAATTATTCTATATATATATATATATATATATATATATATATATATATATATATATATATATATATATATATATATATATATATATATATATATATATATATATATATATATATATATATATATATATATATATAATATATAAATATATAAAATATATAGCATATAAAATTTATAAAAACTATTTATATTATATATATTCGAAATCGAAATTTATATTATATATATTCATCCAAAAAAAACAAAAAAAAAAAATATATATGAAACAAAGGATCAAAAACCGGTTTTACGGCCAACGCCCAACAACAACCAAAATTCTGTCAACCAAAAACCGGTTTGACAACGCCCTAACCAAAACTGGTTATATAACTTACTATATTATCACAAATTTATATTACTATTATATCACCCTAAAGGGTCCCTGTTTCGGCGCCAACTTATTGCACTGGCTCTGATACGGAGCTACTTCTTGCATTTACCACTATATTGTGGCTTGGACTTTTATACCAATAGTAACAAAACAAAATCAAAGGAGATTACTCCCGGGATACGGATTGTCCCTGCACGAATCTTAAATTTGGGAATCTCTTATTATTTTGTTAGCTTTATCCTAACATTACAAAGGAAAAAATAATTAAACAAAAATTAATATCTCTTGAATCTAAAATACCTTTAAATTAACTGTTGATTGGTGGACCCCATTCACTTTTAGTATGATTTCCTATTTCCAAAGTTTAATTTCCAAAACTCAGCAGCATCTGATTTTGTTATACGAAATTGATCACCAGCAAAAAATCCATTTGGAAATATAGCTTTTAATTCACTTCCTTAAATAGTTTTATAGCTTGTTTACATTTTCTCATTAAATCGTTTATAAATATATGAAAATGTTCATTTGTGTGTAATATATGCATTTGATCTTCATATTTAGAATAAATCAAACGTAATCTTTGATATGTATCACTTTATTATTTTATTTTTAATTCTAGGCAATTATAATTAAAAACACACTATTCAAACTTTCATAAAACATTTTTTTGTGTTTAAATATAGCATTACAAAAATTTGTTTTTGATATAATTATCAATGAACTTATTTTTTCTTAAACATGATTGCATGAACAAACTTTGACTAGATGTTATCTTTTTAAAAATCAAAACCGGAATGAATTTTTATTATTCCATTTTTTACATCCGAAAATTAATCAACCAAAAAAATGTGTTTTTTGTTTGACATCTTCTAATCAATCGTGTAATACCAAAAATTCAGCAAAAATTAGTAACGACATCTGTTCGTTAGAATTGGAAATAAAATTGAATACGTTCGTTTGTTTTTTATAGTATATTCGAAATTTAACTAGCCGTTAATTATTAGCAAATTTTAAAATTATTATTAATGTAAAAGTGAACTGAAACTATTGAAATACATTTTTATTGAATTAGAAAAAAAAGATGAATTGGTTTTATTATTGTTTAGGCGAATATAGCGGACGTTACACATTGATTAGACCGGTCGTGATGTATGGGTCAAAAACGTGGACCCTTACACAAAATGACGAATCGCATTTATCTGTATTTGAGCGTAAGATCCTATGCTACATTTTTGTCCACTTAAGACAGACGATGGAGAGTATAGAACGCGGTATAACTTTGAGATCAGAGACCTTCTTGAGGGTCCTGATATAATAGGTTGTATCCGTTCTAATAGGATTGCTTGGTTTGGGCATGTTCTACGAGCCGATTCACAGTCTGGAACGATAAGAAAAATGTACGTTAGTACCCCAGGGAGTGGGCGACCGCGAGGTAGACCACGACTACAATGGGAGACTGGCGTAATAAACGACCTTAAAAAAATCGGCTGCCATGGTAATTATGTCGCTGTTGCGAATGACCGTGGTGAATATTCAAAGCTGGCAACGCTCCTACATGGAGCATGGACGCCTTTAAAAAAAAAAGTTTTTATTTGGTAATTAATATTTGAATGACACCAAATTATTTCGCTTCAGAATAGTTAGTTTTGAATAACAGAATCGAAGAATTTTTTATTTACAATAAGCATTGACAATTGACATTAACTTTTTTAACTGTAAAAAATTTGTATTTACAAAACTTTTAATTGAAACCGGATTCTGTTTTTTAAATCATAGTAAAAATTTTATTATTGTTTGTTTTTTTTTCAAAACAAATATTTAACTAAGACAACTGTCGTTCTCCACATCGTCCCCACAACTAGTGCCATCGAAGAAAGAACAAAAGGAAAGAACAAAAAGTCTGAGGGAATTTAGTGTGACAAATCACTAAGAAAGCGAGCGGGAATTTTAGTTGGCTCTACCAGTAAATGTAAATGAAATTGCTGGATTGAAACGTGTTGTTGAGGAATGGGATTGAATCTAAAAATTTTTTTGATACAAAAGGAGAACGTATGGATGTGCCCGCAGGCGTAAAATGGACGTTATCCGTAGAAGACGTTGATTTGTTTGCGTGACTGAGATTCGAACAAGAAAATTGGGCGGGTTGAGTAAAGTCTTCTTCAAATTTTTCTTGAAATCTAGGTTTTAATCTCGATGAAAACCCTAATGTGCTGATTTTAAATCAATAATGAAAGTTTTACCGTCGCGACTGATGACTGAGTATGGTGCTTGTAGCGATTTACATACTAATTTATTACAAAAAAAGACATGAAGACATGCGAACAAGTGCTTTGAAAATTAGGATTCTGCGACAAATCATAGATGGTGGCTTATCATCAGTAAAAATGAAATATCAGTGAAAAACTTTAAAACCCTCTGTCTCCAACTGTTATTTGCCAAGTTCCACAAAAACGAAGTCCTGATGGGTCTAAGGTCATTAGGATGTCAGTAAGAGGATTTTTCTCGCCATAGGAATGAAAAATACATTGACTTCGGTCCATCAAAAAGCTGTATGAGACATCTCAACGCAAGCCGTAAAAATTGTTTTAATCTAACCTAAAGTCAGCTCTGAGAACAGACCGTCCAGCCGACTTGAAACATTTAAATTGTTTAATTGCTCAGAGAATATTTGACTTTGTCAGTGCCCGAAGGATATTCGAACTGACGAGAACCTGGAGAAATTATGTTTCCGTTAATAGTTGGATAGTTTTCATACTATACGTAGTCCAGACTCCAGGTTGGGTTGGTTGCAAGGATTTTTCTGATCCTAGAAGCTTCTGTGGATTCCTCAATGTTTTCAGAAAGGAGTCCACGATTTTTTCTTGGGCATTCGTTATCTTTTTTTTAGTCTCAAACTATTTTCATAAAGATCCTAGTCTGATTGTTCCTCTGAGTTTTTGACTATATGTTGAAAGAATTCGCAGTGAATCCAGCTGTAGGATCCACCACAGAGGTTTTTGCTTTCCCCTGGGTTTGTTTAGCGGGCAAGCTATTAGGTTCCGTACCGATCTATTGATTGTTGTTTAACAGTCTGAGGGGGGTTCAACGCTTTTTGTGAGAACCTTAACTTATTAAATACTCTATAGCATTACGAATCAGTCTTCTGCAGTTCCCAAAAACTGGTTTATTGACGGGTTGTATAACTACAGAGAATTGAAAGTAACAGTGGTCTAAAAAAGAGTGTTCGTCCGACACCTTCCACTCGTTTACCATATGATATATATTTCTTCAGAGACAAAACTCACGTCTATAATTTTTGGTAAAGAATGTTGGTTTGCAATCAATGTTGCCTACATTAAGATTAGTTAGTAGTAAATAATTAAAAGTTCACTCATCCCTTTTGTTAATGTCTGAGCTTCCCTAGATGACATGATAAGCTTTAACATCATTGCATTTGAACAATCCCTTACTTATTTTCGATTTTGCCGTTAGAATTATAGCCAGAAGTTTCTAATGGAATGGCTCTTGGCAATCCATATACGAAGGTTCCGCCGAGATTTTCGTTCGAGCTCTTGGTCTGCTAGGTATTGGATCTCAAGTACCCCCAAATAGTTTATGGCCATTTTGTACAATACGAGTAACGAGTAACCGCTGGTCCACACATGTTAGCAACTTGTAGAACCGCTGGTGCCATCTCGCATCCATACAATTCGGTGTTAGACCAGAGTTCAGTTTAAGGATTGAGCGGAAATTGGTTGCAAACGCAATTTCTACTACATTCCATTTTTCACTAAACCGTCACTAAACATTTTTGAAGGGTGTTTTAGGAAGTTTTTTTAGGATCAATGAAAACTTCTCTGCTTCACACTCCATAAGTATGTTGGCCGAATTGAGTGAGGATTGTTGTTTCTCTGAGCGTACTGCATTAATCTTTTTGATTAGCCTTATCGTATTTTTACGCCCAAAGAAATAGTTTTATTATTTAGCACTGCGGAAAGTCTTACCCGATGGTTCTACATCAGTTATTTCTTGTTGTTTCTGTTTTGTTCCATTTGATTCCCACGAGTTGCGGAGAAAAAAATTCCATCTGCACACAGATCTGCTTATACATACAAGGCTAGGTTACGCCGGAGGTCATCAGTTATGGGCCCCAAGCCTGGCAAATCGTAAGTACGGTACCATAATCCATTCCAGAGAAAAATGAGATGGGCTGGGTTTAGGTGGAGTAGATGAGAGGAGTAATTGATTCAGAGCCTAATTTTGATAACTTAGGAGCTTTCCTAATAGTTATCCGCTATTCACCGTCTGCGGCCCCTCCTGCCCCTCCGGCTAACACTCAAAATCACCAAAATATCTATATTCTCTTACCTAAGAAACTAATGCCTCAAGCGTTGGTATAATGGATAGTTATTTGATAAAACATTTTGATTTAAATCGATTGAATGATCTGTACATACGCAATTAACCATTTGAATTTCGAACAATCACAATTGCTGTTGCCATCTGAGAAATTATTTCTTGAAATGTTTTTCGAGCTTAAGTTCTATTTCGTCCAGATCTACATACTCTACTTGTAGTTTACTGAAAATTGACATTTTTTTATTTTGATTGATTTTATGTTTTCTATAATTGCCAATTGTTGAGTTAAATATTTCAGGAAATGTTTGTAAAAAGAATACCTAAAATAACAATTTACTTCTTTTATTTTGCATATGAAGACCACTTCACCATATTTACTATTAAAGTTATTTTATTTAATCAAATAATAATTTTATTTAATTGTAGCGAGGTACAAAAAAGGGCGGGCTTACATAATTTTAAAATAAAAGCACTAATAGTTAAATGGAATAGTTTCTACAGAAAATACAAAGTAAGTTACTTTTTTATACCAATAAATTATGTCACTTGAGAAAACACACAAATTTTTCTGTCTATTATGCAAACTGTAAATGTATCTTGAGTTTGGAGAAATTGTAGGTGCATATTATATTATGTTCAAAATTCTTTTGGTGTTCAACACCCCAAATTTATTTATCTTTCTTGAATATAAAAATATCTATTAGTGACGACTTCTTTCCTAAATGGGTCGTCTTATTTGGTAAGAAAATCGAGGGAGCCCAGTTACCTTCAACTAACTTGCCCTCGGTACTGTTAACCATTTCCTTTCGAATTATCTTGTCGCTAACACTTGAATCATTCGAATGAATAAACATTACGATATTTTGACTATAAATGTGTTAAACTTCTTTATTACCTTAAGTGACAGTTGCACATTTATTATAATTTTCAATAAAAATTTTTTACGAATAACAATTAATGATATTTTAATAGGATCTTTTAAAGGAGACTACTTATAAGAAAATAACTTTATACACAGCACGTAAATGGAAGTGGTTTGATTTATTTCACGCTTTTCACAACCGATCAATTTCAATTCCTCAACCAGATACACCAAATATCGCCGATACATCAATAAAACTATCACCTACTCCACTATCAGTTCTGTCTGTAAGTCCAAATCCTGATAATCAACCTTCCATCCATCTACCCCTTTCATGCAATGAAATTTGCCGAACTTGTTCATCGAACTTAGAAGCGGATCAAAAAATTTCAATTTTTGCTGGTGAAATATATTATATCGACCGAAATATACAGATAATGGAAATATTTAAATCATGCATTAAAGTTAAGGTGTTAACATTTATTTTATTCCTGTATATTACACATACTAAATATTACAGTTTTAGATTAAGGAAGACAATTTACTGCCACAAAATATTTGCCTGACTTGTCTTTCCCAACTAATGGCGTGTTACGCTTTTACCTTGAAATGTGTAAAAGCAGAGAAGTCTTATAAAAAGTCAACTAAAGCCAATGAAATTTATATTATTGAAAACAGTTTCTCTCAAAATAAGTTGGATGACCTAGAAAGTAACATAGAAATTAAAGATCAATTTCACTATTCAAACTTGGAGAATGATAAATTAAATAGCAAACACCAAAACGAATTTCTAATATCGAAAATCCCTGATCAAGTTAATAATGAGCTGAGTTCGAAAATAAACTTAAAAGTACAAACCGAAAACTTCGATATCTTTCAAATTCGTGATATTTGTGCTGATACACAATTCACTACAAATAATAGCAATCAAGAAAAAGAAAATAATTTAAGTAAAATTAATGAAACAGAACGTTCGCTTTCCATGAAACAGGATGTTAAAAATATATCGGATAACCTAACTAGTGACTTAGAAATCGAAGTTCCATTTCACAATTCAAACTTGGAGAATGATAAATTATATAGCAAAATTGAAAAAGAATTTTTAGAATCCTTGATCCCTGATCAAGTTAATAATGAACTCAGTTTGAAAATAAATCTAAAAGAACAAAATGAAAACGTCGATGTTTTTGAAATTCGTGATATTTGTACTGATACACAATTCATAACTAACAACAGCAATCAAGAAAAGGAGAATAAGTTAAGTAAAATTCATGAAACAAAACGTTCGCTTCGCAAAGCTGATCTCATAGAAAAACTAAAATATCATATGAAAGCTCGAAGCAATTTATTAGAACAACGCAAATTGCTTCAATGCAGGAAAAATAATTGCAATAAAAGTTTCTTTACTGTAGTTAGCTATCGAAAACATTTGGCAACTCATTTCTCTCGCAAAGAACATTTATGCGAATTTTGTGGAAACTCATTTAAAAATATAGAGACCCTCACCCAACATTTATCGAGTCACGAGTCTGATGACAAAATCTGTAACCTGTGTAATATGAAATTTCTCGAAAAACTATCATATCAAAAGCATTTACGTCGACATAGCGAACGTCCATTTAAGTGTGATGATTGTAGTGCCGCTTATCGTGATAAAAGGAGCTTGCAGGTAATTTTTTTAAATGTTTATTTATTTATTATTGAATTATAAGTGTAATATGCAAACATTTTTTTTTCTTTGTTCATTATAGCAACATGCTGTAGTTCATACAACCGAACGGCCTTATAAATGTCCTAAGTGTGAAGCGTCGTATAAACTTAACACGCATGTGGTTCATCATTACAATAAAGATCACACATACGTAAAAATTCTTTCACCAAACACATTTTAGCGAACAAAATATTCCTTGTGATAAGTGTGATAAATTATTTAAAACGAGTTACATGCATGTTCCATTTGCTACATTTAGTTTTAATTATTTTATGACTGCTTATATGGAAAAGCCTAATTAGTGTCTGACATTACGAATAAGGAAATAAATGATTGAACAATAATTTCAATCCAAACTAAAACTGAATTGAATATTTTTCCTTGAAGTTTCTGCAGTTATATATAAGTAAGCTGTTGAATCCCAAATTCTAAAGAAGCGTAGAGACCTGCCTCGGCATTTTCACTATTTTACACCCAGTTATAGCCCCTCCGACTATATTCAGCCTCCTTTAGGAATTTCAGACTATGTAGAGGGTTACGTTTATGCAGGTTATGTTTGCAGGTTTTCTTCCAAGAGACAGAATCTACAATCGTCTCTCTGCTCCAACCCAATGTTTCTGAGATGTTTTCTTAATCTACAGCGTCCTTTAAGAACACCTGTCAGTATGCACAGGTCGTTCATATTCTGTCTAGAGCATACTACTGCTCTCTTTTGATTGAACGATCAACTCCTTCGACATTTGGCCTTAAGCCCGCGGTGTTATTCCAGGCTTTGAACGGTTCCGTCATAACTGATAATTACTTCCCTTATCTTTTCGTGGATGGATTTTGTGCCTAGTCCAGAAAAGGATGCCGGGCCGATAAAAGATATTAATCCACCTCGCCTTCCTAATTAGTCGGCTTCTTCATTTCCTGCGATACCCGTATGACCTGTTATCAAGTAAACTGTTAATTTGTTGCTATTTCGAACTTGTTTTGCTTGCTCACACAGTCTCCAACAATTTTGGATATGATGGTATATAAGCTCAGCTCCTTAACTGCTGCTTGGCTGTCTGACAAGGTGGTAACTCTTGTTCTGATATTTCCTTCCTAAACTAAAGTTTGCGCGACTTAAACAGAGAGTCTCTAAGAATTTTAACTTGGTGTGTTACTGGACATGGTCCTTTAAACTACCATCTTAACAAAATGGGCCTTGTTGTTTCCGACGGATGTAAATTCTGCTGCTCGGACGCGGAAACGATGGAACACGTCATCTGCAGCTGTCCTGAACCCTCTTGGCTCAGATACAACTAACTTGGTCATAGAAGACTAACACTTCTACAACCACAAAACGTCACTCCAATTGAGCTAATTAATTTCATTAAAAGTATCATCAACAGAATACAAACAGTAACGGCACAGACGACGACTGACTAATAACACAATCAGGGTAAGCACAATAGATCTTCAGGTCGCAGTGCTACTTGAACTGTAAGTTTTAAGGCCCTTCAATTAAAAAAAAAAGTTTGGGCATCTTTCGTATTTGGTTATCGGTCGTATCTAAAGTATTTGGTTATCGGTCCAAATAGTCCAAACCAGCCGCGTACCAATTAATTACTTCGTCACTTAGATAGTACGCAGTGAATTCACTGCTCCAATCCGCTCTTTTGCACAACTCCGATGTGTATTTCCTTTCTCCCTGCATGGTAAATCATAATATGGTTTCTCTGACTTTATTCTTAATCTGCAATTGGAGTGAAGCCAGTATCTGCATTTACGCAGTAGGACATATTCTCAACACTACCGTTATGCAGATGCAGACCAGTCTCTGTACCTTTTCCCACTCTGTCTGCCGAGCGTTAAGCTGAGTTCTTTTATTCCACGCGACTGTTCCGTAGCTATCATCTGGGCCGCACCCTTATGTTTTACCAGCAAAGGTTTTGTATATATATATATATACACCTATTTTCAAGCGAAAGTACTGTTGGTTTTTTGTAAATAAAATGGTACTGGGTGATCCGATTTTAAATCGGTTTTCAATTTTAAATAGCTCAATATTGGTGGAGCATTTTGGTATATAATTTGTTTTTTTATCCTAACTAAATCATTAAAAAAATTAGTTTAAAGTTTGATAAAAGTTTTTCAATAGAAAAAAATCAAAAAAAAATCAGAAAATAATAGAATTTTTAATTTTATTTCATAAATAATTGACTAAATTGTTTAACAATATTTGATTATTTGATTAATTCATTAAATTTAATTAATATTAATATAATATAAAGTTAATATCTTATGTGACCGCCTTGTGCTGCAATCATTTCGCGCATTCTATTAGACATTGAATTTAACAAATTGATGAAATATTGGCGCCAATCAACGCCTCTCATCATGTTGTGCGCTCTCACAATGGCATCCCAGACCTCATCATTACTATAAAACACTTGGTGTTCACTCCTAACTTTGTAACGATCGCAATAATCACGAAACAATAATAAAACCAAATTCATCTTCGTTTTCAATTCAATAAAGATGTATTTCATTAGTTTCCATTCATTTTCACATTAACAATAATTTAAAATTTTCTAATACTTAACTGCTAGTTAAATTTCAATTGTACCATAAAAAGCAACGAACGTACTAAATTTTTATTTCCAATTCTAACAAACAGATGTCGTTATTAATCTTTATTGAATTTTTTTTTAGTATTACCCGAGCTATTTTGACATGATAAGATGTCAAAAAGAATCAACAAAAACACATTTTGTTTTAGAAATAGGCTCATTCTGTTTTTGAATCTTAAAATAAAATGTTCAATTGAGTTTGTGAAAACATTACATAAAACTAGATTCATTAATGTGTTAAGATATATGTGGGCTTTTTTTAAGTTAATTGCTAATTAATGTGATGTGAAATAATACAAGTCCATCAATTACAAAATATTATAAGTCAAATTTACAATGAAATTATTATTGTGTTATGGTTGTAAACATTAATAAGAATACAATAAAAAATTTATTATGGCCAATTGTGACTTGTAATTGTCCATTTTATAAGAAGTTAACATTAATGAAAATGTTTCATCCTGTGACACCAGATGTTCTTTGTTTTCGATATATATAATACAAATCTGGATTATCAAAAAGATGTCAAGGTTTTTGATTAATAATAGCAACAATAGTAGTGGTGCGTAGTTCCAAATGGATATTCTATATTTCAAATCAGGAATTAAACAAATATTGGCTTAAAGGAATTCACTGGGTACCCGAAATAATATCTCTGCTCATTCAGAACGATATATTCAACAATTTTGGAGCATGGTATTGCAACTGGTGGAAACAGCATCAACAACAGAATATAAAATAAGGTTTTTATTATTTATATTATTATGATTACTATTTTTTCGTTAGATTTTTGTACTTATTAATTTTTTTTTGATGGAAAAATAAATTCCAGCTATAAGAGATTTCCAAAGTTAAGTTTCGTTTGGGGATAAACGGCATCCCGGGTAAATTAATTTAGTTACCAAAGGTCCAATTTTTATACATGGCGCTTGAAACAAAGACTTTGGTTTTTGTGGTTATTTTTTATATGGGTTTAGTGATATTTTTTGATGAGTCATATTTTTTTAGGCGCAAAAATAGATATTTTTATTTTTGGCGCAATATTATTATGGAAATTTTTGGAAAAAACAGTTTTTTTGGTTTTTGTGTTTTATAGATTTTTGATAAACCAGTTTTGGATTTATTATAGGTAACCGTTTATATTTTGTGTAAAACCAGTATTGGGTTTTTTTTCTATATTAAATATTAAATAAATAAATATTTTACAACTATTTTTGATGATGATGCAATTATAATGCAATTAATTGTGATATCGTCGAATTTTCAGGTGTAAATAGTTGCAAATGTTATACGTGACGCCGAACCAAACAGGACCCGTTAGGTTTTTGTTTTGTGGGTGTTGCCAGCGTAACAAAACAAAAACGTGTTTTGATAGTAGAAACCGTAATAACGGTTAATTTTTCATATTTACCAGATTGGTTTAAATATATTTTAGCGAGAGATATTTTTACCAAACACTTTTTGGATAACCAGTTATTGGTTTTTTTTTATTTTTAGGAAAGAAATTAATTATTATTATACAATTATTAATAATAATATATAATTAATTACTATTATATGAATTTTTGGGGAAAAACCAGTGTTGGTTTTACGACGTACGGATTTTTGTTTATTTTTTTTAATAAACCAGTTATTGTATAAACTGGGCGTTGTAGACCAGGTTGGTTTACGTGTTGATTTTTTTTTCGTAATACTACGGTACAATACAAACCAGTTTATGGTTTTGGTTTTTTTATTGTAAAAATATTTTATTTGGAAGTTGAATATTTTATATAAAATTTGCAATAACCTTTGTTATTGGATTTCGTATTATATTTTGTTAAGAATGTATACAATTATGAGGTAGTGCATGGAGTGGAGGAAGTGGATGAGATGAATGAGGAGTTGGTAGGAGAAGTGGTAGTTGATGAAGTGAATGAGTGTGTGGATGAAGTGATGGATGCGCGAGAGAGATATCGATTGAGGAGGCTAGAAAGGGATAGGAAAAGGTGGAGGGAGAAAAAGAGTAGGAGGAAGAAGCAGAAGGCAGCGTGGTTGGCCGAGGAGGTAGAGTTCTCGTCAGTCATGCACGCTTATGCGGAGATATTGGCTGAGGAGAACGCTATCTCTGAGTCCAATCACAGGGGAGAGAACCCTCGACGGTGGTTGGGACCGCAAGTGGCCCCGGGAAATTGTGTGCATCTTTGAAATGTATTTTGTTCTGAATTTGGAAAAAAACCGTTTTGGGGCAGTAATTTTTTTCGGAGACTGTTTTTTTATACTGTCATTGTACATAGTGTATATAGTAGGTTAATTGTTGTATAATTGTACATATTTGTACATATTTTTGGTATATAGGAAGCGGATGTAGTGGTTTGTGTGGAGTGTTATGTTACAATAGCACCAACGAGATGAAATTAAGAAACCAAACCGATGAAACGATTTAGCCATTTGAACTTTTTGTGAGTAGCTTTGGCAAATATTATACATTGATAGGAATTGGATAGTAGATCATATTTAAATATTTATACATTAATAAATTAGATCTGGAATCTGATGCTCGTTTTAACGGTGCATTTTGGCCTGCGTGAAATAAATACATGATTTTAATTTCTTTACCACTAATGGTTATAATCGGTGAAAATCCTGTTTTGGTTGTGGTAGATTCGAACTATTTTTAATTTCGCGATGAAAATATTGTACATTCCACTACAGTTGAGCGTTTGTTAGAATTAATTGATTTTTTTTTTTGGGTGTTAATTTTTTTTATTGTTGTGTAATGATTACAAGTGTGTAATTGATAATTTCTCTCAGCGGTACCTCTAACAAAGGATCCATGGGGCTTATCTCCTTAACATAATTATGTTCTTAGATCGCCTCTGTCCATTATGGACATGCGATCGAAGTTCATTGGTTTCTTCTCTTCATTTCAGAAGGAGTTTTCTGGTGATAAGGGAGTGACTACTGCTGGTCTGTACTTAGGTACAAACCAGTAGTACCATTCCCTGCACAGAAGCTTCTTTAACGAAATGAAGAGGAGAACCAATCATTTTTTTATCAGGATCGAGGCTTCACCTCACACAACTTCAACATTTTTCCACTCTTACATTTAGCTTGCAATAGACAGTTTTCATTAAGTTTAGGATTTGAAGTCTGGTGTTCGGGAGCGTTCTTCGACTATGGCATTAGTTTAATGGTAATTTATTTTTAGGTAGAACAACCGCAGCTGGGTCAGTAGAAATGGGCCTAGAGTCTAATCGTGACAGTTGCGATTGTTTTTGTTAGGTTGGGGAGATACTGTTCTGTAGAATCTGGTCGTTAGGGGCTTTTCTAGTCGGTTCTCACATGCATTGTTGGAGTGGGCTCGCGAACGCGATAATTCAAATACTAAATAAAATGGATATTGTAGCCATACTTACTTTTATGTGTCTCCAGACGAATCTAGATTTTGGGAATCTCTTATTATATTAAATAAAAATAAAATAAATCAAACAAATTTTTCAAAAAATTAAATAAATAATTTTTATTAAATAAAATAAATTTTCGTAAATTAAATTTTAGGTAACTAAATAATTTTTTTTAAATTTAAATAATTTTAGGTAATTAAATAAAATAAATTTTTTATTAATTAAGCAATACGTCAAGAAATAAATAAATATTTTTTATTTTTTTTAAAAAATAAATCAATATTATGAGCTAGGACGTTGCATCCAATAAATAGACATCCTTTTTGAATATTTTTTATTTTTCAATTTTTTTTAAAATAAATAAATATATTTTAGGGGTGCTATCGTCAATAACTAATTTTAGGTATATATATATATTTCAGTATATCTGAAATTAAATAAATAAATTATATTTTAATATACATATTATAGGAATTTTTGTGAAAGATTCAGCAAAGATTAGCTACGACAGTGGTTCTTTTTGTTCCTTCACAAAGTTTGTTTTTTTACAAAAATTTTCTGTTTTTTTTGGGGCGTTCGTTGTTTTTTTCCGTTTTACGGTTTTTATTGTTTTTACTTTTACATTTCCGTCGTACTAACTCTACATTTTTTTTTGGTTGTTGAGAATTGGTTTTATTATTGTTGTTTGATTTTGTGAATTCTGGATTTGATAAATTTTACCATCAAAATGTCAAACCAACTAGACGTTGACCATCCGTTCTATGGTCTGGAACCCACCGAACTGCAGATCGAATGTCTGGTTCGGGGTGTGGATTTTGGAGGGGTCAGTTGGGCAGAGGAACTGCGAAACCACGTGGATCATGGTGCAGTTCCAGTAACGGTATCTCATGCGAGAGACTTGGTAGCTGAGTCTCAAACGGTGGTGCAGGCAGCACAAGTTGTTTTAGATCAAGTACGTCGACTTCAGTCACCGATTGACCAGACCCTCTTGGATGGTTTGGCGAATCGAGTGTTACATTATACGGGTAGGATGAATAGGTTGGGTCCTCGCAATGACTTGCAAGAAGCCCGCACCTACGCTATCTCACAATTGTCACGCGCTTGGAGTATAATAGGATCATTATCAACACGTCCAATTATGCAGAGTAAACCAGGAGTATCATCTGCTCCACCTGCTTCACCTGCTTTTCAACCAGATGAGAGATCCACACCGATCCCAGTACGGCCAATATCGGAAACAATAAATAGTCTGAATCGTCCAAACCAGCAACATCAGAGACGGTCAGATCAATTACCACCGGCTTATTTCCAGCAATCTGGGTTGAGAGCCGAGGACTTTGCAATACCACAATTGGGTCCATCACTCCAGTCTGAACATACACATAACAATCCAGCATTGGTACAACCACAACCACAATTAAATTATCCATCAGTACCACAGGTACAACTACCACCAATATATCCACCAGCTCCACTAACAGCACCGCCACCATACAACCAACCTCCTCAGGTATGGCGTGACGCGGCTCCAGCGTTAGCACCAGTGGAGTACCGAGGGGTTCGTGGGAACAATTTGAGTCGTTATGACTCAAATTGGGTTCCAACCTTCACAGGGGATGGTCACTCTCCTGATATTCATGAGTTCATTCATAGAGTGGAGGCGGCTGCCAGAAGAGACCGTGTGTCATGGGACGACCTTAGGTCTATCATACCACGGTATCTGAAAGCAGCGGCCGACAGATACTATTTGAATTTAACTCATGAATATGAGGTGGTGACCTACCCAGTGCTAAGGGAGGGACTCCTACAGACCTTCGGTACGCTAACTGATGATAAGGCGATCTTGCGCGTTCTTCTGAACCGTAAACAAAAATCCAAGGAGAGCGTATACGAATATCTGGTGGAGATTGGTTCGTTAAACCGTCGCTTAGCACGTCCATTTGCTGATCGTGAAATGCTAGAGATTGCTCGGGAGGGACTGAGTGTGGATCTCAAAAATGCTACATTAGCAGCAACAATACACTCAATGGATGAACTTCGGACTTTATGTCAGAAGTTTGAACGTTTGTGGTCCACACCAGTTCCAACCAGAACATCAAATTTAAGAATTAGCGAGGTACAGCAAATGGATGATTATGAGGTGGATGCTGAACCAGAACAACGTGGATATATTGATGCGGTGGATTCAACACAGAGACGGATATTGCAGCGACCTAGCATAACATCTGACAACAGTCAACCTGGTCCATCAATATCCAGACAACCAATAGTGTGTTTCAGATGTGGAGTAAACGGTCATCGAGCTCCTGAGTGCTCTAAGAATAGAATTAAACTATATTGTTGGAAATGTAACAAGCCGGATGTTATATATGCAAATTGTTCATATTGTCACCCGTCGTTAAACTACCGTCCGAGAGTACATGCTTCGGGGATGGTACCCTCGGTTCAACATCCAATGAGCCCGAAGAAAACGACGAGAGATGTAGCAACGCAGGACGATCGATCACCACTCAGGAAACCAGAATAAAATCACCTAGTACATTTAATTTCCCATCATTACATCGAACGTATTTTAGACGTCTAGAACGTAATATTAGATATTGGAGGATGAGGAAATTATTTCGTAAAGCTTGTATTTCATCTATCCTTTCAGAAACAAAGGATCCTCGGCCGCGATTAACAATAAGGATTTTGGACAAACACATTTCAGGACTATTGGACAGTGGAGCGTCAATCACAATACTTGGAAGAAATTCCTTGGAATTATTGGAGTCAGCAGGTACAACTTACCGTAAGTACACTTCGTGTATTCGTACGGCAGATGGTACTGCAAATAAAATTTTGGGTTACATAGAAGTTCCAATAACTGTGAATGGCTCCACTAAACCAATGCGGTTTCATATTGTCCCTGGACTACGAGAAGAGCTCTACCTGGGCATAGATTTCTGGGAGAAATTTGGTATTGTTCCTTCATTTGTTAGTGAACTGACTCGTACAGAGCCACAAAATTTAAATATACATAACCTCACCACTGACCAGCAACGAGAACTGGATATGATCAAGGATTCTTTCCCGTCATTTGAAGTGTCTGGACTCGGAAAGACTTCTTTGGTTGAACATGTCATCGATGTTGGTGATAATGCACCTGTTAAACAGAGGCATTATCCCACATCGCCGGCTGTTCAACTAAAGGTCTATGCTGAACTTGACCGAATGCTTCAATTGGGCGTGATCGAAGAGAGTAACAGTTCTTGGTGCTCGCCAGTGGTGTTGGTACAAAAAGAATCTGGTAAAAACAGATTATGTATTGATAGCCGTCGTGTCAATTCACTAACGAAAAAGGACGCTTACCCACTTCCCTTGATTGATGGCTTACTAGGTCGTCTAAATAGTACAAAGTACATTTCTAGTATTGATCTCAAAGATGCTTTCTGGCAGATTCCTCTGGCAGAAGCATCTAGAGACAAGACAGCCTTCACAGTGCCTGGTCGTCCATTGTATCAATTCCGGGTTATGCCCTTTGGATTGTGCAATGCTCCCCAGACAATGTGTCGGCTAATGCACAAAGTGATACCACATCAATATCACGAAAATGTCTTTGTTTATTTAGATGATCTATTGGTAGTCTCTTCCACGTTCCAGGAACATATGGAGTTGCTGTCCAAAGTCTCTTCATTGTTAAGAGCGGCTGGGTTAACCATAAACCTCAAGAAAAGCAAATTTGTTCTGAGAGAGGTGAAATACTTAGGATTTTTGGTTGGTGAAGATGGTCTTCGAACAGACCCTGACAAGGTAAGAGCTGTTGCTGAGTATCCAGCTCCGTCAACAGTAAAACAGATACGTAGACTATTGGGAATGGCTGGTTGGTACCAACGTTTCATACCAAATTATGCAAGCGTGGTATCACCAATCACAGATTTATTAAAGAAGAGTTCGGGAAAATTGAAATGGACATTGGAAGCGCAAGCTGCTTTCGAAAATTTAAAACGATTGCTGACTACAGCACCAGTATTAATTAACCCTGATTATAATAAAGAGTTCTTTATTAGATGCGATGCAAGTCTGACAGGGATAGGTAGTGTGTTGTATCAGGTTGATACAGACGGACAAGAGTGTCCGATAGCCTTCATGTCGAAAAAACTTAATAAAGCTCAACGAAACTATTCTGTTTCTGAGCTTGAATGTCTTGCGGCAATTCTGAGTGTGAAGAAATTCAGGGGCTATGTTGAAGGTCACCGATTTACAATTGTGACTGATCACTCAAGTCTGAAGTGGCTTATGTCACAGAAAGACTTGAGTGGTCGTCTGGCTAGGTGGAGCCTAAAACTCCAACATATGGATTTTACCATTGTCCACCAAAAAGGTACCCAAAATATAGTCCCTGATGCTCTATCTCGTCTTTATGACGATACACACGAGGAATTGACGGAAGCATTAACACATCATGTTAACGACATTAAAATCGACAATGAAGGTTATCGGCACAAAGAATATACGGATATGATAGCTAAAGTTCAATCATCACCCAAGGACTTTCCATCTGTTAAAGTCGTGGATGATAAGCTATACATACGTATTGAGCCAAGATCTGATGCAATACCCAACGATGTTCCTGTGTGGAAACTCTGGGTACCAAAACCGATGACTTCAAACATGATTCGGAAACATCATGATGATAGTACTGCTGCTCATGGAGGTGTTAAGAAAACTTTAGAATTACTTCGACGTCTTTATTATTGGCCGGGCATGGCGTCACAGGTACACAACTATGTTGTGTCCTGCGACACATGTAAACAAACAAAAGCCACGAATCAGATATTGCGTCCTCCGATGCAATATCAATTCGAAACAGCACGTCCGTGGCAGAGAGTCTATATAGATTTTTTGGGACCGTACCCTCGTTCAACACTTGGGAATACGGTGTTATTGGTAGTTCTGGATCATGCTACGAAGTTTGTACTACTGAAACCACTTAGGAACGCAACTTCACCGAAGGTGAATGCTTTTCTGAAGAACGAAGTGTTTCTTACATATGGGGTACCAGAGTTTCTGCACAGTGACAATGGCAAACAGTTCACTAGTAGGAACTTTCAAAGTCTTTTGTCAGATTTCGGCATTAAACACATTAGGACCGGTGTCTATAGTCCTCAAAGCAACGCGTCAGAGCGGGTCAATAGGTCAGTTCTAGCAGCAATTCGAGCGTTCATAAAAGGTCAACATACCAAGTGGGATTCATTAATTGGTGAAATCGCTTATGCACTGCGGGCTGCAGTACATTCAGTTACCAAGTACTCACCTTACTATCTATTATTTGGTCAACATCCAATATCGGATGGAAATACCTACCAATTGTTGAGATCACTACACAAGCTTGGTGAAGATGCTGGTGAGGAAATAGAACGCGCTGATCATTTGACTCTGCTCAGGAATCGAGTTCAACAGAATTTGAAAGCAGCTTTCAAGAAATCGCAACATCAGTACAACCTGCGATCTAAACTACGGACTTTTCAACCACAACAACGTGTGTTTGTACGGCAACATCATTTGAGTGACGCTACCAAAAAGTTCTCGGCAAAATTGGCTCCAAAGTTCTTACCTGCAATGATTAAGACTAAGATTGGAAATGTACTCTATGAGTGCATAGATATGAGCGGTAAGAGTCTTGGAGTCCATCACGCGAAAGACATCAGAGAATGATGTCTGTTCGTTAGGTAGGGTCGTTCCTCTGGCTGGTTGTCGTCTCTGGGGTTCACATCTTCAGCATCATATATTACTGGTTGTATCGAGGTTTCAATGGTGCTGACGTTAGATGGATGGATGATCGATTTCGGTACTCACTGATAGTTCCTAGGAACTTCATGAGTATTGAAATTGATCATCGACCCTGACGCTGGTTACCATTGGTATCTCGATCCCAGATACAGTTTAATAGGTGGAAGTAGTTCGGTGGTTTTCTGTCATGGAGGGGATGGCGACGTTTTTTGTGATTTCAAGAGTAGAAATCTTGGTTTCTACCTTGAATTCATGGTGTAACGATCGCAATAATCACGAAACAATAATAAAACCAAATTCATCTTCGTTTTCAATTCAATAAAGATGTATTTCATTAGTTTCCATTCATTTTCACATTAACAATAATTTAAAATTTTCTAATACTTAACTGCTAGTTAAATTTCAATTGTACCATAAAAAGCAACGAACGTACTAAATTTTTATTTCCAATTCTAACAAACAGATGTCGTTATTAATCTTTATTGAATTTTTTTTTAGTATTACCCGAGCTATTTTGACATGATAAGATGTCAAAAAGAATCAACAAAAACACATTTTGTTTTAGAAATAGGCTCATTCTGTTTTTGAATCTTAAAATAAAATGTTCAATTGAGTTTGTGAAAACATTACATAAAACTAGATTCATTAATGTGTTAAGATATATGTGGGCTTTTTTTAAGTTAATTGCTAATTAATGTGATGTGAAATAATACAAGTCCATCAATTACAAAATATTATAAGTCAAATTTACAATGAAATTATTATTGTGTTATGGTTGTAAACATTAATAAGAATACAATAAAAAATTTATTATGGCCAATTGTGACTTGTAATTGTCCATTTTATAAGAAGTTAACATTAATGAAAATGTTTCATCCTGTGACACCAGATGTTCTTTGTTTTCGATATATATAATACAAATCTGGATTATCAAAAAGATGTCAAGGTTTTTGATTAATAATAGCAACAATAGTAGTGGTGCGTAGTTCCAAATGGATATTCTATATTTCAAATCAGGAATTAAACAAATATTGGCTTAAAGGAATTCACTGGGTACCCGAAATAATATCTCTGCTCATTCAGAACGATATATTCAACAATTTTGGAGCATGGTATTGCAACTGGTGGAAACAGCATCAACAACAGAATATAAAATAAGGTTTTTATTATTTATATTATTATGATTACTATTTTTTCGTTAGATTTTTGTACTTATTAATTTTTTTTTGATGGAAAAATAAATTCCAGCTATAAGAGATTTCCAAAGTTAAGTTTCGTTTGGGGATAAACGGCATCCCGGGTAAATTAATTTAGTTACCAAAGGTCCAATTTTTATAACTTTGCCTTTGATCTCTGACCCGACATTCTCAACAGGATTTTTCTCTGGAGAGAGACTAAAAATACAAATTTCTACATTAATTAAATATTTAAAATTACAAGCTAAAATCAATTCACCTCGGGTGATCAAACACAAAATCCCGTGTATCGCCTATATTTACATTAATCCATTGTTTGACAGCATTTGAAGTGTGTACCGGATGATTGTCGTGTAACAACAAGACCATACCATCGTCAAAGTGTTCATCAATGTAAGGCACCCGATATGAACCGCAAAATATCGCGCACATTCAGAGGACATGTCGTTTTAGTATATCGTTTATGGTCAGGTATAATATTTGTATATTGACAAGCAAGTAATCAAATTTTATTATTTTATCTAGTTTCAGTTTTCACGGAATTGGTCCCATTTATCGTGTCAATAATACGTTAAATGCCGAGATATACATTGACTATTTGGAGAACTATTTGAAGAATTTTAACTATGTTCAAAAACGCATCCGCTCGAATAAGTTACAAACATAATCTGGCTCAGGTTATGATCATAGGTTTCATGCTAAGTTTTTTTTCTTTGTGAACAGAACCAACGTAGTTTTACTTATTACTTATAGAGTTTTTGTCCCTCAGATGTGCACCAAGTGTCTACCATATTCAGTCCCCTTCTTACAACAAGTGTACAGAAAATAATATTT
Organism: Diogma glabrata; assembly: GCA_963693315.1. Classification (NCBI taxonomy): domain Eukaryota; kingdom Metazoa; phylum Arthropoda; class Insecta; order Diptera; family Cylindrotomidae; genus Diogma; species Diogma glabrata. The sequence continues at coordinate 49,230,360 of OY856188.1, forward strand.
CATACAGTTTACATATAAAACTATAAATTGGTGACCCCGACGTGATTTAAATACGCAATCTTGGATTGTGGTTTGTAAGGATTTGGGTTTGGCCATCATGCGTTATATGAGACCAACCGTTGATCTCCATCCATATCATTATCACAGTAATTAGGTAATAAGAACTTAAACAAATAAATTAGTTGAAAACTGTGAGACATTTGGAGTTGCTATTGATATTTCGGAAGTACATATTTGATAAAATATGGCAAAGTATTATATACGAATTGAGATTCTATGGCTTAGACAAGCAACTTATATCTTGGGCAGAATGGACCTATTGCTAAGAATACAAACAGGAAGCAATCGGAGGACTGCATGCCTCGAGATTTTATATTCCAGCTAGCGAAAGTCATGTGGATACGAGAATGAACGTCCCCCAATCCAGCACAATTAACCAATATGCACGCATTTGAGAAAGAACAGACGGACCGAAAAATTTGAAAATGACGACGACGACGATGAACATCTGACGACCCTAATATCGAAGATGCCAAGACCTTCACATCCACACCCAGAATAGTTCATTATTTACATATAAACAATATTAACAAATAAATGAATGACTTGCCCCATGATTTTAGCAGATCCAACTCCTCTCCACCTTCTTCACACTTAGGCTCATTATTCTTATCTTAACTAAGATTAATTGCATTGGTTGCGCCAATTGTAAAAGATATTGTTGAACCATATAATTAATCAAATGATAAGGCGATTGTTGAGCAATATTAATAAAATGCAATATATCAAATCAAATGTTGCGCCTAATGATAAGGCGAATGTACAGCAAAATTCAATAAATGGAAAAAATTGAATCATGAATTGCGCCATATAATAAGGTGATTGTGGAACAATATTAACAAAAGGCAATAATATATCAAATCAAAGGTTGCGGAAATCATAAGGCGATTGTTGAACAATATTAATTTTTTTTTTTTTTTAAATGTGATGTGTAGTAGGCATTACAATATGTGTCACAACAACACATAAAAACCTTTTAAGACCAAGGTCCCACAACAACATGCGTTCTAAGGATGTTAATGGACCCAAATCTGTTTTTTTTTGTTTTTTTTTAATATTTTTTTGTTAAGTAATGGATAACTAAACCATAAATCCTATCACATATAAAATATGACATAGGCCAATATTTCGTGATAGGATAGGGAAAATAAAAATAAAATAAGAGATAAAAAGCAAATTTGTTTTACAAATTTGCAGGAACAAAACTGAAATTGGTTTGCCAATAGTCCAGCCAATGGTATAATCCCTGATTATGGGACGCAGTATATTTTTCAATGATTAAAGCTCAGATATGTAGTTATATGAAGGCTCGTTTCATCGAGCAAGCTACAGCGTTCCAGCATCAAGGAATATTCATTAGCTAAGATTGAGAGTGCTACCGTTGACTGAATACGATGAACTGTAACTGCCAGCACCCGTAAGATATCACCTTGGCTAGTGATATCTCACTGCTATTGCCAGTGGTATGTGATATCTCACGTTAACTCATATGCCAATAGCAGGGACTGGAGTACGCGGGGTTGTTACACCCGTGGATCAAAAAAATAGAAAAAAGTATCCACTCATGTAATACATTATACAATGTTGCTCTTGTTATAAATATAATAACTGATAGTCCGTTATACTCTCACAAAACAACAATGATGATGACAAGTTTTATTTTTCTCAATGTAACAAACTTGAAGAAAAACTACTCGTACAAAACCAAAATTCACTCAAATTAACCAATAATAATCACCAGTAAGGTTCATATAGGGTTCATATACCTCCTCGTTAGTTTTGAACGATTTGCTTAAAAGTTTTGAACGATTAAACGATTAAGAAATAACAATCGTTCAAAACTAACCGTTATTTCGGCCGTTTGGATACTAATATTTTTAAAAACTTCATAAATTTAGAATCTGTGGAAACAATTTATCCGTTTCTTTTAAATTAAAGCTCTGCAGTTAAAGGTTTTTGACTTGTCGTTTGCAACAATCCCCAACAACAACAATTTGCAAAAACCTTATAACAATCAATGGAAAAAACGAATTGAATAGAAGAAATTAATTTTTTTTCTTAGAAATAAACTATTAAGATATTTTGCAGAACTATTTCAGATATTTTAGATAGAGTATGTTTGTCTTATGAATCCTACATGAATTTCTATAGGGTTAACGGTATATTGCAGTTTGTTTGAAATCTGGTTCTTTCTCTTCTTGAAATTCCACTTTTAACAGATCAAAAATACACAAAAAAATTTATTTAAGAAAAAATATGAATTCAAAAAAATAATATTTGTAATTGTTAAAGCTTCAGTTTGTATTTTGGATCTTCAATCATTGTCTGTCGTAAAATAGACTGAGTTTTTTTCCAGTTATTGAGCATACTAATTTTAACTTGACTATAAGCACGTACACGTTACTTTTTAAAACAAAAACCTCACTTTCAAAATTTGATTTTTCATATTTCCTCTTAATTTCATTAAGGATACCCTGAAATATAATTTATTTTTTCATTATTTGATTATTTAGCATACAAACAAATAAATTAACATCGCTTCGACTATCATCACTGAAATGCCTAATGTACAAAAAATAAACATCCAATATGTAGCTTTCTGTTTCTTTTTCCCCTTACAAACTTCAAATCGTTGTATTATCGTATGTATCTGATATATCACATATAGCAACGGACAACCAGGAATCCGCAATCATGTATTAAAGTTTGCCTGAAACACACTAACAATAATACCACTTTATCAAGAATCATTCAAAGATTACTTGAAACAACCCTGACTTGCAAGAAATAAAAATCGTTCAAAACTTTTCGATACAAATCAGCAATGTCAAGCAAGTTTTGTTCAGTAATTTAAAATCAATGTTCATAAAAGAAACTTAATTTATAATCTTAAACCCTATAGTTGGCATGGTAATTTCGGATACTGAGATACGGTATTTATTTTATTATAATTAACAATAAATATGCCTAAATTTCCATACAAAAAATTGGTTTTGCTAGCCTGATCGATTAATCTATTTGGTTTTGAGTATTCTTTTCGGAACTTTGATGACGAGACGCAACGATTGGGAACGCGAATATTGGGAACAAATTTGTTTAACTAATATTTTTGCTGTTTTTCGCTATAAATATTATTAAGAGCTGAATTTTGTATTTATATTTACTGTTACTTAAGATTAGTTAAATCATAATAAAAATAATTTCTTATAAATTTTTATATTTTTATTTTTTAAACGTTTATTACAAAGTTAGAACTAAAATTTATCTAAATATAGTTTACATTCATTTAATGAAGTCCAAACCCATATCCACCATATCCAATTCCACCAATACCATAACCTCCACCAATAGCAGGAATACCACCAATTGGTGCTACATGACCAATACCTAATCCAACAACTGGTTTTGCAATTGAATATGTTACAGCTGGTTTAACAACAGGTAAAGGATATCCAATAGATGGAATACCATGACCGTATCCTATTCCTCCTATTCCATGTCCATAACCTACTCCTCCTATTCCATGTCCATACCCTACTCCTCCTAATCCTAATCCTCCATATCCTAGTCCTGCTCCATATCCTAGTCCTGGTCCATATCCAAGCCCACCACTATATCCAAGACCACCACCATATCCAATACCGCCTAATGGTGCACCATAACCAAGACCATATAAACCTCGTTTTTCTGTTTTCTTAGCTTCTTCAGCACCAAAAACACCAACAATTGATAAAAGAACACATAATGCAAACTAGAATTAAAATTAATTTATTATTAAAAAGATAGGAAAATATATTTCAGAATAACTTACTGTAACCTTCATTCTGAATTATTTCTCTGGTTTACTTTTAGCTTCTAATAAGATAAATGCAATGACTTCAAACTGTTTGTTGTAGATTAACAAATTATGAATTGCTTATATATGTTTTTGTGGACACTCTAAAAAGCTTTTTCCATGCTTTGTCATTTGCAAAAATTTTCATACTTTTGTTTTGTTATAGAAAGGGAAATGCCTTTAAACAAAAAAAACTAGTTTAGCAAAAGAAAAACAAGACAGTAAAATTAGAGTGAATATTAATAATAATAATTTTTCTTTTGTGGTAGGCTTAACTTTTGTATTAATTTCAATTTTATCTAACAAAAAAATCAAATATTGAATTGCTTTTGATAGAAATTAAGTAACACCGGCGAAATACCGGTAGTTCAAATCACGTTTTGTTGTTGCTTTCATTGACTTTTAATCAAAGAAAAACTAGTCTTGGAAAAGGGTCAATTTTTTTTTATTGTGTACCAGTAAAAGTGAGTGAGTAATTATATTATTGCATAAATAATAATTGTGTGTATCAGAGTTATTTATTGTTATGGAATAGTTTTGAACGAGGTTGTTCTACTGTTATTGTTTGTTAAACCATAAGATGATGATAGCATCTAGACACTCAGAACCTGGTTTTCTTTTGGGTTTGCAACCCATGGAAGGATTTTTCCGTATGAGCAACACATTCCACTTCGTAGTTACAAGATTCCAGATTTGCGGGAGATATATTTCTGGATATTTTTCGATATTTAGGTTGTCTGTTGTTAGATGTCTAATCTAGTTGTTAGGAATTTCTATTAAGTAGAGAACCGCTTGGTTTACATCAAAGAATCACAAAATCATTTTCCTAGCAAAAGATTTGATTAAAATTATTCAGGGTGGAGTTGTGTACATTCATTTACATTCTAAAGAGGATTATTTCTGTTTCGTTCTGGTACTTTTGGAATAAGCTTCCATTTATCTCGTTTCACTACTATCAACATCACACCTGGGTTGACACTTTTTTTATTATTCTTATATATTGGAATCACACTGTGACGACATCCGGTTGGATTAAATGAATCCCATTACAGCACACTTGACTTCATTATTCATTCAGATCATATACTGATTGTTAGCAAATCTTCATGGACCATTATGATCTTCCTCCCGAACGTTTATAGGATTCTACATTCGTTAGTAGTCACTTCATATTTTTCACTTCCACAGATTAGCACAGATCGAATTCATAGTTGTAAGTGTGAGTTACCAAACCGCGAAAGATGTGAGAAAGATGATTTAATGTTTTCCACGCCAGCACCTTCGTAGTCGCCAACGTCTAGAATTCTGGAAGAAATGTTTCTGATTGTTTTTAAAAATTTAGTTTTGGCGGAGTTGATGCAATCCAAGTCGGATAACTCTAATTCAGACTTAGACCAGTTCGAGTTAAAGGTAGAAAAACGTGACAAGATATCGGTTTCTTTTTACGTAAGAGTTGTGCAGAGGCGTTTCTGGTGCAAAGATAATTAGTGTGAAAGCTGCTTGTCGACCATTTTTCTTATAATTTTTGTTTGTTTTCGACACTTTACACGGTTAATGGTTATCAAATTATTCCTTGCGTGTTTTCAATGTTGGTTGTCCGATTGTAATTTGTGCTGCCGATGGAATGGCTGACTACAGGACTGCTTGATGTTTTTATATATTAATTTACATCTCTTAATACTTAATAGGATGTCATGTTCTTCTAAATTTTGTGTCACTATATTCCCTAATAGTCATACTAAGTGATATCTAATCAGCATTTCAAGATATTTTAAGGCGCCGTTTTCCTTCTTTGTTAAATGTTAGTTTAAGCTGAATATCTTGCTAATAAACTGTCTTTTTCAAATATACAAAAACACTTTCAAAGTTTAAGCTACGGCGCTATTGGTTTCTCTTGGCTTTTTATGAATCTAATCTTTTGCTACTAATCTACATAAAAAATAATCGGTTGCACCGCTATTCAGATGTAATTTCGAAGGTGTCAATGCGCCATAGGTAAAATCTGGAATATATGGGTCTGAAGTAATAACTTTCCATTTTCCTTTGCGTTACTCACCTTACTAGCCTTTGAATTTTAGGACTACCTGACTGTGAGTTATTGAATTAGTAATCCCACATGATCGATGTTTTCTTCTATATTATAGTGTTAATTTCTTCCATATTAGTGATTTAATTTCCTTTCAGGAATTATGGTTTGGTTAGTGATAATGTTTGAACCTGGTTTTAAAAACCAGGATTGGAGTCGTAATTTTATCGGAAGCACACGTTTGTAGTTATACTCTCTTCTAGATTATTATGAAACAACATGTTGTTGTTCGTCTGAGAATTTAACTGGCGTAGGGATGAAAGGTAAGTAGGAATGACCGTCTGCTTTTTTTTTCTGATTATTGTTATGAACCGCTCACTTCTAGGACTACCCGGTTGCCGGAAAAACACACGATAAATTATCTAGTGAGCGAAGTCGAGAGCGGTTTCCGGATTCACAAATCCGGGTGGACAAATCTTTAGCGTTGGCCAGTGCAACTTCTACTCCCTTCTGGGGGTCTAGGTTGGCAGTTGTCTGTAAACCAGGATCTACCATTTTAATATATCCTTGCTAAACAGTTTCTCGAAACTTATAGATCGATAAGAGATATGAGATGTGGTCCCATGGTAGTAATTATTTGGTTTTCTTCAAAACTTTTAACTAAATCTAATTGAAATCTCAACTTGCATTTCCTCGTCCCAATTTTTAAACTCAAAACAACTCCTGCTATTTTGTGCGATATTTTCTATTCATGACAATAGTTTTCGTTCTAAATTTCGTCGTGTTTGACAATTCTTATGTATTCATAACCAAATATCAAATTCCTTGCTCAACACACCTCCGAATAAAACTCACCTACAGAAAGCAGTAAACCCCACGAATGTATACTCAATTTTTCTGTGCCAGTTGCGCATCGCGCGCGCCAAATGCTTATTCAGTACCATTACGCTACCACCATCTCTCCTTAGCCTGCACATCGCGTATCAAAATAATGACCACTAGTTAAGTCATTATTTAATGGTCACTCTTCGCTCCATCTTTTCGATCAGAACTTTGTTTCTCAGCAGCGCAGCAACCACCAACTCACTCATGTAACTTACTTTTTCGGTTGAACTATGTTATTATTTTATTTTTTCTCTCACCAACTGATGCAAATTCAGTGCTACCTGACCATAATTTGAGTCAAAAGCCCGGTTTGAGACATTCTCAGGGTGTGGAACGTCCCCGCGATTTGTGACGAAGGATATTCCCAAACACACCGCTCTCCCAACATTTTTTATTAGTATCCTTCGTCCCAAATTGCCCCAATTCCAGAAATAAAACCAACAAGTAATATTAATGTTGCATTACATTACACCCATTTCCAGAGCTAGTTTTGCATGTTTCAGTTTTGATAATCATGCAAAACATCATTAGTTAAATTAAAACGTTCCCATACTTCGTTTTTTCTAAATTTCGTAAAAACTTGTGTCTCTTTTCAGTCTAGTCAAATTCCCTAAATAAACATTTTCATATAGCTCGTTTTTGTAATATATGCAAAAACTTATTCTAAAATTCTCAAATTTTCTAATTTTTTCTGTTTTCGACTGAAATTCAGTCATTTTAAATTAAACAGGTTTCCTTGTTTTAATTGTGGGAAAATTTATTATTCCCACAACTAACTTAGTTTTCTGGAATAGTGTTTTTTTAACTATGTAATTTTTTTTTGTTAGCAGATCAAATGAAACCGAGGTTTCGAGTAAAGTTAGAGAATTGTTGGTCGGGACTCGAAAATTATCACGGTACGCGAACGGTAATAGTTGGGTAGGATACCTTGTTTTTTTGTTCATATATATGTAGTTCGTTTTATCTTTTCTAGTTATGCATATATACATATATGTATATTTAATTTTTGATCGCGTTTTAATTTTTTTAGTGAGGCTTCTGAAGTCAAATCAAATTAAAATTTAAAATTTATATATGAAGTTAAGATAAAATTTTGATAATATATTCTTAATTAAGTGAATTCAAAATATATCTAACGTACGTTCAATAAGGTTATTCGAATGTTATAGCTATAATTATTAAACTCAAACCTAAGTGAATTAAAATTCTATATGTATTGGAATTAAAAACATATTGTTAATTAAGTGAATCAACAATGGAATTATGGTTTGGTTAGTGATAATGTTTGAACCTGGTTTTAAGAACCAGGATTGGTCTCGTAATTTTATCGGAAGCACACGTTTGTAGTTATAACTTATACCCTCTTCTAGGTTATTATGGAACAACATGTTGTTGTTCGTCTGAGAACTTAGCTGGCATAGGGATGAAAGGTAAGTAGAAATGGCCGTCTGCTTTTCTTCTTCTGATTATTGTTATGAATCGCTCACTTCTAGGACTGCCCGGTTGCCGGCAAAACACATGACAAATTGTCTACTGAGCGAAGTCGAGAGCGGCTTCCGAATCCACAGTCGGGTGAACAAATCTTCAGCGTTGGCTAGTGCAATCTCTGCTCCCTTCTGTCGAAACTGTCGAACCTTAACTCCTCGACAAAACGATTAAGACAATAATATGGTATTAGCAAGTTCTCTCATCTGTCGGAATTGGCTGCTGGACTAAACGTTATAGTATGTTGGTAATAACTTGTTATGGTGTCCAACATAGCCATTGGATTGTTAGAAATGCTGGACCTGCCTTGTGTAATTTTGAGAAAAATTACAAACAAGTAACTGACTGTTACCAAATGGAAGATAAAGATTATTTCAAGACCAACAGTCTTCCAGTGAAACCGCACAATGAAACCGAACTTGTGTTGTCTCACACAAGCTGTAATACATGTTTCTAAGTGTTGGAGTATGCAATATAAACGTGCCAACTTATGCTGAATGTATTTCAGCATAAACTTACCTATTGTTTTATTTTGACAGTTCAATATGTTCATTGTATCTTTTCACATGTTATGTTAAAGCTTAAAATCAATTAAATAAAGAAAACTAAATTGTTCTAAATATTAGTATTTATTATCGTCGGTGTGATCCATCGAATATTGTTTCATCTTCATTCCAAAAGGTTATGGGCCCAGAAGTCGCCCTGAAACAATATTTTTCGATATAGATAAACAGAACGAGTTTTATTGTATTTGTGATTTTGATTGTTTTAAATCAGTGCATCGTATCTCGAATACATAATGGCGGCGGAACGAGGTTTTTTCTCGTTTAGTAAATTAAATTCAACTGATTATTTTACATGGAAATTTCAAATGCGTTTGGCATTGTTACGCGATGAATCATGGGAGGTAGTTGAATTGGAAATTAAACCTGATAATGTTTCTGCATCCGATTGGGCTAAAAAGGAAACAAAGGCATATTCTGTGATTGGTCTTTGTATTGAAGCTGATCAATTGGTTCATATACGAGATACGACTACAGCAAGAGGAGCATGGATAGCACTGAAGGATTATTATGAAAAGAGTACAGCACAAGGCAGAATTCGTTTAATGCGAAATTTAATGCAGCTACGTTTTCATGATGGTGATGATATGGAGGCGCACATTGCGCCCATTAATCGTTCGTTCCAGCAAATTGTTGATTTGGGAATGGAAATGACTGTTGATGATTGGAGATCGGCAACAATGTTAGGTAGCTTGCCAGATAGTTACGATCATCTTGTAATGTCCAAGGAATCACGGCCGGTGAATGAACTTACGGGATCAAAAGTGCAATCTATTTTGATTGATGAATATCGTCGACGATTGAACAAAAATCATGATGAACAAAATTCTAGTGCAGTTATGTTTGTTGGCAAGAAAAATCGAGGTAATACAAAGAAATCAAATATTTTTTGTTTCAAATGCAGAGAAAAGGGGCATAAAAAGAATGAATGTCCGAACAATGACGTCAATACACAAAAATGGAAAAATACCAGCCAATCATTGAAAAACAAGCAAAAGGCAAACTTGATTGTCAGAAATGATAATGATAGCGACGCGTATGAAGAACTGTTTCACGTAGGTATAACAAGCAGACAGGAAGGTTGGGTGATAGATTCAGGGGCTACAAGCCATTATTGCTCAAATAAAGATTTATTTTGCGAAATTGATATGAATTTTACCGACAAAGTTCTTGTGGAAAATCATCAACTTGAGGAAGCAGAAGGCAGAGGGTGTATTGAAATTGATGTTATAAACAGCAATGGTGTTAAAAATCGACTTCGTTTAAGCAATGTTTTATATGTACCGACACTTGGCACAAATTATATTTCTGTTCGCAAATTAAACGTAGAAGGATTTCAAGTGGCATTTACAGAAAAATGACATGTGAAATAAATTTCAACAAAAATCAAATTTGTGTGGGACATTTGTGTGGTGGTTTATATATGCTAAAATTACCAAGATTTGCATATTCACTCCAAGGTCATCCAGATAAGTGTATACATTATTGGCATCGTGTTTTAGGACACCGTGATATAGAGGTTGTTAAACGATTAGTTGTCGATGGTCATGTTGAAAACGTCGAAATCGTGGACTGTAATATCAATGAGTCATGTGGTGTTTGTTTGGAAGGAAAAATAACTAGGGTTAAAATTCCAAAGCATGCAACGAAACATTCAAAATGCGTTTTGGATTTGATACACACAGATCTTTGTGGACCTATGCAAACCGATACACCATCAAGAAAAAGATACATATTAACATTCATAGATCATCATACGCGCTATACTGTTACATATTTAATACGGGGAAAATCCGAGGTTTATACAAAATTAAAAGAATACATCGAAATGGTTGAGAATCGATTCAACAAAAGAATTAAAACACTACGTTCAGATCGTGGTGGCGAGTATACGGGAAAACAGGTTAGTAATTTTTTAAAATCAAAAGGTATTGAAATGGAATATACAACCAGCTACAGTCCTTTTCAAAATGGCGTTGCTGAACGGAAAAATAGAACGCTAGTGGAGATGGCTCGTTGTATGCTCTTTGATGCTGATTAGCCAAATATGTTCTGGGGTGAAGCTGTTATGATGGCAAATTTTCTTCAAAATCGTTTGCCTACCAAAGGTGCAGATGTAACACCGTTTGAGGGTTGGTTTGAAAGGAAACCAAACATTGAGACATTTCATAAATTTGGATCTGCGTGTTACGTATACATTCCGGCAGAAAAGCGTCAAAAATTGGATAAAAAGGCAACAAAAATGATACTTGTTGGTTACGATATGGAATCAAAAGCATATCGTTGTTTCGACCCGATTAAAAGAAAGGTTCTCATTAGTCGCGATGTTCGTTTTGGTATTAGTAATTCATCACAGTTTCATGAGGTGGCTGATTTGCCAGATCTAATTTCTGTAGGTGGTGAACATGATTTTGTGGTAGAAATTGATAATAATTTGGAAAATGAACAAATTACTGATGGCAATGAAAATGTTGATACCGATAGAAATAACATTGAGGAAGAGAATGTAGCAGCAGACAATGTTGTTCCAGTACGGTGTTCAAAACGATCGAACCTTAATATCCCTCCGAAGAGATACATCGAAGAAATAGATTCGATTGAAGTTATTTCTGAACCAAAATCATTTAATCAGGCCATGTCTAGTGCAAATAAAAATCAATGGTTAGATGCTATGTATGAAGAGATAAAATCCCTTGAAAGCAACAAAACTTGGGAACTAGTTGATTTGCCACCAGATAGAAAAGCGATTGGAAGCAAATGGGTCTACAAAATTAAATATTCTGCAGATGGTTCAATAAAAAGACACAAAGCGCGTCTTGTGGCTCAAGGTTTTTCACAAAAATATGGCATAGACTACGACGAAGTATTTGCTCCAGTTGTAACACAAACTACATTTCGCATTTTATTGGCTGTGGCAGCAAAACGGAAAATGAATGTTTATCATTTTGATGCTAAAACAGCGTTCCTAAATGGTGATTTGACCGAAACAATTTATATGAAACAGCCGCCTGGTTTTATTGATGAAAAGAATGCTGACAAAGTTTGTTTATTAAAGCGCAGTCTATATGGACTAAAACAATCGGCGCGTGTTTGGAATCAAGCTATACATGAGTTATTAATAAAAGGAGGCTATAAACAAAGTGATTATGATAATTGTTTATACAGCTTTGCAAATGGCGACAAGAATTGTTATGTTCTTATCTACGTAGATGATATCATATGTGCCAGCGACGATATGACCATGATTACCAATATTGAAAAATTACTAAAATCCAAATACGACATACAAAATTTGGGGCTTATTAAAAATTATCTTGGTTTGGAAGTTAATCGTGATAGCAACGGTATATTTAATTTGCGTCAAACTGCATACATAAAGAAATTAGTCGCCGCATTTGGTTTAAGTGATGGAAAGGTATCGTCATATCCATTAACAACCACGTATTTGGGTGATATTGACGAATCTGAGGCGTTTATCGACAACAACAAATATCGTCAATTAGTTGGTTCATTACTATATATAGCAGTAAACACACGTCTGGATATTGCTGCCAGTGTTTCTATTTTGGCTCAAAAAACGAGCTTTCCAACGCAAAATGATTGGATAGAATTGAAAAGAGTTTTACGGTATTTAAAAGGAACAGCTGATCATTGTTTATTCATTGGGGTTCCTAACAACAATGTTGACTTGATTGGCTATGCAGATGCAAATTTTGCAGAAGATAAAATTGATCGCAAATCAAATAGTGGCAATACATTCTTCGTATTCGGTGCTCCAGTGTCATGGAAAAGCAGCAAGCAAGATCTAGTAACATTATCTAGTACCGAGGCCGAATATGTTTCATTAAGTGCAGCATGTCAAGAGGTTAAATGGTTACGAAATTTGTTGGGTGATTTTGGTCTACATCAAGACAAGCCGACGGTTATTTTCGAGGACAACCAAGGCTGTTTAAAAATGGCAGCAACAGAAAAACGTTCCAGAAAAACAAAGCACATCGACATCAAAAGATTCTTTGTTAAATCATTTCAAGAGGAAGGTATTGTGAACTGCACATATTGTCCAACTGAAACCATGTTGGCAGATATGTTAACAAAGCCGTTGAATGGAAGTCGAATCAAAATATTGCGTGAATATTGCAGACTAAAAGGTACTGCCGCAGTTTAGATTGAGGAAGAGTGTTGGAGTATGCAATATAAACGTGCCAACTTATGCTGAATGTATTTCAGCATAAACTTACCTATTGTTTTATTTTGACAGTTCAATATGTTCATTGTATCTTTTCACATGTTATGTTAAAGCTTAAAATCAATTAAATAAAGAAAACTAAATTGTTCTAAATATTAGTATTTATTATCGTCGGTGTGATCCATCGAATATTGTTTCATCTTCATTCATTCCAAAACTAAGTCTAAATGCAGCTTCAGCAAAATTATTATTATTCAGAAATTCTGTATTTATAAACCAATAACACTTCAATTATATTAATAAAATTGTAATAAACAAAAAAAAATTATTAAAAATTATTATTTTTTATGAGACGTATCGGCATAAAATTGTAATACCATTTTTCCTAAACGGCACATCTGTCATCCCTATCACCTTAAACTATGTTTAAGGTCGCGCTACGCCTATCATGGGGAAGCTTTACAGTCTTAACCCCCCTCCCCCTCCCCCCTGCATATGAGAGAATACTCATACATGCTCTTTGTATGCCTATTCTCCACTATGGGATCGAAGTCTATTCAGGATGTACCTTGGAAATCTAATATCGTGTCACTAAATCATTTAACGGGTCCGTTCATTTCGTGTTCAACCTTAAACCTAGTCAGCATGCCTCCAATTTTACCTTTGCCTCCTTTTAACCATATTTAACCAGTTTTAACCATAACTTAAATAAAACTGTTTCGAAATTGCATTGATAAAGTTGTTTCGGATAATGTATTTAATTTGGTTTGATAATTTTTTTGAATCATTCTGTTGCTACTTCACTTTTTTTTTTATTCTGACACATCTAATTTTATTTGTACACAAAACTGTCTGACCCCGAAATCTATCTATTTCTAGCAGATATACCTGCCGCTGGGCTTTTGTTACCTCTGTTGCTTGCCGTCCCTGTTCTCATTATTTTTTCCTCTTCACTTTATCCTAATTTTGCACATTACCTTTGCTTATAATTCAACTTGTCTGTCTCTGGGGTAGTAGGCCTGGAGTTCGTTAATACCTCCATAAACCCACTCAAATCAAACAGGCCACTCATATCATCACTTTCATTATCATTCTGTAGAATCTCATTCAATTTATCATCCACATCACTTCTTATTCGCATAAATTCAATCCCTTTTTCACGGTTTTCCAGCTACGTTTATTCCTCTCACTCTATTGAACTTTTGCCATATACACATATTACGCCAACACTTCATTTTCGCCCTACGGATTGTTTTCTTCAACTTTGTTGTCATCTTCAGTTATTCTGTTTTCGGTGCAAATACACTGGCTAAAGCTCCGTAAAACCATCCGGTTCTTTTCGTAGCAATATTGTATTTCATTATTCCACCACACTTTGACTCGAATATATGTTATATCAACCGTTCTAATGAATATTCGTTCATTCTCTCTATTTCATACTCAAGTGGAACCGCATTTACGAAATCATTAACAGTGAGAATCTCATCGATTCGTTCCACCATTTCTTCTCATTCATTATAATTCATTTTTATCCTGGTAGACTCTGTTATCTCTTACATTCATTTCGATCATTTAATGATTACCATTCAGATTATTTTCACTGATATTCTAAGTTAACAAAACTTATCAAGAATTTTTCAATATCTTTATTTTATCTCTTTTTATCAACGTCTATACTATAATACCTTTTTGTAAATGAATATAGCCTTAGTTTTAACTTAATTTATCAATAACCAACGGCGCCGTGGCTTAGTTGGTTAAAGCGCCTGTCTAGTAAACAGGAGATCACGAGTTCGACTCTCGTCGGAGCCTCAGTTGAATTTAATTTTTTTATTTTGTTATATGAAGAATTAGATAAATTGCATCTAATGGATGGAAAATAATAGGTCCAACCAATTGCTTCGTGTCACACCAGATGACGTAACTACAGTTATTTCACGTCGAAACATTTTTAAACTTATCAATAAAAACTTACATTTCACAAAATAATTATATAATAAATAAATCACAAATTGTAATGTTAATAATTGGCAACGCTTGAAAAAATTGTCTTGTCACATGAAAAAATTTAAAGTGACATATATCGTATAAAATGGCTTGAGGTATAACAAACAACCTAAACAATACGAATATAGGCGTGAATTTAGTCATTTAAAGTGATGTGACATGGTAATTAGGGTGGTAAGGAAGGTACAAAACAACTCGATCATGTACCAAAATATTTGCGTAAAATATTAGAACAACTTTCAAGTGCTCTTTATGCATAGTGGAGGTAAATTATTGAGTTATAATTATCATATAGGTAGTGCGATTAGTGTGGGAAAATTTTTTTTTCTTTTAACTTTTTTTTTTTCAAAAAATTTTAATTGTTAAATAAAGTTCTGGTATCGAGATTCACAGATTCACTGAATATTCCGTAACAAAATTAATCTCATTTTTAATAATAGAAAGGATATAACATAGCATTTTTAGAATAAACCACGCTAACTGCACTTCCCCCTCAATATACATTCGGGGATGTTTGTGAAAGTTAAATTTAACATATTACAATATATTAACATAAACAGCAAAAAAAACAAATTATATATTTTGAAATTATTAATAACCGTTTTAATAAGAAAACTATCTCTTTTTAGATTACATATAAATTTCCATATTTTTTTTAAATATTTAAATTGTTGTTAATAACGTAAGTTTTTCGTTAAGTTGTAATTGTGTTTTAATCAATTGTGATAATGTAACCACCATTAGAAGATCTTTTACATTTGAATTAAACATTTGTGCAAATTGTTCCGTAGACATATTTGGAACAGAATGAATTAAATCAAGTAATGATCGCCCGACTGCATTATCTGGTGTTGTCTTCCCGCTAATAACATCTTCAACATATACTAATACTTGTTCAAGAAGAGTTAATAGTTTACCAGATGCATCAGACACTTGAGCTAAATCCAACATCGGTTGAACTTGACGTGGTCTAGATGGACTACTAACTCCCATTGTTTTTTGACACAATTGAAGTCCAACAACCTAAAATTATATCTCATTAACAAAAATATTGTTTGAATTGTATTAAATTACCTCTGGCTCATAACTCGTTACTTCAACATTGATTGGTGTAAACATACAACCAGCTTTTCCGTTTGGTACACCAAGAGCAACACAAACATATGCTTTCAATCCCATTCTTTCTCCATGTAGCGATGTGTCAACCGTAAGATGCACCGGATTATTACATTCATGTGCATAATATTCATGAATAACAGAACTATGAGTTGTTACTTCATGTCCAGTTGCCCACCAACCTGAAAATTAACGAACAATTTTTAAATATAATTACAGAATTGCCAACGAATAAAAAGAAAATGTGTGTAGAAAAAAATGACACATGTCACGACGAAAATACTTAGCTCACCAATAATGTTCTCCGCTGAATTAACTCGACGGTTTAAATTGTATACCTCGATAGCATAACTCAATTCTGCTTCTACTTGGTCATCATATTCTTTATGTGGAACACAAAAACAATTAGTTACCTCAACTATACCTTTGTCCAGCGAACCTACAATTTTAATGTAACTAAATTAATATCTCTTTGAATAGATAACTTTTTACTTTTGGACATACCTAATAATGTACCGATTACTCTATGAGAATCTGTATTACGACGCTCATATGCATCGACAATTTGAAATAAAACAACTGGGTGAACTCGTACGGTAAGATTCAACGCCATTTTGACCGTGAAAGAAACTAATAAATTTTGACTTTTAATCTATTATAAATGTGCATGTTGGCAATATGTTCTTTTTTGTTAATGGTGCTGAGCTCTATTGCATAATAAATATTTGTGGTTAAAGAAGTCATTTAGGATGAACTAATTCAAATTATAACAGGTTTTATACTATTTGTGTTGCATGTAAAAGTTTACCCTTAAGTCTACTATTTTTGTGTTTATTTTGAATTGTGCAAAATTTTTCAAAGTGGATTGAAAAGCTGTTAAGACTTTGGTAATCGATTACAACATATATTAAAACATTAACATTCACATCGATTATATTATTTGTTGTTTTTTTATTATATTTAACTGTACATTTATGACATATTAGAATACATATTGAATTAACACACAACAAAAAATTTTACATTGAATTTTTTAAGTTCAAACATGCCATAATTATTTTCATCTTAACTACACTACATTTTTTTCATGAATGGATATAAATATTTATATAACAAATATATAATACTGAATACTAAAAAGAAACGATTAAATGGAGTTTAAAACCTTTCTGTAGGTTCTTTCTTTTCATTCAAAATTAAGGTTGTTTTTTTTGTTTTTGTTGGAAAGAATTATAACATTTTTTAAAAAAAATAACAAAACAATAATATTATTTTGAAATAACAACAAACATCAAAAAAATTTACAATAACAAAATTTTTGTGTATTTATAATTATCTCAATTTGATTTGAGTTTGCAAATGTATCATCATTATTATTTGTCTTATAATTATTTTGTATTATGAAAAACAACCGATATTTTAGACTTGTTTTATTTATAATACAGAAATTTTGGAATGCAATTTTTTTAAGTTATATTTTTTATTATTATTTAGGACGTTTAAATCTAATTTAAAACTTAATCTTCAAGATTACGGAAGCCTTGATGTAAATCTTCGTACATTTGATCAAATTCAGCTTTGATTTTAGCTTCACCATCTTTAACGGGATCCTAAATTTAGAAATTAGAAACAAAAACGAGATTAATAATGTTAATAGATTAATAATTTGTTTTAGTTAGTATTTATTGTTGTATTGAAGGTAAAACATATAAGCTTGATGCTTGTATTTGCCTATGAACTGTTTGAGATAACAGAAAAACAAACTTTTGACGGAGATTTTTAAAGCCAATTTTAAATTGTTTCGTAGTTCTGTTCATGTAAAAATTTATGATTTTTGTCTTACACCCCGATTACTATAGTCGAGTCATATCACGTGACATGACTATAGTCATGCCATGTCGCTTAAAAATTGGTATTATTGAAGTCGATAAAAACGGTCACGACTAAAACTAACAATTCTGAAACGGATAAACTCCAAAACTACAAAAAACTTACATTTTACGTTCTTCAATTTCACAAAAACAATTAAAGACGTGTGAAAAAATTATTGTCACATGAAAAATTGATGCGACTAAAATGTCATTTAAAGTGACATCTGTCGTATAAAATGACTTGAGGCGTAAAAAACGACGTCAACATTTTGGAAAATTGATGCGATGTGACTTTAGTCATTTAAAGTGACATTTTTTTTTTTTTTTATAAATTGTGTTGTGTAGTAGGAATTACAATATGTGTCACAATAACACATAAAAACCTTTTAAGACCAAGGTCCCACAACAACATACGTTCAAAGGTGTTGATGGACGTAAATCTTTCGTTTTTTTGTTTTTTTATATTTTTAGTTAAAGAATGGATAACTAAACAAAAAATCCTATCACTGACAAAATATGATATAGGCCAATATTTTATGATAGAATAGAGAAAATAAAAGTAAATTAAAAAGCAAATAGCAAATTTTGAAAAAAATTTGCTGAAACAAAACAAAAATGTAGTTGCCAATAATCCAGCCGGTTGCATATTCCTTGATCCTCTGACACACTGTCTTTCTTGAGGATTAAATCCCATACATAGTTATATGAAGGCTCGTTTCTTCAAGGAAGCAATAGCGTCTCATCATCAAGGATTTTTTCACAGCTAAGATTGAGGGTGCTACCGTTGACTGAATACAGATCATCCGCCACCACCCCTAAGATGTCACCTTGGCTAGTGATATCTCACTGCTATTGCCAGTGGTATGTTATATCTCACGTTAACTCGTATGTCAATAGCAGGGACTGGAGTACAAAAATTTTCAAAACAATAAAAACTGATCCCTCCATGCGGAGAATGATCTGTTGCCGTTGACATGACTTGCCTTCGGTAATCGGGGTGTTAATTTAAGCGTAATTTTCATATTTTTCTTTATAACAAATCATTCCATTTATCTGGACTTTGAACAAAGAACTCCTTCTGCATACTGTAAGTTTGCCTGTTTACATTTATCGGCTAACTGTCGCGAACATCGTTGGCTACGATATTTAGAAAGAAAAAATCAGATAATCAACAGTGCAACGGTGTTGTAGCGAATCCTGGATTCACTTCACATAGTTAATTCATGTGTTTGTTGGTTTCTTACTTCTATTTCGTTCGAATTTTGCGAAAAATTGGAAAGTATTCTCCCATCAATTACAGTACACGACGAATTCTAATGAAGAATTTTTACGTTCATGATATCATTACAAGATTAACACCCTGATTACTGAAGTCGTGTCACATCAAGTGACATTACTATAGTCATGTCACGTCGCTTAAAAATTTGTATTATTGAAGTCGACAACACGGCTACGACTAAAACTAAAAAATCTGAAACAAAAAACTCCAAAACTAAAAAAACTTACATTTAACGTTCTTTAATTTCACAAAAACAATTAAAGACGTTTGAAAAAATTATTGTCACATGAAAAAAATATTGTCACATGAAAAATTGAGGCGACTAAAAATGTCATTTAAAGTGACATCTGTCGTATAAAATGACTTGAGGGGTAAAAAACGACTTCAACAATACGAAAATTGATGCGATGCGACTTTAGTCATTTAAAGTGACATGACTTGCCTTCGGTAATCGGGGTGTAAAGCTTTAGGGTTCCAGAGTTTAGTTCATGAACATACAAATTTCACATATCTCGTCATCTCGTCTCGGCGGGTGTTTAATGGTTTTCGAAACAGCATATCATATAAGACCTAGTTTACTCGACGGTAACTAAGACTAAAATGTAGAGTCATAATTTCCGTTAGAATACTCAAGTTACATCTGTTTGGGTTTAGCAACAAACAATTGCGCCAGAGGTAATTGAATTTCTGCAACGATTTGGGGTTGCTTTCCATTAAGAACTCGATTTGGGGCAATTTTAAATGTATCTTCAACAACTTTGGTGTGAATTTTATTTAACGGCAGTTTTGTAGGTGCATGTCATCTGTCACATGGTACGCATTTCATTATGTTTGCGCAACGGTAATATTTTACATTCCTCGTGGCTGGAGATCTCGTTGAACCATCACATGACATTCGGTTGAGCTTCGCAAAGCTATGTTTTATGTTTATAACTTATTTAAGTAGATTAGATTAGAAAGGGTTGGACAGGTTGCACGAGGCAGAACTTGTCCTGGCACAGACTCTACGGTCAATAGTGCCGCCGTGTCCGAGTTTGATCTCATAACAACTATTCCATAATCCAAAACCAACTGTATGGGCGACAGTTTGATTGGGCCAGCCCCTACAGTGTCAGAGCCAAAAATCAATACACACAAAAAGTCCCTACAGTTCTTCGCCTCTTCAAGACAACACCCACACACAGCACTTTCACTAAGTTCCAAGTTAAAAAGGTGTTTATTTAGATGTTCATCCGACCACAGTGCTGAGAGTTTTCCTCTTCAGACTTTTTTATTTCTTTGGCTTAGCTCCTTCATTGTTGCCATTTCGCCATATCCACATTTAAACGAAAAATAACATTTTTAAAGATTATTTCTACACTCATTGAGGAGTTTGGAAGTAGTCTCAGGGTTTAACAATGCTTTGATAGCTGTTTGGCTATCCGAACAGATGCAGATTTTTTTCCCCTGCAGACGTAGACGAGTTATTACATGCGTGCATTCATTGATAGCAAACACCTCCGCTTAAAGAACTGTGCAAAATCGTCCAAGTGGAAATTTTTTGCTACTTATGATATCATTTGATTCCAGGTACACGCCAGCTCCCGCAATTCAATTCAACAGTGAGCCATCTGTATAGAAAACAATAAGTCTCGCTGGAGGACCATTCGGACCAAGATCCCTCACATTTCTCTCTAGAAGAGATGACCAGTTCAGTCGGCTTCTCAAAGTTATATACTTTGGGCATGACGTCACAATGCATATCTATTTCCAGCAATCTGTCCGTAGTCTATCAAGTACGTGACAATGGACGCATGTTTTCTTTCTGTTTACCCACGTTCCTGCTACATGCAATCTGTAGACACTCCTTTTAGTCATGTACTCTACATGTAAGGAGCCAGTCCCAACATGCCCTCCAACGAACGACAGTGTTGGTGTGTGGTACGCATAGAACCACTAATACCTACACATGCCATTCTCTGTATTTTATTTAACCTAGCACGGACGTATTGTTTCTCCGTCTTTGGCCACCATAAAACACATGCAAAAACAGGTGTTGGTCTGATTATTGCTGTGTATATAATAATTGTAAAGGATAATTTTCGGACTAGGACCCCAATACTGACCGAAGGATCGACGGCATTACCAAAAAGAAATGCCAGCCTTATCAATTTTTATTGTTAAATGAGCATTCCAATTTAACTGAATAGCTCATCCTATCATCTCAAATAGCTTAACTGTATATTGAAAAGATACAGAAATGGTGTTGCAAACACTCTTCTCTTGTTGGTAAATAAGGCTACCTGTGATTTGGAAGGATGGACTGGAAGTCCTTGCTCCTCACACAACTCTTTAACCAAATTCAGTGAATTTTGCATCAGATCCACCAGAAGGCGCAGGTCTTTACCAATTGCCAGTATGACAATATCATCAATGTAACCCTAAAAATAAGGTCCCGATTGATTCAGTCTCTTAAGAAGACTATCAACTACCAAATTCCACAAAAGAGGTGAGAGAACACCACCCTGTTTACAACCTTGTTTGAATGAAAATGAAACAGTAGTATTACCTATCTCAACAAAGGCAATGTGACAGCTCAACATAGACACAATCAAATTTGGGATCGTGCTACTAATTCCATGTAGCGATGCTGCCGTAGATTGATTCGAAGGTGATAATATCGAAAGCACCTTCTATATCTAGAAAACACCCAAAGCGAATTCTTGTGCATCTAGTGCTCTTTCAGTTTTAGTCACCAAATGATGCGCAACTGTTTTTACCGATTTCCCAATCTGGTATAGTGGTATACATGCTGATTAGTGCTTAGTGGAAAATGTAGTAAGGAGGTGTCCCTTATCTTTCAGTGTCCCTATCAACAAGTCTTTCCAGAGTTTTGAGGGTAAAGGAATTGAGAATTATTGGCCGAAATGAATGGTTTTACCTGGTTTTGTTATGAAAACAACTCTAGCTCTCCGCCACGCTTCTGCAAGATATCTATATGCTAGACATGCTTTTATATAAATTTAACAGTGATTCAATGAGGCCGGGCACATTGCTCTGTAACATGCATGGATAGATTCCATCAGGACCAGGCGATTTAAAGGGGTTGAAAGAATATATGGCCCACCTCAAAGATCTTCTGTTCACCACATTCTCAGCCAACATCCAACTATATTTGGAATTACAGTTAGTTCTTTGATCTCAGCAGTGGAGCTGCTACCCGGGAAAGGTACAAAGCAGATATTGTGCTGTTTCTTCCACAGATGCCGTATACCTACTATTTGGCATAAGCAAAAAGCCAGGATGTTCTTTTGAGGGTTCTGGGTTCTTTGGAGAGTGCTTTGTCAAGCCTAGCTGCCACTGTATAACTGTCAATTGATTCACAAAACTTCTTCCAAGCACTCTCTCTAGCACTCCGGATACAGTATTTATATTCCATCCGACTATCACGATAAATGATCCAGTCATCGGTATTATTTGTTTGCTTGGCTTTTTTTTTAAAGTTTCCTGAAATTGGTATTATTTGTTTCCTTGCATTTGGAAAAGTGAGACCATTCCCCTTATCTAGAATTTCTAGGTCTGCACCATGAAGAAAATCAATGAGGTCTGTTCCTCGTCTGTTGTTATCAGAACTGCCCCAAATTCCATTCCAATTCCAACTTATTTAAGTAAGTGTCCGTGTTTGGTTCAGACCATCATTGATAATCCAGTAGATAAGCCGGAAAATACTGTATAATCTGGAAAACTGGTAGAACAGCACAGATTTAAAAAATTATTTTTTTCTTGATTCCTTAGACTTGCAGGAACATTCATCAGCCCTAAGCATTAATCCTTCGAAATTAATGCCGAATTTTTACCTTGAAAAATGAGAAAATTAGGCTAATTTCTCTAATCCCAAAGCACCCCAATAGTAACAGGGATAAAATTTTTTGGAAACCCAAAATTTCATATCGGAAACCGCCCCCGGGTCGCTGATTATGAGTCCAAGGCCCAAAAGCAAGTGATGGTTGTTTCAACACCAACAAAACCAGCACAAGAAGTGGAACTTGTATCTTAACTTAATATTTCGTCTCGGAAATCGTCTCGAGGGTTGTCGGGGTTGCTTGAACAAGAACAATTGAACAAGATGAAAGTTACTAATTACTATGAAGAAGCGACAATTATTTATTTACCATTCTTTTCGTATCACGTTTATCATATTGGACGTTTAAATTTTTGAAGTGAAAGCTTCTATAGCCGCGTTATGAATTTTGTATGAGGCAAAATTTATTTATTCGCGTTACCATGTTTTATATGAATTTTTGAAGAACAAAAAAATATTTCAACAAAAAAAATACGAAATAGAATGGTGATCACGGTGGTCATAGTTGTTATGGTGGTCATGGTGGTCACGGTGGTCATGGTGGTCATGGTGTTCATTGTGGTCATGGTGATCATGGTGGTAATGGTGGTTATGGTGGTCACGGTGGTCATGGAGGTCACGGTGATCATGGAGGTCATGGTGGTCATGGTGTTCACGGTAGTCATGATGGTCATGTTGGTCATGGCGGTCATGGTGGTCCAGGTGGTTATGGTGGAAACGGTGGTCATGGTGTCCACGGTGTACATAGTGGTCGTGATGGTCATGGTGTTCACGGTGGTCATGTTGGTTATGGCGGTCATGGTGGCCTTGGTGGTCATGGTGGTAATGGTGGTCATGATGTTCACGGTGGTCATGATGGTCATGGTGGTGTCACGGTGGTCATGGTGTTCACGGTGGTCATGGTGTTCAGGGTGGTCATGGTGGTTATGATGGTCACCTTGGTCATGGTGGTCACGGTGGTCATGGTGATCACGGTGGTCATGGTGGTCTTGATGGTCATGGTGTTCACGGTGGTCATGACGGTCATATTGGTTATGGTGGTCATGGTTGTCATGGTGGTCAAGGTGGTCATGGTTGTAATGGTGGTCACGGTGGTCGCGGTGGTCATGGTGTTCACAGTGGTCATGATTGTCATGGTGGTGTCACGGTGGTCATGGTGTTTAGAGTTTGCATCCCGGGCTTTCCCGGGCGGGAAAAAATATTTGTGTTGATTAAATTTGTTTTGTTAAATAGCAAAATGAGTGAAATGTGTTTGGTAGTAGAAATTACAAGGTGTGTCACAACAAATAAAAAACTTTTAAGAACAAGGTCCCACAACAACATGCTTTCTAAGGTGTTGATAGACGCAAATTTTTATATGATATGTTTTGATTATTTTAAATATACAAATGTATATAATAGTTGCTTGGAATGCTGATAGATGTGAAACCCAGAATAATTTTAATGATTTAATTTAAACATTCTGAAATTTTAATTTGCGTTGCTACAATAATTAGAAGATACCAAAAAACACAGCTATTTCACAGATTTAAGTTTTCACTTCTGTCGGCAGTCCTTAACACTGCCTTCTTTTTTTTTAATTGGACCTCGTTGGACCAGCGACTCCGAAAACCCCAGAGAGAGACAATTTCCGAGGTGAAATATAAAATATTTATATCACGGTTCTTAGGGTGGTTTTGAGGCGTTAAAACCACTCTAATTTGTTTTGGACTTTTGCTTTGTAATTAGCGACCTCGAAAACTCCCGGGAGACAATCGCCGAAGTGAACTTTTGAATTTTCAAAAAAAAAATTAACACTGTTAGTATTTAGATTGCTTTGGGAGGGCGAAATTACTATTAATTTCTCATTTTTCGAGGGTTAGTGCTGAATGTTGCTAAAGATCAAAGAAAACCAGGCAAAAAATCGGTTAAAATCCGTGCTGTTCCACCACTTTTCCAGATTTGCCGACTTATTAACAGGAGTAGTATTAAATTTGGTTTTCAACTCTGTGAGGATCAGTGGTTGTAATACGTGTGATCTGGAAGCCGTGATGGTGGGATGATAAATTGTAAAATCTTGGCGGCCATTCAGTTTTCCGACCGAGGGAAGGATGGAAATCGATCTGTATGATATTTTTCATTATCCTCAGGTTTTCTAGGTTTTAAAATGAATTTGATTCTAACTTTTTTCAGAATATTTGGTATCTGGAGAACATCGAGCAATTTGTTGAGTATAGTAGTGAGGTAGTTCAATTTCTTGGACCCAATATGTTTGAGCATGATG
Source organism: Diogma glabrata (assembly GCA_963693315.1). Classification (NCBI taxonomy): domain Eukaryota; kingdom Metazoa; phylum Arthropoda; class Insecta; order Diptera; family Cylindrotomidae; genus Diogma; species Diogma glabrata. Next base: position 49,255,777 of record OY856188.1, read on the forward strand.
GCTATGACCCCATCGGTTTTAATAGGCCTAATTTTTCTTATGAAATTCTCAAGCTCTGGTTTGGGAAATATGATATTCTCTAAGTTATCAGCATTAAGTTTGCGAACATTTCTTAACAATGATCGGGTTTCCTTCTTCTGTTTACGTAGCTTTTCTGTAAACTGTATGTTAAATTTTGATGCGCATTTTTCTGATTTTCAGTTGGAATATCATTGAAGGAGATCATGCAGTAGTATCCAGATTGTTACTCGGGGATGAGTTAAACCTTTATTTTATTTCTGCTGTGTTCCGTAACTAAACTATTAATTTGCTTATTTAGAGCCGGGATTCCACTTAGGGTGGTAAGTGAACACACTTCCTGTGGAAAGTTTAGTTTAACGTTTGAAATTCTACCAACTGGGATGTAGTCCCTAGTGATTAAAAATTTCTCTGAATTTCTTTTCCAGAGAGGGTCGAAAGTGGTAACAATTGTTCACTGAATTCAATTTCAGTCAAATTGGTAAAATTATCCCCGTCCACTTGGTTAAAATTAATATAGGTTTTCTTCTCGGTTTTAATTTGATTGAAGGAATGAAGCTTAAGGTGATTATGATCTGTACATGATCTGATCCCAATGCAGGTTCGATTCCAACACTCTGCAATTGGCTTTAGCACAACTAGATGAGCCCAACTAATTTATTACTCTTGGTTGGTTGTGGTTCGTTAAGGACTCCAAAACTGGAGTACCAGCTTGGTCAGAACGGAGTTCCGAACGCTCCTGGGGGAAACCCGTTCATTTTGAGAAGCAACAACTTCTAATCCTGATATTCAATTTTGATGCAACTTAGTAGCAACATACACGGTTTTTGTAAAGTTTAAGGAAGGGAGGGGTGAGGAGGTTGTTGCAGAAAGTGGCGCACGGTCTACCATACTCAGTTAATTTTTTCACTTAGTTTTTTACGATTACTGGTAAATCGTTTATGCTTATCAGTTTATCGTTTATGTATTAATTTGGATGAGACTTTGGAAGATGTAAATTTGCACGACAAGGAAATGTATAGTTTTTGAAGGATGTGTACATTGTTTTGCAGAGTCTGCTCCAAGGATCTGTTTGTCATTTTATTAAAATGTAACTTCTGTTAATTGATTTTAATGAAACTTGGTACATTAACTCTTAGTTTGGATTATAAAAGATCTGAATGCCTACTTTTTTGAAACTTCGATTGAAAGTATAGATTTATATGACATTAAACTGAACTAGTTTTTAAACGACATTAGGCAAAATAGAGGGGTTTTGCACAGGACTTCTTTAAGTGAACCTTCAATAACTTAGTTTTATATAATTTTTTGACAAGAATCAAAATAGTTGTGTCAAAATCACAGTTTTTGGTAAAACTTCGAAACTTCCAAGTAACTGACCTTGTCTAGTTATCAGGGGTTCTTACTTGGTCGACATATTAATTAACTTGGCCAAAAATGTACAAAAACGTAACAAAACTTACAATTTTAGAACAAATTTTTTTGGCAAAATTGCTAAAGCTGTAATCGAAGCTGAACGTTACCGCTTGCATTAGAATTGGCACAGGTTGTGGATATGCGTGTCAGGTAAAGAGCAATATTGGGGCAGGCAGCACCATAACTTCGGTCGTAAACATTATGACAAGAGACAACGATAAAAAACGAGGGCACGGAGATATGTTGCCACCTAGAGGCCAATCAAGGGCTGAACGATCCATTTAGTGGGACCCACACTAGATGCTCCAGAAGGGGTTGTCTACATAGAAGGCAAGAAAGAAGGCCCTGAAGGGGAAGAAGGTTGCTCCAACCACCGAAGCTGTAGGTTAAAAGTGGACCAGAGAGTTCACAGCACTGCAAGACAACGAAGTGCACAAGGTCAGGCAAGGCAATTGAAATAGAGCAAAATCGCCCAAAGCGATAAATTACTATACTGGTGTAGTGAAAACGTTGCAAGATGTAAGGTGACCATCCGTCCTCTTTTGAAGAGGACAGTCCTCTTTTTTGGCCGACTGTCATCTTTAGAAAACTTGTCCTCTTTTTTTAGTTTTTGAATCTTTTGTCCTCTTTTCTAGTTATTGGCAATTTAAGTTTTCCACAATTCCTTCTTCATAAAATTACAAAAAAAAAAACATTCGAAAATATGGGATATTTTGCATTAAATTTCTAGACAATACTATGTGTGAATTCATAGAATGGGGAACATTTCTATTCTAATTAACATCCTAAGTCACGTTTGTATAGTCATTATTGATTGTTTCCAATCAATGTGAAATCAATGGCTGACTTTTGGTCAATTTGTAGTTCTAAATGCATTAATGTTAGACTACATTAAGGGAATTTAAATTTATTGGGAGTTTTTGGGATCAATTAAACTCAAGTAGGTAAAGAAGTAATTGGAATTTTTTCAATTCAAACGTATGGTTTAAAGTTTCTCAGAAAAAAACTCCACTTCACATTTTTCGTGTTTCGGATGAATTCAAACCTTCTTCGTCAGTACCTGGCTCGAATCCTTAGACAGACTCACTATCAATTACGCCGTTGAGGCGATGACAATTTGAATTTTTCCAGTGTCATTAGACTCCATATGATTCCGATAAATGAATCAATTATATTTGATGAGATCCAAAAAATAAATATATATTGTAATAATGTGAAAATTGCTGAATGGAACGACCATAATGTAGAATATGATGAACGATGGGTTGAAATTTTTGCACACTTTTATAAGGCCAAGATTTCATTGACTGAAATCGTAAAAGTGGTGCAGTATTGTTTTTCATTGCCGGGTCTTTCAATGCAGCTGTAGAGCGTTGCTTTTCAATTGTGAATGATATTTGGACAGCAGAAAAATTCCAACTACCATTAGACTGTTTGGAGGCGGAAATTAGTATTAAGCGACCTACCGACGATGTAAAATCGGATAGTGTGTATGCATGTCTTTCCGATAAAATTAAGTTGGATGTGTCGGATGGAAATTCCATCCGACCGTAAGAACAACCAAACAAACGATTGGTATGTATTATTGTCGGACGATTTTGATTCAATTGTGTAAGAAATTTCATAGAATGAGAAACAAAAAAAATTTTAAAAAAGTATTTTGGTATATACCATGAATTAATAAATTGAATTTGTTAAACAAAAACCAAAAACGAATTGTCAAAATCGGATGTTAAGTTGGATCGTCTGGAGATAACATCCAATTTGGTCGTCCGACAAGTTGGATCGTCTGTAGGGCGCTTTAAAATAAATATTGAAAAATTTTTGTAACCTTTTGTCCTCTTTTTCATTTTTGAAAATGTGGTCACCTTACAAGATGGCAATTCTGCCAAACATCATGCTAACAGTAGAGGAGTTGGGCATAATTGAAGAAGCGCTGGTTTTTTTTTTTTTTTTTTTTTATTGGAAGTTAGGCATGTTTAGTGTTAATATAATTATTTATACATTAACGTCTCTGAATATCCGAAGATACCATGCCAACTAGGGATTATAATCAATTGAGAATTAAGTTTCTTTTAGAAATTTATGAACGTTGACTTTGAACTTTTGAGGGTTAAAGTTATCAGGGAAAACCCACGAAGGTAATGAATTCCAGAGATGAGAGACTCTGTTGAAAAAGTCGCGCTGGAAGGCTACAGTTCTACATCTAATTATTTGAACCGTAAAAGGATGGGCCGCTACCGATGCTCTGGTATGACGCGATAGGTTTGCAGGCTTAGGTAAAATCGATTTGATCTCTTCAGAAACCCGTTCATCCATGATATATTTGTAGAAAATCGTCAAATCAGCAACATTTCTTCTATGCTGCAAGGAATCAAGGTCATTGGTAAGATTTGAATTACCAATCAATTTAACTGCTCTCCGCTGTACAGAATCAAGACACTTTAAACTACATAAGTATGCTCCACCCCATATGTGAGAACAATATTCCATGCAGGGACGTATAAAAGATTTGTATATTAAAAGAAGTTGTTCGCTACTGAAAAACTTACGACATCGTCCTAAAAACCCCAATTTTTGAACAGCGCTTTTTGCTAGGGTAAAAATATGAGAATTCCATTTCATATTATTTTCAACCTCAACTCCTAGAAGTTTCACGGACTCTTTCTCTATCAAAACGTTGGAATCAAACTTCAATGGAAAAGGGTTAGGTGTTGATAATCTTGAAAAATGGCAAACTTGTGTTTTGGACGTATTCAACACTGTTAGTAACACCCCAGTCAAAGATAGTTTTAAGATCAACGTTTAATGAATCTATCAAATTTGATCTACAGTTATTAAGCGCTAAAGGTGAATACGATGGTGCAACATGAGATGCATGAAGAGTGCTATCATCAGCAAAACTATGAATAGGATTAATTGTTGAAACCAACAAGTCATTAATAAAGATAAGAAAAAGAGTTGGGGACAAAGCGGAACCTTGAGGAACTCCTGCATTAGTCGAAAATACATCCAATGAAATACCGTCAACATTGACTCGAAATTTTCGCTCAGATATAAAGCTTTGGATCCAGGAAATTAGTGGCTCATCTAAACCATAACATCTCAATTTGCATATAAGATTTTTGTGCCAAACTTTGTCAAATGCTTTGGAAATATCAAGAGCAACACCGAAAGTCTCACCAAAGTTTTCAAGGGATTTGTTCCAAAGATGAGTAACAAACGAAAGCAAATCTCCTGTTGCTCTTCCTTTTCGGAAGCCGTATTGTCTTTCATTAAGTAATTTGGAAGACTCTAAGAAGCTCATTAAATTAAAATTTATATATTTCTCAAAAACTTTAGACACTACTGACAAAATTGAAATGGGTCTGAAATTGGATGGGTCAGTTTTGCTACCCTTTTTTGCTACTGGCTGTACACTAGCAATTTTCCATATTACAGGAAAAATCCCTTTCTTATAAGACAAATAAAATATTTTAGTGAGGATAGGTGCTAGCTCCCTAGCAAACGTTTTAAGTATAATTGGAGGAATATTATCAGGCCCAGATGCCTTGTTGGTATTAATTTGTAACAGCATTTTTCGAATAATGTTTTTACGAAAAATTATTCGCTTCATTTTGAGCGATGCTTTAGGAATAGGTCTAGGTTGGAAATTGGGTTCGACTAAGGTAGAATTTATAGAAAAAATATGTCCTAGCAAATTAGCCTTTTCTTTTGGGTCAATAATAGGTATATCTCTATCAATAAGAGGAGGAAGAGAAGATTTACAGAAATTGCCTTGGATAGCCTTAGCGGCTTTAAAGAAGTTACGCGATCCAATTGGGTGCTCAGCAAATTTAGAAGCTTTTTTCAAATTAAATAAATTTTTCTCTCCATCTATTTCCTGTTCCTACATAAATTCCTCTCTTTTCGATACTCTCTAAGGTTTTCATCAGTTTTGTTTTGGAAAAACTTTCGAAAAGCCTTTTTTTTAGCTTTGAATGCTTTTTTGCATTTACTCGAAAACCATAGATCAACCTTCGGAATGATCAACTTATTAGGAATAAATCTACGCATGCCTTCACCTATAATTTCAGAAAAATTAATAGCAGCAATGTTTGGATCTTGGCCAGTAAGACAACTAGGTTTCCAAGGAAAGCGTTTGAAGAAGATTTTAAGTCCTTGCCAATCCGCCGCTTTGTAATCCCAAACAAGACGGGGATTCGCTTTAAATTGTTTAGGAATTTGTATATTTAATTTAGTGGAGATCAAATTATGATCTGACCCACCTAAAGGCTCTGATACTTAAAATTGTACTAAGCATGGATCATTTGTCAAAAATAAGTCAAGTAAGTTGCTACTTTGTCCAAGAATGTCAGGAACTCTGGTAGGCTGGTCTATTATCTGAGTGAAATTATGATAAAGAGCAAAGAGCTCAGCCTGTTTACCTATCTCATCAGTAGAGGAGCTGTGTATGAGCCATCCTTTATTATGAACATTAAAGTCCCCTAGAAGAATAAACTTAGCATTAGGATACTGAGCTAACCTATCTATCTTTTCAGACAGATCATGAAATAAATTAATGTTCTCAGGTGAATTAGGAGAACGATACAGTCTAAAAACAAACAAAGTTTGATTAGGGCAACAAATTTTTAAAGATACCATATTGTGGTGTTTAGTGTTTAATTCAAATTTTTTAATCCTCACATATGGAATAGAATTTCGAACATAAGCGCAAACACCATGTTTGTTATAGAATGAAGATTCTAGATCATAATTAGGACAAATATATTTACTCTTATCTAATGTTACGGCTCTCCCACTGATAATCGTTTCTGTTAAAAAAAGAATGTCAGGATGGTAACGTTCAAGATATTGGTGGACCGAGTTAAGATTGATGTTCAAACCTCTTATGTTTGTAAAATTGATTGATAATTCAGACATTTCAACTCAACGTTAATAAACCTTAAACCTTGAAGAAAAGCCTTAATTGCATTCAATAAAAAAAAACAAAATCTAAACTGACAAATCAACAGCTCGAAAACTTGAATCTAAGTCTATGTTCCAGCTGCCAAATCGACAATCTAAACTCTGAAATCGCAACTGGTGGACCAGTTGGCGAAAGGCTGGGTCATTAAAATTGGGTTTGGAAGTATTCACTTCAAACCAGGGTATGTTGTGGCAGAGCGCGACGACAAGCATTTAGTTGAGTGGCTCGTGACAGTACTACCAAAAGTGGAAGTAGATACGCATTCGACTATGGTAAAATTGGGGGATGAAATCCCTACCTCTAACAACGTAACGTTCCTCTGAAAAGATGCACATCAAGGCATGGGAGATCTTTATCTTTTGTAGTCGGGATGAAAGCTCGTACTCACATAGGTTTGATTCTAATTTTAGAAATCAAAAGGTGCCATTAAGATGCCAGAGAATATTATCATCTACCTTTTAGGCAAGGTCACCGTTTATTGGCCACAGGTGGTGTCCTAAGGGAATTATCTCCGATATCGACTCCGCATAAAATGGCATCTGAAATCATTATTAAATCCGCTTCTGCGGAGATAATTGCTACGAGAGAATCCGATGAAGCTACAGTCGTATATCCAGATAGCATCGCAGATTACACGAAGGAAGAATATAGATTATTGAATGAATAGGCACAGACGCACCTTACTTATAATTATTTGGAAGCAGCAAGAAAAGTGTGGGCCAAGTGAAATTCACCACGTCATACCAGCGTCAGCTTTTGGCCAAGCCTTTTGAAGTCAGTTCTCCAATTAGGAACGTAAAAGAGCACGAACGAGGACGAGTTTTGATGGAGTAAAGAGTTGTAAAAATTAAGAATAGAATTTCGAAGCCTCTTCAGCAGAGCAAAACAATCTGCCAGCTGAGCAGACTACACTAAGTTGCTTACCACTTAGAATAAGGAAATCGTGAGGACTAAGAGGAGTAGCTTCAGCACCTTCTGTGATAGTATCCTTGAAATGCATGTGGCTAGGGTGCATAAAGTTTTGCGAAAGACGTTGCTGAGATTAAAAGTTACTTCTCAGGCCAGATGGTATATATATATATATATATATATATATGAAGGACAATCAGCACAGCGCTGCTATTCTTCTAGAAACAACCTTTCCGGAAGGTATAAGCGCATACGCAGTAGACGCAAGTAATTAAAGGAAATAAAACACCAAGTCTAGAACAGAACTGTAGTGTAACTGCCACATTTTTTACAAAGGACCGTATTATGTAGGCAATAGACACCTTCCAGCCACACCAATCACCAGGAGCAGGAGAAAATCGAAGAAAAACGTTGACAGCATCCCACCCAACTGACTGGATGTGTCATCTGTGTGGATGATGAGGGGGTAGCAGAAACTAAGACTGACGATTGTAAAACTAGCCATGGCACTACAAGTGGTTGTAGATAGGACGGGGTCTTATCACCCTTCATGTGGAGTCTAGAGGTGCATGAAATTCTGGTTATCTTAAGTCACGAGGGTATCAAATATCTTGGGTATGCTATCACATTTACTATCGCTAGAAGTTAATTGTGATATTTTACAGAGGGGACGTTATACATGGTACACATCCTTGGAACTAAAACTCAATCTGAGTGAAATTAAATTTCCATCCTACTGAGTAAATCATGTACGGAAACTGAACAGAAGAGGTTTAGCCATAGATAGTATGCGAAAGATAATCGAGATTAAACATCAAGAGAGATATTTTCAAGAAAGAATCCTTTGGTTGGGTTTTCTAAAGACGGATTGATTAAGCAACTCAGCTTCGATAGAAAATATACATAAAAGTTGAGCAACAAATCAGAGTGGAACAGCGAGTCTAGTACGTACTCTCTAACTAACGATGTAATAAAATGGATCGTGGACGGTTCGAGAACCGAGGTAGGGGCTGGCGCAGAATTATATGGAGGGAGAACCAAATATTTTGAGACAATGGGCAACTACTCCAGCGTCTTCCAGGATTTGTTATGTTAACAATGTAACATTTTACTAGATACCTGGTCATGCGAATGAAACCGAGAAATTGGCAAGCAAGGAGAAATACTATCTTTTAACAGGACGGAATCCTTTTGTGGACTAAGAACTATGGCTAATGAGTTTTGCGGAATTTATCAGGATAAGGAAGGAAATATGTACGTGTCTGTTGCACTCGTAGGAAAAGAGATCCCGAAAATCGTAACTGATCAAATTAGTTGTATTATTGCGACTAGAGTAATACTAATAAAAATAAACAAAAATATAGTAATACTAATAAAAAATAATCAACTTACCTTGAATTTCATTGATGATAGCTGGTACATAATATTACCCATTGCATCTCGAATAACATTCCATGTAATTTTGTTTTCTGATTGTGCAGTTGATTCAACAGCATGACGTGATAAATCATAGAAAGCAATAATATTTTTTAACATTCCTACGGTTTTGTAGAATGGGCAGAAACGATCGTATGCGGAATATGAATTTTGTTGTAAGAAATCATCTTTTAGTAATTTAGCCACTTCGAGTGTAATTTTATCGGTTTCGGCTAAGGAAGCTTTACCAACAAGTTGTACAATTTCAGATAAATCTTCTTCCTCTTGTAAAATTTCTTTAACTTTTGTTCTTAATGGTACAAATTCTGGGAAATTTTTATCATAGAAATCGTCCAATGCTCGCATGTATTTACTATAATAATTAGTAAATAAATAAATGACATAAAATAAATAAAATATTGTGTAATAAACAATGATTACCTGTATGAAATCAACCAATTGATTGAAGGGAAATGTTTACGTTGAGCTAATTTTTTGTCTAAACCCCAGAACACTTGTACGATACCCAAGGTAGCGGATGTAACAGGATCTGAAAAGTCACCACCTGGTGGTGATACAGCACCGACAATAGAAACTGATCCTTCACGTTCGGGATTTCCTAAACATTTAACGCGACCAGCACGTTCGTAGAAGGAAGCCAAACGGGCACCGAGATAAGCTGGATAACCAGAATCAGCAGGCATCTCAGCCAAACGTCCTGAGATCTCACGAAGAGCTTCAGCCCAACGGGATGTAGAATCAGCCATCATAGAAACATTGTAACCCATATCACGGAAATATTCTGATAAAGTGATACCAGTATAAATAGAAGCTTCACGAGCAGCGACAGGCATGTTGGATGTATTAGCTACCAAAGCGGTACGTTTCATAATAGATTCAGTTACACCATCAATTTCAACTGATAATTCTGGGAAATCACGAAGTACTTCAGACATTTCATTTCCTCTCTCCCCACAACCAACATACACAATAACATCGGAGTTTGAGTATTTTGACAATGATTGTGAAATTACAGTTTTACCACAACCAAAAGCTCCAGGAATTGCAGTGGTTCCTCCTTGTACACATGGGAAAAGTGAATCAAGTACACGTTGTCCGGTAAGAAGTGGATGATTTGCGGGTAATTTTTCGGCGACTGGACGAGGTTGACGTACAGGCCACACTTGCAACATAGAATGTTTTGTTACTTCTCCATCGAATTCAATTTCTAACACGATATCGTCAACTGTATAGTTGCCAGCTGGTGCAATATATTTCACGGTACCTTTTGCTCTTGGTGGTAAAATCATTTTATGTTTAACAAGAGTGTTTTCATGTACAAGCCCATACATATCACCTCCGGTAATATGGGATCCAACTTTAACGTTTAATGGATTAAATTCCCATGCTTGTGTTCGTGATAAACTTGGTACATTAACACCCTTTGGAATATAAATCGAGCTTGTCATTTCATTAATATCTTTCAATGGACGTTGGATACCGTCAAAAATACTACCCATAATGCCTGGACCTAATTCGACAGAAAGTGGTTTTCCTGTACGTAAAACAGGATCACCAACGGTTACACCGGATGTTTCTTCGTAAACTTGAATGGTTGCCATATCTCCTTCAAGACGAATAATTTCTCCGACAAGTTCATAGTATCCAACACGAACTAACTCGTACATAGCAGATCCCGACATACGTTCCGCTGTAACGACTAGAGACAAAAAACAATTAACAAAAAAAACAGTTACTAAGCTAATGTGTTGATGTCTACGTACCAGGACCTGATACAGCATATACGTAACCATATTTGGATTCTCTTTCCTCGTCCGACAATTTTTTCAAATTAGCCATCATCTTTAGGTTGTTTTTTAATAATTATTTTATCAAATTCTGAAAGTTATATAAGAAGATATAAGATCATATTGTTTTTAAATTAATCGATAATCCAAAAAGTTTGTGAATGTAGCAATAAAAATGAATGGAAAAATAATAATAAACATATCACGGGTTCTGGCCATTTTACTCGTGATACGGTAACGATTTTTAATCATGGTTCTAATCATCAATTTTATGATAATGTAATTATTAAGGGATAATATTTAAAAAAAAAATTGATTATATTAGACTAAAATTATTTTTTCACAGATCACATGACTTAGATTTAAAGACACTAAAGAACCAGGTCACACCTTGTAACAGTAAATTTTAATTATAGATTAAGAAAATCGGAATAATTTGGAAAATATCCTTACGATCCTTGTAAGTATATTATTATTTAACTTTAATTACAATCGTAGTAGTGAAATGAAAATAACATATATGGAGAAAAAGAAGAAATGTCAAAAGTTTCAAAACTTTTTTCTACACAATTCTGATTTTTAATTCAATCACAAATCATTAAATATGGAAAATGAAACACTTTTTGATTATAATATTAATTAGATTTAATTTTTTAAAGCTTAAACTATTCTTACTTAAACTTACGCAAAACGACTGTACTTTAAATTGCAGCCAACTAAAATTAAATGAGTATCACAAGATTGTCAGCTGACACGAAGAAAAATCTAATCAGAAAAAATACTGCAAAATCAAATTCATGTAGTTCCGAAAAATTTAAATTTATGAGAGCCATCTTGTGAAAATAGTGTAAAGTAATGATTTTTTTAAAATCAATAATGGTCGTCAAGAAAAACGATTAACAATTAACAAATTTATAATAAAATGATCTGAAAAATAACTTTGCCTATAATACATAACTTTCCTAAAACTAAGATATAATCCGACACCTAAGCGTTTGGGTATTTTACTTATTTTATCAATACTTTTATATTTTCCTTTACAATTAGTTATTCTTCGTTATTAATCACATTAAGACGTTCAAGATATGCCTCCCATAATTGAGACCGATATTGTTCAGCAGCTACCGCAACATTTTTAGCTTGGATTATCCCACGACCAACAATTCCAACATCAGCACCATTTTCTTTGATCACAAAATTAGGAGTGTTATATTGTTGACCTAAATTATCTCTGGAATCTTCTATTTTGACACCAGGTGTAAATTTAATTAATCCCGCTGGCATATCTACAGATTTATTTTGACAAACAATACCAGTCATATATTCAGAATACTTCAATGCGATTTTTCTAGTATCATCCGTATATTGTCTTGAAATCAGATTTCCTTCTGAGCTCATTTCTCCAATCAACACAAAACCACGAGTTTCTGAATCATCCAAAACGCTAGTTAAACCTTCAATTATACCTGGGCCAGAGATTGCATGAAGTGTTACCATATCAGCCCAATTTGCGATTTTAAATATTCCTTTAGAATATTGCAGCGAAACTGTATTACCGATATCTGCAAATTTTCGATCTTCCATTATCAAAAAATTATGTTTTTTGGCAAGATCTTTTAAATTATTTATAAAATTTTCTGAAAAATCTTCAACAATGTCGATATGCATCTTAAAAAGACAAATATATGGTCCTACTGATTCAGCTAAAACCAAAAGCTCGTCGACTTTAGTTAAATCAGCAGCAACGCACAAATTCGTATTTTTCTCAGACATAATATTAAAAAGATTTCTAGCAACTTTTGATTTGGCTAGATCTGCTCTTTCTTTGTATGACATCTTAGTTCGTTCTAAGCTAGAATCTATAAACGATAATTAAGTTTTCATATTTAATTTATTTGAAATAATATTACCCGTTTTTGAGTTATTATCGGCCACTGTTCCGTCACTTTTTATCTGAAATTCCGAAATATATTTTTTTACAGATAACACAGTAGGCTCATCAATTTTGCCGGCTGATTTTAAAATATCGAGCAAAGATGAAAGAGTAAACAATGAATGTGTTACAATTCCATGTTTTGCAATATTATTCATAGCACCTTGTTCTCGATTCACAATAACAATTGCATTTTGAACAATCAGACCTACATTGAAAAAATTGAATTTAAGTTTTGTAAAATCAGACAGAGATTGATAAACGAAAATACCTTCATTTTTTAAATCATTCGCAGTTTCTAAAACGCTTGTTCCCGAAGATATAACATCTTCAATAATCAAACAAATATCATTCTGTTTAAACTTGCCCTCGAGTAACTTTTTCGTGCCATATCCTTTTATTTCTTTTCGACGAATAACCATAGGAGTATTTCCTTTCACAGACAAAAGTGTCGCAAATGGAAGCGCTGTATATGGAACTCCACATAGTTGGTTATATGTAAGTTTTTCATCTTGAATAAAATCGAACATAAGAGCTGCAATAGACTCCTACAAGGTAAATACAAATAAATATTCTGTTAATTTAGATCAAATTAAACATACCATAACATCAGGATAACTGATAACTACTCTTAAATCAACGTAGATCGGTGAGTTTATTCCGATTTTCATAACAAAGTTGCCAAATTTTACTGCTTCGATTTCATATAATTTGATAGCTAACGCTTTCAAATTTTCTTCTTTGCTTGCCATTCCTTAAATTAATTTTACGAAATGGTCTCAGTAAAAATTAATATTTTAATTTATTTGGAAAACTTATTTGTTTTACCGGTTTTTGTTTACACACGTGCGTGTCAGTTAAATGTCAGTTTTGGCTACCATAATTTTACACCTAATTTATTCAAACGTATGTCAGATACAACGTATTCCCTCTAAGAAATTTAGCGCACTTGGAAAAAATGTAACGCATTCTTACCGAAAGCGTAAAGAATTAATATATACGATTGTGTTATGCCCGATTTACAGTCGGTAACTTTAACTTAACGTTAACTTAACGTAGTACAAATGTATGAAAATGCACTAGAGCATTTATAGTCGTTAACGCAAAGTATAAAAACTGAAGAAAACTAATATTCAATTACAAGTGTCCATAAAAATAAAATTTTATTTATTAAAAACTGCAAAGAATATAAAAAGAGCGATTTTAAAGCCAAATATTAGCATGAAATTTTTTTATTTTTAAATTTTGTATCAAATGTTTATTTCGAATTTTATTATTTTAAATTTTGATTTTATAATCAGTTTGTTACTTTTAAAGAATTGATTGGTTTATAAAATTGATTACAAAACCAAAATTAATATCAAATCAAACGTCAAAGTATACGTAATTTCTTACCGACTATAAATCAAAGTTTTGTAGTGTCTTAAGTTACGGTTAAGTTAAAGTTAACGTTAAGTTAACGTTACCGACTATAAATCGGGCAGAAACCAAAACCCTAGAAACCAAATTAAATGTTAGATCTAAGATTAGTGATAGTATCCCAAGCAACAAAACAAAGTTATACAACCATTATTTTACGGTACAATAACTTGCGTTGAATAACTATTGAAGGTTATATTTTGGTTATTATTATGTTGAAAAATCCTATCACAAACATTAGGGCAACTGTAAATGCCCAGTTATTGAATAACTTACGTTAAAATATAATGTAGCTACAACCTAAATGTATTCGTTGAGAAAAAAAAACACAAATTAAATACCTACGTTGGAAATACGTAGTCTCAAGAGTATATATCTACTGTAAATACCCAGTAGTTAAATAACGTCGTTTCAATGTGATTTTATACACCCAGAAAAACTAAAAAAGTTTTATTTTAAATTCATTTTTAATTTTATTAATCTAATAATAGAAATAATATTTAATACAATAAATAAAATAAATCTACTAATTATTACAAAATTAATTTTATATATAAATTGTTCTTAAATAATAAATTATTAAAGATAGACACATAATTAAAATAAGAAATTACAAAAAACAATCATCATCAAATCAATTTTAAACAAAAATATTAATTACATAAATGTTTTAATTCAATTGTTCTCAGCTTTTTTCCAAAAGTAGATTGCTTTACTAAAGCACCGATAGTAATTATTTTGATGTGGATAGTTTTTTAAATAACTTTTTAATTTTTATTAATATGACTATCCAAAACGATAAATATCGAAAGGGTACGAAGGGCTGATTGTATGAACAGGATGAATAGAAAAAAATGCGAGGATAAAATTCTATCTTCATCCGAGGATTCTTTTTTTCGTGGATTGTATGAACATTGAAAACGGATTGATTAATTTTTATTTTGTTTTTATTGCAGCTTATAGCATTTTTTTATAAGTGGCAATACTTTTTCTTTTACTTTTCTATTAAATAAATTTAATTATAAATTAAAAAACATTATTTCAAAATTGAAATTCAAATATATTAAAATTATATTAAAAATATTATTTATTTTACTATTAATTTATATCAAAAAACAAATTTTTAAAACGCAGAAATTTAAATTCAAAAATAACCACAAATTCAAAACAAAATTTGCCTGCTATGCGCATGTCAAGAAAAAAAACAAATTGTTTTATCCTTTGTTTTATAGAAGAAAAATAGAAAATAGATCTAAGTATAGATCAACAATCCTCGGATAGATTTTTTAATTTATCCTGATTTATACAATACAAACGAGGATTAATCCGAGGATTTATCTTCTATCCGCATTCATACAATCGGTCCTAATATTTCAGAAATTTTTTTGTTCATAGAATGAACTAAATATACCCATTACTTTGAGGGTGGTATCGTGCAAACCGGTTTTCGACAAAAATCAATGTTTTTGACAAAAATCATTCGATTGTACTAAAATCTAATATTTCAACAATAGCTGTGTTCGATTTGACTGAAACAACTGAAAAATTGTATGCAATTGTTGTTGTTTTTTCAGAATTGTTTCAAGCTGGACGTGCTTACATGCGAAATGTGTACTGTGAAATGTTCTTATGTTAACCAAAGAGGACACAAAATTCTAATTTTTTAATGGTTAATGACCCCATCCGCAATTCGCATGTGAAAACCCAGCTGTAGTCAAATCGAACGCGCTAATTTTTTTAACGTTAATTTTATGTAAAATATCATCTGACGTTGAGCTAACGGTAGATACTTAAAATTTTTAAATGACCTCATGAAATGTTGGTTTACAAATTATTTTAGTTGTTATATTTAATAGGAATTAATTGTTATCGTCTGGAAATTTCTGTCATTTTGATGCCAAGATGTTCTTTTTTATGAACTCGCTAACTTCATTCAACCAGATCATATAAGCAGAAAGTGGACGTTTTGGTCTTTCAGAATTTGCTTCGAATATTTTGATGTGATCTATGTATTCATCTTTGATTTTAGCGTCTTTATCTTCCCATTTATTCCTAAAGTAGTTTGTATAAAACAAAAAAATTAATCAGTTGTATAATTTTTTGAAATATTTGATCTTTACTTACAGTTTTATCTTTAAGACCTCTACATAATTCATCATCTCGTTTGTCAATTTCTGTCACGTTGATGTCCAAATGTTCTTTTTTTATCGTTAAATCGTTAATTTTATTCGACCTTGTTGTGGATCAACTGCAATGTTGGTAATTTTACTCCATTGTTAACTACAGACGGATAGCGATAAGCGTTAACCAGTACTCCAACCTCTTGATTTTGCTCCTGCTCGATCTGTTTCTGTCCAAAATAGGTTATCAGCAATCCAATCGATGGACACAGATGCCAGTTTAGAATTTCCTTTCATATTTAATTCTTGTGAATATGCTATTTTAAATTTCATCAACCATGTAAGATTGTTTAATGGTTTTATCATAACTATCAGCCCAGAACACCATGTTCTAATTTTGGGTTCCGCTAGAAAATATTAAAGTGACATCATCTTTAAGAACTTTGCAATTGACTGAAATTCCATCAGATAGTTCAATCCCTCACGACATTAGCAAGAGTATATACCATTTAAGTTGCTATATTTATGAGTTTTTGTCATTTCTTTCCATGATCAGTCACAGTTATATACCCAGGATTACATGCCATTATTAAGATTAGTACAATGGTGTTCACAATCTCCTTTATTTAAAAAAAAACAGGTATTAAAATGATGGCAGCCTAGCTTATCTGAACTATCTCCATGATCGTTGGCACAGTTACATAACCTTAGTTATTTCTTTACATATTTTATTGGCACATTAAAACTGAGTGTTTAAATCACAAGGTAATCGCACAGGCAGTAACATTATTTCCATCTGATCCATCGCCGCAATTATCACCACCAACACATTGTTAATAAAGAGCAACACAACAATGATAAGCACATTGGCATTATCTGAAACCAAGAATATGATTATCGACCTAAATTAAAAAGATTGTATTTCACTGGATACTTACGACACACAACAGGATCTTCATCAATCATTATCATCAGCATCGTCATCACATCTCCAGCTATTGAGTATGCATCTTCCGCTAGATTTGCATTTGAAATCAGGATCTGTAGCCAAATTCTGTAACTGTGAAGCGGTGAAGTGATAAAAATTTCTTCGTTTCTTTTCATTAAAAAACTTATCACTTCACCGCTTCACAATTACAGAATTTGGCTGCTGGACAAGGAAAATCATAGTTTTGTTCATCGATTGTATCCCCACAGTTGTACAATTTGTATTACCACACTGGAATGTGCCTGCTCGACAATCCACTCTGAGCCATCTTTACAATCACGTTCACCATCACATTTCCGCCAAAAGATTTGATCAGTAAAGTAATCAATCGTATGAACATTCAGTCAAGCTATATCATCTTCCCATGTTAAATTTTGTGTAAAATTACAAGAATTAGAAAGATTTTGATGAACCAAATTATATTAACTTCCATCGATTGACATATTCCTAACGTAATATTTGTTAATGAAGATCAACCATGGTGGGGTTCAACTTTTTCGTTTACATGTATGTGCATCTTTTTTTCGTTCATAGTAACGATCGTCACTTTAAAATAGTTACCACCAGGCGCATTAGAACAATGTTGTAAACAAACTGCAGGAGTTTCGATAGATTCCTCAACATCAGCAAAAGTGTTGTCATCTCTCATCAATCTGAAATAATGAAGAGATTTAATTATTGCTTGCCTTTAGTTTTTAAATTTTAACTTATATCTTTGATTACAATCACAATAATAACTAGTTATTATTTTGATTGTAACGTTGGTAAATTTAAACTTTGGCACACTTATCAACGTTACAATGACGATTACCTTTTTACAGTCGACATCATCTGCATGATCACCAAACACATCTTTACCATCACAACGATATTGATTACGAATGCATTTGAAGTTTTGGCATGTGGATTCTTGAGGTTAGCATGTTTTGTTTTTAGAATTCATCACAAATCCATTTCTTTGGTATACATTGAGCACGTACCCAAAATTTATTTTCTTCACATATAAATTCATTTTCTTCGTCACACTTACGATCGTCTAGACAAATGCATTAAATTAGTTTTAAGAACTAGAAGTTGATTGAAGTTAATTTAGAGTTGGAGACAAACGCTAATTATTTGGTACTCGCTTTTCAAGATAGACGGGTCTACGCCCCAGAAGTAGTCGGAACCCAATTCCGACCAAGGACCATCACAACAATTTCGATGGAAGGTGCAAATCCGTCGTTCCATTCTTTGGGTTAGGAAGCAGCTGTCACTGGCCTCACGGCTTCAAATACTCCTCGTCGTGGCTGGTATTGAAAGAAATCTGGGACCAACTAAAACATGGCATTGTTCAATGCTGGGCTGTACCTAAATTACGTAACGCATTAAGGAGAGGGGGGTGTAATAATTTTGTTACAATTTGTTACGAATGGGGGGGAGGGAGTCAAACCATGTCATGTCACGTGCAACTATTTGTTCAGCTTGATTAAAATTATCAATCAATAAAACCATATACCAACCATTATTTAAGTGAAAGGATTCCGAAATATTATATTATACTTTTACACTTATTTTTCATTATTGTTTTATTTATTTTTTTTAATGTTTATGTACTATATCATAACGCAGCGACAAAAACGAGGTATAAACGAAACTGTAGCTGGAAACTAAACTGTAGCCGAAAAGGACCTAAATGTTCCCTGAGAAGTTGAATAAAAACGGACAGATAAATTAAACAATTCTTCCTAATTGCTTTTAAGTTTTTTAAATTTTTTAGTTATATTTTAGATATTTTAGTTTATTCTTAGGATTTACAGACTTCTGAAATTTCTGTGATTTAAATACAGCCGTGCTAAGCACAAAGGGCGTATCTTGAATTTTTGACATTTCGAGATATTAACACTTTTTAATTTTCAAGTTTCACAGTCAAACTAATCAAAACTATATTTTTAGTCAAAAAAATTTCTAATTTTGGTTTGAATCAGAGAGATAAAAGGTTATATTATTTGTTAATGTTGTAAAATATTAATTATTGAATAATTAAATAGTAAATTTGATACTTTTAAAGAAGATACAGTATATTAAAAGAGCAATTTTTGAATGAAAAAATTAATTAAATGGTTTAATTATATGATAAAAAATGTCCATCGACTGTTATTATATCATCTTAGATGCATAACTCATTTTGACAAAAAATCAAGCCTTTGTGCTTAGCACGGCAGAATAGATTGTGATGAATTCAATAATTCATTTATTTTTATTTTAATAATGAATTGGTCTTATAAAAATAGTTGTGAAAAAAATTTTATTTTCACAACTTGGAAGCCTTCATAAAATTTGGGAGTTTTAAAAATGTGACGACAATTTGTGACATAGGGGAGAGTGGGGGTCCAAAATCATGAAATTTTGCGTTACGTATTTTAGGTACAGTCCCTAATGTAAAAACATTCTAAGGGCAAACATAACATCCATCCAGTGCAACACCTGTAAAGAATGGTGATACCTCAAGAACTGAACACACATAAACAATGGACCAAAAACTACATAGCGCCATGCTGTCAATTATCTAGTCAACATACCAACACGAGCTCGCAGTAAAACACAATGGAAATGAACACGCATCCGGAAACTCCGAGTGATGTTAAAATTATGCAATTGAATTGCAACGGTCTCAGCAGCAAGATAGATGATATTATAAATTATATGTGCAATAACAATATTCTAGTCATGGTTCTTCAAGAAACCAAATTAAATGTTAGATCTAAGCTTAGTAATAATTACTGTGATTACAAAATTATAAGCCTGGACAGAGTGAAGGACAAAGGTGGTTGCCTTGCCTTTATCATTCACAAAACCGTTATCTACCGTACAAGCACACTACCTGCAGAGCTGATAAACACCTAGAACAACTAGGCATTATAATAAAATCCGGCAACACGGAGATAACTCTAGTCAATATCTATATTCCACCAGTAAGCAGCTGTGATACAGGTTACCGTCCATAGGACATTTATTTTATACAAAATTCTGTCTGATTCTCGGCGATGGGAACACTCATCATGGTCAATGGCACTCGCACCTAAGCACTGATTCACGAGGTCAAAACATTGCTGATCAAATTGACGGCTCCAATTTTGGAGTCCTCAACGAACCACAACCAACAAGGGTAACAAACAACTCATACTCTTCTCCAGATGTTTACCTTGCCTAAACTTTCCACATGAAGCGTGTGTGCTTTCTAATCAAAGAGATTACATCCGCAAAGCAGATCCAGCCGACTACATAATTCCGGACCTGAACAAGCAAATCAACAAATTGGTCACGGAACATAAAAGAAATAAATGGAGAGAGTTAGTGAGTAAATCAAAGCTGGGTTCTAGTAAAAGTCTTTGGAAGGTAATTATGGGCCTAACTCATCCTCGACAACCACAAAATAATTGCATGACCTCCTTCGAAGATATCCCCATTGAAAACCAATAGGCCAATAGAATAACGGAAAAAAATATGGATTACGTATTGTTGTCGGTAACAGGTCAGAAATTTGTTTAATCTCTGAAGTAGGGTACTCACATAATGGACATGCCGAGTCCACTCGCCCGGCACCTGGGGACTGGAGTTATGCAACTAAGTGTGCTGGAAATTTTTTTTTGCTTCCTTGTAAGCGATATAACTCGTAAATGGTGCACTTTAGGATACTGGTGCACCAGAACTCTTTTGTTCCTTAAATGTTTTTCTATAACTAAAAATAAAAAAAAAACAAAAATAATTTGTTTTGTTGCAAATTTTTGCGAAAAAATGCGAAAAAATGTCTAAAAATCGATATTTTTCAATTGAATTTAGTTGTTTGCAAATAATTTTTATAACATAATTGACCCCTTTATCTTGTAGCTGAAACCTCAACAAAAAAGTAAGCTTCAGAACGTTTCATTCGGCTTGATAGTTTTTGCACAATTCCATTTTGCACTTAATGCCCCTAAAAAAGTTGTTAACTTTGGGCAGGCCGCAAGGTCTGAGTTTTCATCTGATCGCAATCTGCTTGACGGGAATTGAAAGGGTGTAGTGTCAGCTTTAAATAGCATTTGTGTTACCTATACCCATATTCAATATTAGCAACAATTATAGTGGTTTAAAAAAACCGCGAAAATTACTTAGTTGCAAAATTAAATTTCTCAATGAATTTTCAACTTAACGAGATGCGTTTTTAAAATTTGCAAAGTGCTTAGAAAATCTCAGATTTTAGCAAATAGACCTCTCTAACATGATTTGGGACATGATTACACATAACTAGTTCATTACTTTTCCATTAAATTTATTTGTCATTACAATAATACTCAATTATACATCGTGTCGCTACGTAAGTTTTACGTATACTATACAGTACGTTTTATTTTTTCATAGAGTACGTTACAAGCAGGAGTCAGAGTAGCCAATCGCGTGTTGGGTAGGCACAGATCCAGCATCTTGTGAGCACAACAGTATCATTTTGGAGGGAAATTCTCGGTTCCTGTCGATATATGGCATACAAAATCAATGTCACAATCGTGGTTTCAAAAACAAACTGGGTCATAACTCGGTACAAATCATGTTAGAGAGGTTCCTTTTTAAATCTTCGGTTTTCTAAGGAATTTGCAAATTTTAAAACCGCATCTCGTTAAGTGGAAAATTCGTTGAGAAATTTAATTTTGCAACTAATGAATTTTCGCGGGTTTTTCAAACCACTATAATTGTTGTTAATATTGAATATGGGTATAGGTAACACAAATGCTATTTAAAGCTGACACTACACCCTTTCAATTCCCGTCAAGCAGATTGCGATCAGATAAAAACTCAGACCTTGCGGCCTGCCCAAAGTTAACAACTATTTTAGGGGCATTAAGTGCAAAATGGAATTGTGCAAAAACTATCAAGCCGAATGAAACATTCTGAAGCTTACTTTTTTTGTTGAGGTTTCAGCTACAAGATAAAGGGGTCAATTATGTAATAAAAATTATTTGCAAACAACTAAATTCAATTGAAAAATATCGATTTTTTAGACATTTTTTCGCAAAAATTTGTAACAAAACAAATTATTTTTGTTTTTTTTTTATTTTTAGTTATAGAAAAACATTTAAGGAACAAAAGAGTTCTGGTGCACCAGTATCCTAAAGTGCACCATTTACGAGTTATATCGCTTACAAGGAAGCAAAAAAAAATTTCCAGCACACTTAGTTGCATAACTCCAGTCCTCAGGTGCCGGGCGAGTGGACTTGGCATGTCCATTATGTAAGTACCCTACTTCAGAGATTAAACAAATTTCTGACCTGTTACCGACAACAACACGTACAATCCGTAATTCTATTGGCCTACAAATGCGCAAACAAATTTAACATTCAGTTTACAGAAAAGCAGGTAAACACGAGAAAGAGACCAGCTGTGTTGAGACACATGCGCAAACTTAACACTGACTTGGAGGATATCATATTTTCCGAAGAAGAGGTGGAGAATGAAATAAGGAAAATTAAGCCATCTAAAGCTATAGGACCCGACGGCACACAGTGGGATTTGTTCATACAATGTTTGGCAAAAAATATATGGAGTGCTCGTAGAATATTGAAATTTTGCTCTGAGCCTTTGGTTAGCTCAATTAAGAAAAATATAAAGTTTCATCAAAATTGGCCACGCCCACTACCACACCGCCCATAGAATGCAATTGTTGTTGTTTTTCCACTTATTTAAGTCAACCCTTACTAGATAATAAATGTTATCTCAATATTAAAAATTTACAAATTTACATACATTAAAAATTTATAAAATGGTAATTATTAATACATCGGCGTCTTAAACAAAAAATAAAATAAAATAAAATAAAAAAAATTAAAATTCTTACTTACTCCATGATTTTTGTCCTAATGAAAAATAACTAAAGCACATGATATATATGCACTACACCAAATTACACAAAAGAAACGTCATTATAATAAATATACTTTTAAGAAACTTATTTTTAACATTTTTTTGGCGTTTTGAACATTTTAACACATTTTAAATTACATATTTTTAAAACACAATAAATTGAAGCACCATAAATTAAATTTAGACACAAATTTAATCAACAATAATTGAATTAATAATTAAAGTTTATTTTTACACAAACACAATGAGTCAATCGAACAATGACAACTAATGTGATTTCTATTTTTTTGCTGCGTAACATATTTTCCTAATTTTACTGCGGTTATAATCAAGTAAGATCAAGGTTTTAAAATGATGGTTTATTATTATGTTAAAAAACAACATAACGAAAACGAAAAATTAAAAATTACTTCGTTTTTATAAATACGTTATAAAAAACAGTTTTTTTTAAGCGTAATGTTAACAGTATTTTGTAACTAAAATTCAACGTTATTTCGAAAGGTGTAATTAATATATCGCCAACGTTTTAAAGTGGCACTGAATACTTTGGTTATTAGATTTTGGTTTAAATGTTGCCATGTTATAACATGTATCAAAATAACTTATTATCAACTGATTTATAACAAAAACTAAAAGTTATTTTATAACCTCGGTTATTTTTTGTTGCTTGGGATCTGTCATTATAGAATTATAAGACTGAATAGAGGGAAGGACAAAGGTGGTGGCCTTGCCTTTATCATACACAAAACCATTATCTACCGTACAACCACATTACCAGTAGTACCGGGAACTGATAAACACCTAGAACAACTAGGTATTACCATAAAATCCGGGAATACGGAGATAAATCTAGTCAATATTTATATTCCACCAGTAAGCAGCTGTGATATAGGTTATGAACCATCCATAGGACATTTATTTTATACCAAAGACTGTCTAATTCTCGGCGATATAAATGCTCACTACGATCTATGGCCCTCCCACTTGAACACCGACTTAAGAGGTGAAAATATTTCTGATCAAATTGACGGCTCCAACTTTGGAGTCCTCAATGCACCACAACCAACAAGAGTAACAAATAACTCATACTCGTCTCCAGATGTTTCACTTGGCCAGCATGTCACTAATGCCAATCGCTGAATGGAGAACTGAAATTGCATTGGGATCAGACCATGTGCTGATCATAATCACCTTAAGCCGTTCCTTAAACGAAATGAAATCCGAGAAGAAGACATACATTAATTTTAACAAAGCAGACCGGGATAATTTTACCAATTTTAAGGAATTGGAATTCGGTAAGCAAATTGACGTACTTTCTGGGGAAAGAAAATTTCAAGAAATTTTTAACAAAGCACTCCATTCCGGCCGGCAGAATACAAAATATTAAGCCAAACTTCCCATAAGAAGCTTGTGTACTCTCTTCCCAAAGAGATGACATCCGTAAGGCAGATCCAACCGATTCTAGAATTCCAGTCCTGAACAAGCAGATAAACAAACTAGTAATGGAACATAAACGTAACAAATGGAAAGATTTAGTGAGTAAGTCAAACTTTGGCACAAATAAAAGTCTGTGGAAGGTGATTAAGGGTTTAACACATCCGCGTCAAACGCATAACAACTGCATGATCTCGTTCGATGATATCCCAACCGAAAACCATAGAAAATGCGCAACAAAATTCAACACGTAGTTTACAGAAAAACAAAGTAAACATGAAAAAGAAACTAGATCAGTATTAAGACATATGCGCAAACTTAACACTGAAAATCTCGGGGATATCATATTTTCCGAAGAAGATGTTGGAAACGCAATAAAGAAATGCAAACCATCTAAAGCTATTGGACCAGATGGCATCTCAGCCATCATGCTAAAATACATAGGACCCAAAGGATTGAACTTTCTCACTACCATACTCAACACATCTCTAAATATGCTCCAGATACCAAATATCTGGAAAACGGCTAGAATAAATCCCATTTTGAAACCTGGCAAGCCTGAAAAAAGGGAGTATCCTATCGATTGATCTCTATCCTCTCATCGGTTGCAAAATTGATAGAAACACTACTACTAACTCGGTTAACAGAATCTTGCAAATTGGCGTCAAATTAGCATGGCTTTAGGAAAGCACACAGTACAACCACCGCGCTTCAGAATCCAAAACCAAATCAGCGATGGTCTAAACCAAAAACAACCCTGTGCTAGAACAATTTTAGTTGCACTTGCCCTGTCAAAAGCTTTCGACACAGTGTCACATGCTGCACTACTGAATGACATATTCAACACCAATCTGCCAGGTCTAATAAAGCACTGGTTGTGCAACTATCTAAGATGCCGCCAAACATACGTTGAGTTCCGTAACTCTAGATCTAAGATGAAAGGGCTCAAACAAGGAGTTCCACAAGGTTGAGTTCTCTCGTCTTCATTATTCGACATTTACTTAAGTAGTTTACCTGCACCACCGGAAGGAATAACTATCACGTCATATGCAGACGACTGCACGGTGCTTGCCACAGGAAACAACCTGGAACAACTCATCAATGTCCTAAACACCTACCTCAACACCTTTAATGAATGGTTTAAAACCAAAAAACTGAAATTGCCCACTGAAAAGTCCACTTCCACACTTTTCACCACATGGACGAAGGAGATAAATACCACAATCAATATCTGCATTGACAACATACTAATTCCTACTGTCAAAAATCCAAAACTTCTGGGGGTAACATTCGATCCAATACTTAAATTCAACGTTCATGCTCAACAAGTAAATACAAAACTTAAAAACAGGAATAACGCACTGAAGCTCTAGCGGGTAGTTCGTGGGGTAAGGATAAAAACACAATAATAACGGCATATAAAGCAATAGGAAGGCCTTTCATAAATTACGCTGCTCCCATATGGACACCCCAAGTCGCTAACGCCCACTGGAACAAGTTACAGATAACGCAGAACGTAGCCTTGCGTACAGCAACCGGATGTCACCTGGTGCCCCACCGAGATCACCTACACGAGGAATGTCGGTCCGTGAGCACAACGAAATGCTTACCAAACAATATCTTTGGTCCTGTCATAGAGAGCAGCATTCCTGCAATGACACCTTATCCATGACAACACCACCTAGAGACACAAGAAGGACTGCGAAATGCTTCCTACAAGATGTTAAAAACAATGAAGGCATAAATAACATCGACGAGCCTACGTATAAGAGGGGGTTGAAAAATCTACATACCAAAACCGTTGAAGACACAATAAAGAACTACGCCCCGAATCGAGTTCTTAATAGCAAACCACCACAAGTCGCTGCCGAAAAGGTAAGCTGCCACGCAGCACCAGAACCATCCTAGCGCAGTTAAGATCCGGTTGGTCACGCATCTTAAATAACTACGTGAGTAGAATTGACCATGAAATTGTTGACAAGTGTCCCATATGTGAGGGCACGCCGCATGATGCTAACCACCTTTTCAATCGTCCAGAGAAACCAACCGACCTGACGAAGGCAGATCTGTGGTACCACCCAAGGGCAGTAGCAGAGTTCCTGAATCTGGACTTGGAGCCGGAAGAATAGCACCACAACTCGTCGCTATAACAACAACAACTATAAAGCGGGCATCAGTATATATTCGTATATTATGTATATAGATATAAACGACGCCATGTTTAGAAATTATAATCTTGTGTCAATGGATTATGTATTAAAATTTATTGCAAAAATAATAAAAATGCAATTATAGTAGAACCAACTTAAGGACAACACAAAAAAATCTTGATTTTCAAGAAATGACAATTCTATTTAAAGTTCTTGAAATACAAATTAGATGATCACAACTATCAAGTTTTTTTCAGGAAAAGGGCTATACACTATACAACCCTAATTAATAAAATATGAACAACTCGTGCATGAATTGTTAAAGAAATTTCTTCGAGTATTTACAACAGAAATGGCAGTTTAAAGAAATGACAGAACAATATGAATTGGTATATTGAATTTGTAATGAAAATGTTACTATGAAATGAATTCAATTAAAATACGAATTAGTATATTGAATTGGTAATGAAAATTTTACTATGAATCTAATTATATTTATAAAATTTTCATGTAAAACAAACCCAACGTAAATTAAAAAATTATAAACAATCACATAAACTTCCAAAATGAAAAATATCACGATGTGAGGTTAAATCTGAACGATAAAAAAATCGGTCAAAATTCTCAAAAAAGGTTGGAGATTTCTCAACGAATTTTTATAAAAACCACGGATAGAAATTTTGCCGTGATTTTCGGAAAAATCATCAATTAAAATTAATTTTATAATAAGCTTAATTTATTTTAGTCGAAAGATGTTTTACTTTAACCTACATTATACATAATTGTGCCTAATGTGCTGGACACACCCAATGATGTCCCTTGTAAAAAACGAAAGAAAACTATTGAAAACGATACGTTTTCTATCGTTTGCTATTCGTGTCTATCTAGGGTTGCCACGTGTCCTACTTTCGGTAGGACAGTCCTCCTTTGGAGCAAGAATGTCCTACGTCCTACTTTTTAATAAAAATGTCCTAGTTTAAGCAAACTGTAATACAATATCTTACACTGAAAAAAGTAGTTTTTTTCCAACCTATTTCTCTCAAAAAACGCGTTAGCAAAATAAGTAATCGTGATTGCACCTTTACTCATATTAAATTTGTAACCGATTATTTTATTTTATGTCGAAAGGTTAGTAACAATTAAGCAAACAATTTACATCGAGCTGTGACATATGTGAATATCTATGCTTTATTGCACGATTTATTCAGGTGGTAAACCACCATTGTTTAAATAATTTTGAATTACCTTTAAACCTCTTTTTTTAAAATAACTTTTGTTTGCTGTTCTTAGTATTATTAATAAAATAAAATGACTGAACTGAATTTTGTTATAAAGTAAAACATTTGGCTACAGAAAGATAACGATTTTGAAGGAAAATGTAAATATACAAAACAGAACTGTTTATGAGTAACTGGCTTACAACATAAGTTTATTAATTTTAATGAAAGCGCCAATGAATCAGCAGACGGTATGTTTAGCTGTATTTCTGAGTCCTTAAAAACTTTAAATTTAAGTTTTTCGAGTGTTACCGCATTGGAGGCTGATAACATAAATGCGAATTTGTATGCCATTATTCATTATAAATAAATCAATTAGTATTACAGAAATAACACCCACGCATTCATACTTACACCAAACCGAAACCTAATTTAAAAAAAAAAAAATTATTTTATAACTGAAAAATGAAGTGGCACAAATCCAACGAGTTTTTTTGTTTTAAGACCGTAGGGGTTGCGTGTCCTACTTTGAAACTTTTAAAACGTGGCAACCCTTTGTCTATCCCATTCAATTGTGTCAAATGCTTAGAATTTATTTGCCAGATAGAAAACGCATCGTAATCTATCGTAACCAATAAGAGTTTTCAGTTCTCGGTCTCAATGGTTTTTATGATAGAATTTCTATCGTAGCCAGTCGTTTTGAATCTGAAGCTTACGATTAAAATGTTTTTGTTAAATGCAGTTTTTCATTGGAAATGAATGGGCTGC
Source organism: Diogma glabrata (assembly GCA_963693315.1). NCBI lineage: Eukaryota > Metazoa > Arthropoda > Insecta > Diptera > Cylindrotomidae > Diogma > Diogma glabrata. The sequence goes on from OY856188.1 coordinate 49,284,216, forward strand.
GTTTGTTGCCGATAGAAGCTCCTATGTTTGTTTTGCTTTTGAGGATGATGCATTACTATGGTTTTAATCGTTCGTTTGCTTTTGGAAGAAAAGGAAAGTAGTAATTTAGGGAAAAATATGCTTTTGTAAAAAAGCTATTGAGGCTTCTATTTAAATATGACTTTGTTATTACTTAATTAAAATAACAAACAAATATTTATCAAAATTGAAAGAAAATTCATTTTTTTTTTGCCGAAGATGTTCCATATAGGACCGTAGGCTGTCAACAAGTGTCCCTCACCTGTATTAATTTCACCAATTCATTGAATTTTATAGTCGAGTTTCACTTGAAGACTTAATTTAATCGATTAGTTTTATGTGGGTGATCAGCCCAATGTTTTTGCCAAATTATCAACTATATTATAACTGAATATCGGTTAATTGAAAAACTGGTGTGTTGGTTGTCAATGTTTTCCTTAAAAACACTTTGACCTAAGATTGGAATTCAGGTACTCATATGAAAACAGATGCCTTAAAGATATTCTTTTTCTCAACAGTCGATCAGTGCAAACAACCTAATATGTCGAGATCCCTGATCACTAAATCAAATTATTTGCTAAAATCTATACTTTTGAGAACCTTCAACCCACGAAGGTTAACACATTTTTGCGCAGACAAGGATGTTAATAAGCTTATCCATATCTGCAAGCACTAATTTAATCAGCACATCGGAGCACATGTTGTTGTTTTGTAGACCTATTGGACTACAGTTCTTAAAGGGGTTTATGTGTGGTTTATTACAATTATTAGGCGCGCTGTACACTTGAGCTAAGCTATGCGAACTATGTTTTTTGTATATAACGTAATCAAATGGATGACTATACACTTGAGCTAAGCTATTATCACTAAGTTCCCTGGTTAAACATTCCAATTAAAACCGATTGAAAAAAATTAATTGGATTAATCGGAATTCTGCATTGGGAATTTTCAATTAATTCCTATTCAAAAAATCTATTTCTAATACAATCCTATTCGTTCCTGTTAATTATCTCTATTTTATTTTTCAACCGGAATCTATAGGAAATGTATATAAATAGGAATTAATTGGAAATTTCCATTGCAGAATTCCGATTAATCCTATTCATTCCTATTAAATCTTTTCCAATTAAATCCTGTTAAATTTATTTTTTTCTAAGTTCCTTTTTCCTATTGAATCTATTAATTTCCGATTGAAATTCAATTGGAAATTTCCTTTAGAATCCTACAGAACCTGTTTTCCTGTTAAATCCCATTCATTCCGATTGAATTTTAATTGGTAGATCGAAGTCTTCCTATTAAACCAATTCATTCCGATTTAATCCTATTGAAATTATATTGGATTTAATTGGATTCAATAGGTTTGAATTGGAATGTTTAACCAGGGTTTACACCATGGTAGTATAATAGAATAATAGCAAATAGCTATTAAACTATTATGGTGTAAACGGATAGAATACTACCTTTTTACTTTGACAGATAGTTATTTGATATTTTGCTCTTGATCTATAGCATATTCAAAAAAATTGTAACGGTCAAAATGTTAAATGTAATAGACAATTTCAGGCGATTGTAAAAAATGTGCAACACCAAAATCACTTAAAATTTTGTTTTTATTTTAAATTAATATTAGTATTATAATTTTTTGTTGAAATACTTTTGGATTGATAAGATTTTATATTCAAATTTGAAATACGGTAGCCGTATTCTATTTGTCAATATTATTCTGAGCCTTTATACCACAGATAGAATAATACTATTTTGTGGTATAAACGCTCAATGTATCGATAGTTTAATATCAAAAAACTATTATTCTATTAAACTATCGGTGGTATAAACTTAGTATATTATGTCAGCTGACATAGCTTGGCTCAAGTGTATAGTCATCCATTTGATTACGTTATATACAAAAAACATAGTTCGCATAGCTTAGCTCAAGTGTATAGCGCGCCTTATATATTATCCTTAAAAAATAAAAGTGTTACATAAAAACGAAGCGTGTTGTTTTGTTTATTCCATAAATCTGTCAGGCGGTGACATTCAAAATTTCGTCTTGATTTTATTCTCATCTGTCAACCCTAATTATACTGTATTCACCAATTTTAAAACATCCATTTTATGTTATGTCGTACTCATAAGAGTTTTTTTATACACTCCCCGTTGCTTAAATGTCAACTTCTGTTTATAGAACTTGACATAAATAATAGAACAAAATAGAAATTTAATAAAATTGTTTATAAAATCAGTTCCTTATTAACTTCTGTGTAGGATAAAACATTTGTTTAAGTATAAATGATGAATTTTTCGGCATTTGGTGGCCCATTCTCGGGTATTCATCAATTTGCCGCAAAGTTTGGTCATGATGCACAAACTGGTGCTTTCACGTCAACAACCGGTGCCGCTCAAGATATTCATGGAAATAGATATCATACAAATACAAATCATTTCAATCAAAATTCTACCTCCGGTATGATAATTAATTTATGATATATTTGAAAACTATCTTAGCATCATTGTGGCAGGATATTTTCATGGCGAAAAATATCGATTTTTTTTATGAGTCACTTTTATCCGTTTTTGATTAAAATATAATTTGAAATTCTAATGTACAAATTAAATTTAATGAAAATTATTTTCTTTCAGTTCCAAACTCAACAATGCAGTATGGGCAAAATATTTCCATTCCATATACACAAACTCAAACAAATCATGATTTCTTAAATATAGACCAAAAAAATAAAACTCAAATAAAAATGGATCGTGATCGGGAAGAAGGTAGATATTTTTTATTATTTAATATTATAACCGGTTTTATTGTTTTAATATAAAATCATTGTTTTAGTTATTAATCAACAAATTTTACAAAATGTTAACCAGTCATGGCAAACTTTAGCAAATCCGTCAAATACGGTCGACTATTCATCTCATCTGTTATCAGCATCTTTACCAATAACAATTCAACATTTTTTGAAATATTCAGAAACAATCAAAAAAGAAACAGCGGTTGTTGGAACTACTGTTAATACTGGAAACTTAAATTTGGGAATGGATCCTGGTTTTAATATAAAAACTGATATATTAAATCTTAAAAATGGAGTTGGCACAAATTTAAATTTATCGCTTGGTAGTGTTACTGGTTTAGGAATTGTTAATAATACGAATAATTCTAGTGGAGGAATTAACAATAACGGAAGTATTAATATTTCTAATACTTCTCCATCTTTATCAGCCGGACTGACTACGATTAATTCAAATAATATTTTGGAAAACCACGTAATTGAAACAGTGCCAGCAACCACTACAACCGGAAAGAAGAAAAAGAAAAAACAACCCAAAAAGTTTGTTGAGAAAAAACCAAGACCAAAACCAGGTGAAATACGTGAAACTAAAGCTCTTGATGGTTCAACATTATTTTGTTGTCCAGAATGTCAAATGGCATACCCTGATCGAAGTTTAATAGAGCAACATGTTATTTCACATGCTGTAGAGAGAAGGTAATTCATAATATTAAACGGTTTGATGACTAAATTTGATTTTATATTTTAGATTTGTTTGTGACATTTGTAACGCAGCTTTAAAAAGAAAAGATCATTTAACTAGACATAAGCTGTCTCATATTCCCGATAGGCCACATGTATGCAATGTAAGTATTATAAATATTTAATTACAATATTTTTATATAAAATTCAAAAGCTACAAACTCTAAGTAATCTTTCGTGAATGGAAAATTCAATATAAAAAATTAAATTCTAGAACTATATGTTATTATTATAATCCGCCCCGCTAGCTTGGTTCATTTGTTTGTTGTTTTTTTTAATACAATATATGTCACAACAATACATAGATTTTTTTATGGCATTAGTCCCACAACAACATGCGTTCTGAGGTGTTTGAGCCCTCTACTTTTTAATATATATTGTGAAGACATTTTTGCAATAGGATTAAAGGGGAAACTGATAATGTATGCTGATGACATGGTTATAATATACAAACACACAAATATTGATTTATTAAATCAAAACATGCAATTTGATCTCGATCTACTAAATTCATTTTTATCTTCAAACCATTTGAAATTAAATGAGAAAAAAACAAAATTTATAATATTTGAAAAAAAAAATTTTTCTTGGATGACTCTTAGATTTCATTTGATATATAATAATTATGCTATTGAAAGAGTGTATGAATGTACTTGGGTGTTACTTACTTAGGTGTTGTAATAGATTGCAAACTCACTTGGAGCAGCCATATAGCAAATTTAAAAAATAATATCAATGTTATTTGTTTTGTTTTAAGTAGAATGACAAGTTTTTTTCCTCAAAAAATTATGTATGTGATACTGAATGCTCATGTCATCAACAAATTGCGGTATCTTGCAATAATCTGGGGTACAGCATCTAAAAAATTAATAAACGAATTGCAAATTCTATTAAACAGAGCAATAAAAATTATCAAAAAAACACCCATGTTAACACCAATTATTTATTTGTATTCTTCAAACTTATTACCAGTTTCAAAACTAATAAAATATGAAACTATTTTATTTATATATAAACTAAAGAACAACCTCATTAAGCATAACTTCTCTCTCAATAATGTTAGCAATAGACATAGCTATCACACAAGAAATATCAATGATTATAGTATTGACTTTCGCAGAACTGTAGCTGGTCAAAAATCGGTTATTTATATTGGCTTGGAATATTTTAACAATTTACCCAATGAAATAAAGCAGGAACGCAAGATTCATATTTTTAAAGAAAGTTTGAAATGTATTTTATTTAATGAATTTAAAGCTGAATATTTAAATTTAGCATAAAACATTATCTTAATATAATATAAAAAATTATCTTAAATTAATATAATATCTTACTTTTTTCAATTTGAATTCTGAAAAAAAAATTTTTTTTTTTAAAGGATGATTTTAAATAACATAATCTTAACTGTTAATTGGTTCTTAGACAAGTTTTTATAAACTTTTTAGAACCTGCTAGATTAAAATACTTTGTAAAATTATATATAAAAATGTAAATATTTAATAAAATCATCATAATAATGTAAAAAAAAAAATAGACGTCTATCCAGCTAGGTTACTCTGAAGTACAATCAATTCCATGATCCGAAAGGTAGTGTGTCTACAATAAAAAAGTAGTATTCGAGAAAAAGGTCTTAATGAACGAGCTGCCGCACGGAAATCATTACTGCAACCAGGAAATAAGAAAAAACGGTTAAAATAGGCACTGGCACACAAAGATTGGTCACCTCGACAGTGAATGAAAGTCATGTGAACCGATGAATTTCAGTTTCTAATGTTTTGGAACCAAGCGAAGAATTTCTGTACTACGCAGAGATGGAGAATGATTTAGATGACTGCACAAGATGACTTGATTGACCTTGAAACATGGTGATGGATCCGTTATGGTATGGAGATGCTTTGGCGGCAAGTAGCTTGCACAGAATTGTGGTGATTATGAATAAGGAAATGTATAGAAACATTCTAGAAACCCAAGTTGTGCCATCTGCTAAGAAACTATTTCGGAATCAACAATTCTTTATACAGGATAATTACCCCAAACATAAAAGAAAGATCTGCACGCAATTTTTAAAGAATTTGGAAAAGAAAAGAGTGCTCACATTATTGGAGTGGCACCACAAACTCCTGATCGCAACCCCATCGAATCACTATGGGAGAGATGGATCGGCAGGTTCGAAAAACAAATACTGCATCTATTATTAATCCAGAGGCGTCAATTGGGTAGGGCTGGGGGAAGCATTGGCCCCCCCTCCCCCCCCCCCCCCCAAGGATCTGATACTATCAATACATCGATTCAATAAAACCATCCAATCGTTTACACTACATAAAAATTATACACTATAAAAATTTCAATGCACTGTTATTTTGTAAAATCGTCTAATTTTTAGAAGATTTACTTAGCTAATATAGAGCAGTTCCATACGAAAACGATCACTTGTTGGACGACACTTTTTTTATTGCAATTTCACCATGCTTATTCGTTAGAATATAAAAAAAAAATTAGGTCGTATTTTTTTTTGCTGCTCTCTCTCTCTCCGTTCTCTCGTGGTTCTCTCTTGAAAATTCAACGATTATGGCTGCAGGGTCAACTTTAAGAGTTTGTTAAAAATGAATGGCTTAACGGATTTTAACGATTTATATCTCGTTTGGAAGATAATTTAACATACTTTAATATAAAAATAATTTGAAAAAATATTTTAGGACAAAGTATGGTCAGAATACTACAAGTAATTTTATTTTTTAAGTTTTTTATCAAAAGGGCCTCATCAAAATTTTTATTTTATTTATTTTTTAAATCTTCAATTTATTCTCTTTTGAACTAAAAATAAAAAAAAGTGACGTCAACGAACCGTTTGGCCAGGAAAAATCGTTAAAGTTAACTCGATTTTATTTTTCATTAAACTATGTACTGGGTTATAATATTTTCAATTTGAAAGAAAGAGATTTTACCAAATCCATATATCTATTTCATTCCCTCCAGCAGTTTTTGTGAAAAGTTTATATACTTTTCTTTGACTTAGTTCTCAATAAATAGTTCAGCAAGAAGTAACATATTAAAATGCGTAATCATTGCTCCAATCCATTTAAATTAAATTAACATTCTAAAAAAGTAAAAACGTTTAAAGTTTCGGCCAAATTATTGGAACATGCCCTTTTTTTTTATATTCTACCGAATAAGCATGAGGAAATTTAAATAAAAAATTATGAATCCAAAAAAACGCAAATAGTGATCGCTTTCGCGTGGATTTGCTCTATACCAATTTTATCGCATACTATTAATTGAAATATATCTGATAATATAGTTATTACGTTACATATTATTTTGGCCCGACTAAAGTACGGTTCACCACAATATTCAAACCGTTATCGTTCTTTGTATAGACTAGACCGCCGCCGATACGAAAGGCGAATTGCATCTAATCTTCTGATGAAATCAGTTTTATAAACAGAACACGATCGTTCTTCCAAAAACGCCGTGGGTGCGTATTTTGACAAAATTTTATCGTACGATAGTGTTTTGTTTATAAGATATTCGTGTCTACGCCAGAGGAAACAAAATATTTCATTAGTATAGGGTTCCTCGAGCGTTCATAGTGCAGTATTTAACATTCAAATTTCAATTGTTATTGGTCATTGGTAATTTATATAAACTTAAAAGTAAGTACATGCAGGAGAAGACAACCTAATTATATCCCACTTATTTGGAGAACCCTGACTGTTTGGCCCTGTTTTTTTATCTATATCATATTGTACAAACTTTACAAGACTTTTTTAAAAACAATAAATTAAAAACATTTCTAATTGTAAAATCCTATAACATATCGGTTTCTTGATAATTGTGCTAATTTTTATAAAATGAATGAAAAAAATTACTAGAGTAATTTAAATTTTTTGTGTTATTTCCAGTGATTTTATAATAGTGAATGTTTTATAATGGACAAGCAATATTTTCTAAAGACACGAACAAATATTTAAGTTATGTAAACTTGCTGACAAATTCTTTTCGCTGTATGGACTATAATTTTTAATTCATAAAATAGCAAAAATTATATGTTTGGTTGGTTATAATAAAATCCAAAACGTATCCTAAACGTCAATCTTTGTTCATTTTTTTATACAGTCACAGGGAGGGAGAAACTATTATATTTTGTGGTAGGTTTTTCTTATAGATTTAAAAGAAGCTCGCAATAATTGTACAATTTTGAATCAAATTAAAAATTTACGCACGTTTATGGGTAGTAAACTGACCAGACGTCCCACGCTGCGTGGAAATGTCCCACATTTGATTGCGCTGTCTTACGGAGAAATTTGTCCCACGAAGCGTTCCACGAAACAAATATTTCCACCACATTTGCCCGCATTATCGAAATAATCAAATAAGCCTTATATCTACCTACGTACAGTTTGCGCAATATCTTAGTCAAAGCAATGGCTTCACTGTTTTTTCTTGCAATTTGTATAATGTTATGTATATGTTGATTTATCTATATTGAGAGAACAAACTAGTGCAATATTTTTTTTACTAAATAGTGTTTTAACTATAATTTTCTTAGAAATACTAAACTCAGTTTTTTTCACTTCAATAATTTACATTTTGTTTTGCGAATATCTTTTGATGTCTAACAGATCTATTTTAACGAAAAGGTGTCTTTGTTTATAGAAACATCTCCCCGGTGTATATACGAGAGATCGAAAGTATATTATGAAAAATAAAATACAAAATATTTTACTTAAAAAGTCGCAGTTTTCCGCATAAATTCATAAACATTTAAATTTTCAAACCAGAGTTTTACTCTATTCGAGCACTCCTTTTAATCTTTTGAAATAATATTCAAAAATTGAAATGTAAAAAAAATGATTTTACTCCTTTGGAGTAGATAACATTTTCCTGTTCTTTTATTCGATTTATGAATAGTCCCTCTACGTCATCCTTATATTCCTTTTTCTAACAATACATGAATAATTGAACGAATCATTCAAAGCATTTTACGTTGGAAAGCATCAAATTTGAAGCAAAAATAAAAGTTTTGAGTATTTGAAAGAAAATATTTATTTCAATTTAGTAGCAAGAATGATATTTTATTATTTTCATTCCTGTATGTGGGAGTGTTATATTTTTTTTAAGCAACGCACTCTGAAAGAACAAAGTAAAGGAGTGATATAAGTAGCGTTTCAAACTCTGTTTAAAACACACTTTAACTAGGTAGCTCAAAAGTAAAATTATTATTTTCTAATTTATAATGTTTTTTCTCAATAAAGAACAAACAAAGTAAACAGCATAAAAACTTGATAAATGGTATAGATTTGCAAAAGATAGAACGAGAGTTATACTGTATACCTCTTATACTTACAGAATACAGAAAAGATATTGTTACGTTTTTCCAAACTTCCTTCGAACTGGCCCAACTCACAATTCGCTAAGCGCAATTCCCAATCTCTTCCGAGTTCGATCACTGATTAGTTAGCAAACACACCAGGTTTTAATAAGTATTCAACACCTTAATTGTTTCACAACAACAGGAAAACAATACAGCAAACAATATTCCTAACTAGAATATTCTTTCAACAGCTTCAGAAACTCCAACGGTTTATTGTAGAAATTTCCAGTAATAACAGCGTTAAAATAATACACAAAATATTTCTATTCAATAACACTTATAACTTTATTACACTTATAACTTTACACAAAATCTAATTTAAAGATCACTTTTATAATTTTAACTTCACAATCGCAGGTTTAAAATAAAACTAATTAAAAACTACAAGAAGTAATTTTCTTATATACCTTCTGCATTACTTCTAGATAATTCGACATCACTTTCCAGAAACCTTGAGAAAATATTAGAATATTCGATTATTTTACGTTACGTTGATTTGATTCATAAAATCATAAAACAAATAGACCTTAATTCTAAGAACATGTACAACAACAACAACAACACTATTCATTTCATTCACTTTCTGTTGTGTTTTGTTGATTTTATTTGCCTGGAAGTGACCGTAATCGTTTAGATCTTTCTGTAATCGTCTAGATTTTTCTGCAATCGTAACAATACCCTCCACTTAAGCCTGTTCGTCCCGAATAGGATCTAGCTCTCCTTTGTATAAGGCCAATCTTTCCAAATGTACTACTTTCGCTTTGCCTCGATGGCCTTTCTTAATTCTATAAACCACGTCATTCAACTTCGTTATAATGTTGTAAGGTCCTTCCCATGCAGCTTGCAGTTTTGGTGATAACCCTCGTTTTCGTTGTGGGTTGTGTAGCCATACTAATTGTCCTTCTTCGAAACCTTTATTATTAGATCGTATATCATATCGGGCTTTCATTTTATCACTGGTCAGTTGTATCTTCTGCCGAACAAGATTGTGAATATCCTCAAGGTTCTTCCTGATTCGGTTGACGTATTCTTGCGCAGACAATGATGTTGATGGTACCGCTCCAAATTTGAGGTCACCAGGAAGTCTTAAATCACTTCCAAAAATAGTTTGAGCTGGTGTCATGGTCGTGGTGTCATGAACTGCTGATCTGTATGCCATCAAAAATAAAGGAATGTGTTGATCCCAGTTACGTTGATTCTTACTGACCACTTTTGCTAGAAATTCCTCCAAAGTAGCATTGAATCTCTCAACCATCCCATCTGACTGTGGGTGTGAAGCTGTCGTCCTTGTTTTGTTAATCCCCAGCATTTGACAAATTTCCTGGAATACAGCTGACTCGAAGTTCCGTCCCTGATCGGTGTGGATCTCCATAGGAACTCCATAGCGGCTAATCCAATTATTTATCACAGCTTCAGCGATTGTGGTTGCTTCCTGGTTGGGAATCGCACACACTTCCGGCCACTTACTGAAGTAGTCCATGATCACAAGCACATATTTATTCTGATTATCAGTTGTTGGAAATGGTCCCGCTACATCCATTGCGATCCTTTCAAATGGAGCACCTACATTGTATTGCTTCATTTTTCCATGACTTCTTCGTACGGGTCCTTTCACCGCCGCACATTTATCGCATTTTTGACACCACTCCACAATTGATTGCCGAGTCCCCGCCCAGCAAAACCGTTGTCGTATTTTTCCAAGAGTTTTATTGATCCCAAGATGACCTCCACTCGTTCCTTCGTGATACTCCCTTAGTACTGCTTCTATTTTCCCTTTTGGTACCACTGTAAGGGATTGCTTTATCTTGCCATCTGAGCTTTCCCATACTCTCTTTAGGCATCCATTCTCTAACTGGAGACTGTCCCATTGCGCCCAGTACGCCTTCAAAGTTGGAGTTTTATCAGAAATTTCTCCCCATACTGGTTTGCAACCCTTTTCCTTGAACTCGATGATGGGTGCAAGATCCGGATCTTCTAATTGATCTCTCCTTATGGCTTCAGCTGTCCATTCATCGTCAGGTAGCACTTGTAGTAATCGTACATCGATGATGTTCTCCTTATTTTCTTGACGACTGCAATGCTTGCATTCAACTTCACAGGGTCGTCTCGATAATGCATCAGCGTTCCCATGTGCAGTACCCTTTCGATGTTCAATGTCCAAATCGTACGCCTGCAACCGTTCGATCCAACGTGCTACTTGTCCCTCTGGATTTTTGAGCTGGAGTAACCATCTTAACGCACCATGATCAGTTCTGAGATGAAATTTCTGACCATACAAGTATTTATGGAAATGTTTAACGCATTCCATAATTGCCAATAACTTTTCGAGTTACGCAATAATTCCGCTCCGGCTTGGATAGCATTTTGGAAAAATAAGCTATCACCTTTTCCTGACCATCTATTTTCTGCGACAAGACTCCTCCTATACCTTCATTACTGGCATCGGTATCCAAAATAAACTGAACATTAGGTATAGGATAGGATAGAATTGGAGCCGTACATAATCTCCTTCGGAGCTCCACAAATGCTTGTTCCTGAGGTTCATTCCATTCAAATGCCTTATGTTTTCTTGTTAACTCATGCAGACTTTTGGCAACGTTGGCGAATCCTGGCACAAACCGTCTGTAATATGTGCACAATCCAAGGAAGCTTCGTAGTTCATGTAGGTTTTTCGGTCTTGGCCAGTTCATAACTGCTGCAATCTTATCAGAATCTGTATGAATTCCCATTGCCGTAACCTTGTGTCCCAAATATTTTACTTCTTCCTTGAAAAGTGAACACTTTTTGGGACTTAACTTTAAACCGGCTGCTTGCAACCTTTCTAGTACCTCCGCCAAGTTCCTCAAGTGGTCATCAAAGTCTTTGCCCATGACGATGATGTCATCCAAATATACAAGGCATGTTTTCCAGTGCAAGCCTTTTAGTACCCGTTCCATTAATCTCTCGAAAGTTGCGGGAGCGTTGCATAACCCAAATGGCATGACATTAAATTGCCATAGTCCATTCCCTACTGTGAACGCTGTTTTCTCCCGATCTTCATCCGCAACTTCAACCTGCCAGTAACCACTCTGCAGATCCAGTGTTGAAAACAATCTTGAACCCGATAATGTATCCAGTGTATCATCAATCCTAGGCAATGGGTAGCTATCCTTTCTAGTGACTGTATTTAGTTTCCTGTAGTCAACACAAAATCTTAAACTCCCATCTTTCTTGCCAACTAACACCACAGGTGAGCTCCAGGGACTGTCTGAAAGCTCAATTACACCAGCTTCTTTCATATCTCTCACCATTTTATCAGCTTCCTCTCTTTTAGCTAATGGTGATCTTCTTGGTGCTTGACGAATGGGCTTTTCTGCTCCGGTGTCAATACGATGTTTCACCATATTGGTTCTGCCATTTCCTTCAGGTGTACTGCAGAATACAGACTTGTGCTGCTCTAGCAATTGACGTACTGCTTTCTTCTGCTCTTCTGAAAGCCCATCTGTCCATTTTTGCACAAGTTGTTCCATTTCTGCCTTTTGTTGTTTTGTGTTCACCAAGCTATTGATGTTTGGCTGCTCGCATTTTATTATTTTAGCTACCTCTTCGCATTGTCCTATGATCGATCCTTTCTTAATTGTTGTCTGTGTATCTGACAGATTTAATACCCTGACTGGTATTTTGTAGTCAGCATCTGATCTAACTAAAGTTTTTCCTATTACGACTTCTTTATAATTTTGATCTTGTTTATTGGCTTCCACAACCTACAACCTGGGTGACCCAGAACCTCCTTCCAATTTTCCCCAAATGATTGTTTTTGATTGGGGTGGCAGCTTTTCCCTGTGATCTAATATTATTCGACGAACACAATTTGAATCTTCACCATTAAATTGGAGTGGCAACTCAACATTTCCGTACGTAAGTACTCCTTTGCCAGCATCAATAACGAATCCATTTGGCCTCAAGAAGTCCATGCCCAGGATGACTTCATCCACAATGTCAGCTACAACCACTTCATGTTGAAAGTGAGTATTCCCGATTTCAAAGTTGACCACTTTCTTTCCTTTAATACTTGCACTTTCGCCAGTGGCTGTCTGCATTCGGTATCTCCCTGCTGGTTTTAGTTTCCCTTTCACAATATCAGTGCGGACAATTGTATTTGTTGCTCCCGTATCTAACGTGATGACAGAACTTTTTCCATCAATATTAGCCCTAACAGTAAGGCTGTCACCTCCCCTTGTCAATCTCGAAACATGGATGAAGGCTATGGGGCAATCGGTTGTGGGAGTCAGCTTACGCCCCTTTAGGCTGACTCGTTGTAGTTTAACTGATGTGGTGCTGCTCCATCGTCTTCCCTAGCTTGCTGCACCCGTTCTTCTGCTGGACGTCTCTGCATAGGCGATGCTGATCTTGCTCGTTTCCTTCTCACATCTCTGCATTCCCTCGAAATATGACCCAACTTGCCACATAACCAGCATCGGATTCTATCACTTCTGACACTCTCTCGTAGTCTTGGTTTATAACCGTTGTCCTCAGCCAACTCCACCCGGCGTATTTTGATTGATGGTTTTATAATTGCTTGTGCAGTTTCATTTGTTAGGGCATAAGCAATAGTTTCTGCAAATGTTGGTTTTGGCGACAACATTACAGCTTTCCTTGTCTCAGGATCACGAATACCATCAGTAAACGCCTCGATCTTCATCTTCTCCATGAAATATGGTGGTGTATTTGAGTGTGCTAAATGAACAAGCCGCTCTACAGCCGAGGAATAATCCTGTAGAGATTCACCATTTCGTTGCAAGCGACCTTTTAGCTCAATCCTGTATAGCTCCTTTTTGTGGTCGCTGCCATATTTTCGTTCCAATGCATTCATCACTTCAGCATAACTTTTGCGGTCGTTTTCTGGTACTGCCTGTAGTGCTTCAGCTGCTTCACCTTTAAGTGCAACTATCAATGCAGCTAGTCGATTTTCAGCGTTCCAAACATTCTGATCTGCCGCCGTTTCAAACTGGAATTTAAAGATTCCGAACGATGTTGTTCCATCGTATGATGGTGGTTTTAATTTGATGTTTGCTACTTGATGTACCACCTGGGAAGTAACTTTAGTCGTCTCAACATCCTGCAACCGTTTTTCGAAATCATCAACTTTCGATAAAACCTTATGCTCAAAATCTTGAATTTCACTTTGAATCTTCTCGACCTTTCCATCAAATGCCGTCGAGATTTGGAGAAGTTTCTCATCCATAATTTGCTTGACTTCGTCGCGATTTAGAGCTAATTGCTGGCTGATTGTTTCACTAATTTCTTCTTTGTTAGCAGCCATTTGTTGATTGATGTTACTGATTTCTTCCTTAGTTGCAGCCATTTGTTGACTGATGTTACTACATTGTTGATCAAATTTTTGATTCAGTTCATCTTTATTGGCAACCAATTGTTGATTGATGTTGCAGCTGATCTCTTCCTTATTTGCAGCCATTTGTTGACTGATGTTGCAGCTGATCTCTTCCTTATTTGCAGCCATTTGTTGACTGATGGTCAAACTCATCTGTTGCATCATAGCCATTAACTGCGTAAAATCACAATTTGCTGGTGGCAATGAGGTTGTTGTTTTCGCAACAGAACTTTTCTCTTCCTCAACTGTTACTGAATCAGCATTTGTACTAATCACTCCAAACTGGTAACTTTCCACAACTACTCCACTAGCTTCTATAGCTTCTCGAAGCCGTATCGTCAATTCAGTTTTGTTGCCGGTTGTTGCCAATCCACGTTGTTCTTTCTTTAACTCAAGAACCTTCAAATCACTTAATAAAACCATTATTAACAGCTAACTAATCCCGCCGCTGTCACCAATGTTACGTTTTTCCAAACTTCCTTCGAATTGGCCCAACTCACAATTCGCTAAGCGCAATTCCCAATCTCTTCCGAGTTCGATCACTGATTAGTTAGCAAACACACCAGGTTTTAATAAGTATTCAACACCTTAATTGTTTCACAACAACAGGAAAACAATACAGCAAACAATATTCCTAACTAGAATATTCTTTCAACAGCTTCAGAAACTCCAACGGTTTATTGTAGAAATTTCCAGTAATAACAGCGTTAAAATAATACACAAAATATTTCTATTCAATAACACTTATAACTTTATTACACTTATAACTTTACACAAAATCTAATTTAAAGATCACTTTTATAATTTTAACTTCACAATCGCAGGTTTAAAATAAAACTAATTAAAAACTACAAGAAGTAATTTTCTTATATACCTTCTGCAATACTTCTAGATAATTCGACATCACTTTCCAGAAACCTTGAGAAAATATTAGAATATTCGATTATTTTACGTTACGTTGATTTGATTCATAAAATCATAAAACAAATAGACCTTAATTCTAAGAACATGTACAACAACAACAACACTATTCATTTCATTCACTTTCTGTTGTGTTTTGTTGATTTTATTTTCCTGGAAGTGACCGTAATCGTTTAGATCTTTCTGTAATCGTCTAGATTTTTCTGCAATCGTAACAATATTAATTATTTAGTGAAATTAAATTAAATTGTTTCAATTGTTTTGCAGTCTTTACTTGTGTAACAAAAGTTTTAAGCTACTATAAAAGGTAAATTTTTACTAATTTTTAAAATTATATTTAAAAAGTTCTCCTGCAAATCAAGATGGATAGAAAACGTTTACGTAAAATCTCATACGATATTACATTGGACTATCCTTTTATAAAAAAATCAAAATATAACGACGCAAAGGTTTATTGTATTACCAGTCGGAGTGAATTTGCAAACTAACAGTGGACATTATGAATTAAAAGACATATAGATACAGATAAACATAAAAAAGCGTTGCTATAAGCCGTCAGCTCCAGTAGCTTGAACAAGTTTTGTTGTTATTTTGTTTTCTTGGTGTTATTTAACATTGACAAAAAGTTAGTTGCAATTTCCGCTGATAACTCGAAAACCAATTTTAGTGGTGTCACGTCAAGAAGTGAAAATTTAAAAGCAAGCTAAGCTCGAATTTGAACCAGAATGTATTGGGTATTGGATTCGCAGCCCATATTCTAAATAATGCAATAAGAAGTGCTGCTGATTTAAATGGCAGGGTTAAAAAATTTTGGATATTTTACTGTCTTTACTGGAGACGTTGAAGGAATTCTGCGGCAAAAATAATGTCGAACATAACCAACTTATTGGATACAGTGAAACTCGCTGGCTGGCGGTAATGCCAAACTACTTTCTTGATGCTTAAACAATGCAGAGATGATGCTAAATTTAAAATTATTTTTAACAAATGAAGGGATTTTGCAGAACTTTGCGGCATTCACTTCGATGAAACAACAATAGAAGTCAAAGATCTAGCATAGTAACCAAGGTAGCTCAAAAGCACTTTAGTTTCATTTCTATCACCATGCATTTAAATGCTTTTAAATATATGTGTGTATAAAAATGTACATGTTATGTTTTACGAAAAAAATCTTTTTATGTCATTTCATGTCAAATTCTCGCCCCCCCCCCAAGATTTTGGTGAAATGACGCCACTGTATTAATCTCTGGGAGATACTCCAGTCAGTATGGGATAATTTGGATGCAGAATGTCTTGACAAATTAGTCGGTAGAATGCCAAGAATTTATGTAGCAATTATTAAAAAAATGGGTGGTTATTTCGATAAGTCCAATATTGGGCCAAATAAACGTAAATGTGGGCTAAATTACTTTTAATTCGGTGTTAAAAACTTAAAGTTTTATATTTCAATATTATTATAACACAAGAAAATGAAGTGCATATTTAATTTTTGCTTTTTCACTAAAAATTAAAGGTTGCCTCATACCTTTCTTCCTCTACTGTAACATAAAATAATACTAATTTGATACTCGTCATGATCAAAAGTGTTAACTAAAACTCAAAATATATCAGAACCAACCGATCACCATAACTAATATTTAGCGTGTATAGACTTATGTCAAACTGTTTTGTTTGTATGTTTTCCTCTCTCTTTTCTCTCTGAGAAATAATTATTTCTTCCCATAGACGTGCGTAACTTTTTTATTTGATTCAAAATTGTACAATTATTGCAAGTTTTTTTTAAATCTATAAGAAGAAAAAACAAGCATAAAAAATAATATATTCTTCGTCCCTGCGACTGTATAAAAAGAAATGAAAAAACTCATTTTAGTTTTTATTATAACCAAACATATAATTTTTGATATTTTAACAGTGAAAAATAAATTTATCCATAAGAAAAAAGCTTGAGAGCAAATTTTCATAATATACTTTGAATATTGCTGCTCCTTTATAATATATTTGAGTTAAATAATCACTAAAAATAACACAATAAATTTAAATTACGCTCGTAAATGTTTCATTCATTTTATAAAAATTAACACAACTATGAAGAAAACAAACATATATTGGCATTTTAAATTCAGAATTGTTTTTAATTTATAATTTAATAAAAAAGTTTGTGGTGTAAATAAAAATAAATTAAAATGGGAAAAAGAAAAATTGACTATGACAGAATATTTTATGTCTCGTACTAATTGTATGAAGCAATTTTAAAGTTATCTTCTCTTTATATACTCTAAGATTAGAACTCAATATTCTGATACTAACGCAATTCTAACTGCAACCATCTTTAACTCGCCACAAAAACTATACAAATGTAAATAAATAAATGTAGCTAAATATCCTTACTGATTCTTTATTCGAAACTATATTACTATAAACAAAAATGTATAAAAAGTAGATCTCAATACTGCTACAAACCAGTGATCGTATTCAGTAGATACGTTCAACGAATATATTAAAAAAATGTAAATCGGCTTCACG
This sequence comes from Diogma glabrata, assembly GCA_963693315.1. Taxonomy (NCBI): domain Eukaryota; kingdom Metazoa; phylum Arthropoda; class Insecta; order Diptera; family Cylindrotomidae; genus Diogma; species Diogma glabrata. The sequence goes on from OY856188.1 coordinate 49,301,959, forward strand.
ATTTCAAATTTTCTGGCACAAGTTTATCAATTGATTTGAAATCAATTGGGTTCAAACTGGTGGAGAGTGGAGACCATCAGCATAACACCCCACTATCACTCAAACGAAAGGATTTATAAGCAAAAATGTTTGAACATGAACACACTTTACAATTAGGTGATCGTTCTCATAAAAATTTCAGCTCACCAGAATAGGCTAATAAATTTAGTAAAATAAAACTGGTTAAACTGGAAACTCAGTCAATGCTGAATTGTTTTTTGCCAATTTTGCCATACAGTTGAAGAACACTGCCATTAACATAAAACTAAAGTTAGTTAAGCTAAGATGAATTTAAATTAATAGATTTATTAAAATTACGTCTGGACAAGCATTGCTTAAGCAGATAAACGATTTTCCTCCTGATTTTGCATATAGCTGGTGACCATCAACATGATCTTACATGCAAAGTTACAACTTATTACACAAACTAAACTGTTTTTTTAAAATATAATATATATGTTGAAAACCTTTAGCTTTACTAATTACAAATGTTTTAACAATATTTTTTTTTCAGATTTGTCTGAAGTCTTTCAAAAGAAAAGAACAGTTAACATTACATATTGTTATACATTCGGGCGAAAAGAAGCACATTTGTCCAGAATGTGGTAAAGGTAAGCGAAATATTTCCACGTTAAAAGTGTTAAGTTTAAAGCTAACATTAATTACATATTTCAAAATTAGTTTAAAAATTAGTTACAAAATTATGAAATTACTTTTTTGCCTATTTCTATATACAAGAATGAGGTTTTTCGTTCATTCACTAGCTGGATAGTTTTTAAAAAACATTTATATTTATTTAATTTATATTTATCGCCCATAATTTACCACATTTCAAGTCTAGTATTACGAATTCATTTTTTAAAAGTTCTTATATATTTCAATATTATTTATTTATTTTCTATTATACAATTTTAATTTCGTTAAAATGTAACAGTTGTATATTTTAATTTTATACGTTATTTGTTTAGTTTTTTAAATTATATTTTTAAATTTTTAATTTTATTTTATTTATATGTAAGTATTTGAATTATTTTTGTTTCTTATATATAATTGGTTTTGTAACTTTATTATTTAATTCCGACATTTATTTATTTTTCTAATATTTTCATTACTTATGGTTCTCTAATGTTATTAATTAATATCTGTAACTACTTTTCCGTTTGTATTTGTTTTTATGTTTTTAACTCAATTCGATAACTGGAGTTAATTCTAATTTATGATTTAAACTTATCAACATTTGCAAACAATTTTTTGTATATAATATTTTTCCTAAAAAGTTTGAATATAGCATAATGTTCATACTGTTAAAGAGCTCGTAATGCTCTTAACTTAGAGAAAAAATTTCTTCAGTTTGTATAGGGATGGTTAAATGCTGTGATAATTTTCTATAATAGTAAATATATAAACGATTTTTATTATAAATTATTAAATTCGAAATCGACAAAAAATAGTAATAAATAATATAATATAATATATCAACAAAAAATAATAACAGTCGTGTTCGATTTGACTGAAGCAACTGAAACATTATGTGCAATTGTTGTTGTTTTTTCAGTTATTTCAGTAAAATCGAACGCACCTAACATAACATTCAAAATTCATATTCTAATTTTTTATGGTTGCTTTGTTGTAAAAACTTTGTAAAATTATATGAGAATACCATAGCAACTACAATTTGTTTTTTAGCGAAAACGATTTTGCACTAGTGGAAAAAAACACCAATTTTCACAGAGGATTCAGTTTGCATGAAAATAGACTTTTCATCTGCTATCGTAGAAAATAGTATATTTTTCTACAAGAGATGAAAACGCATTTTTGATTTTAGATCAATATTTTCATTTTTAATTTTAACTATAAGTAAAGATTTTATTTTTTAGGGATAATTAAGTAGTCCTTATAGTGATAATTTTTTTATATATTTATTTTATTTTTTAAAGAATATACATATTTCGGATTATTCCTTCATCAGTTCTTTTTCTTAACTGTCTTCGTTTATCTTCAAAATTTTCGTTTTTAATTTCTTCCAATCTATCAATTTTAATTTCGAGCCCTCTTAGTTGTGTTTTCAAATCCTCAAAATGTTTCAAATAGTCCGATGATTTCAGTATAAGCGATGTTCGGTGCGCTTATGTTTTTGCTTATTGTATTTGAAGAGTTTAAAATAGTTGGAATGGAGTTAGCAGATGGAGATCCAATGTCATGTTGATCAGTACGAGGAATCTTCTAGTTTTTTCATGCATACGTCACAGTTCCAAAGGACAGTACCGGAGAGGCTATGCCATCAATGATTTGTGGCGATAACTTGGCACATTTGTCATGAAAATAATGAGAACATTTACCTTGACATTTTAACCCAGGCGCTCTGATTTTAGTTATGTTTTCCTTACAAATACAATACGGTTGTTTTGAAATTACGTAATGAATTGCTGGATAATTGGGAATGAAATTGTAATGTCACTATGTTCTTTAATATTAATTACTATTTAAAATTGTAAATGGTACAGATTATCAACAATAGCTTCTATTTTCCATTTGCAACTTATTTATTATTTTCCCAATTTAAAATTTATAATAACGATATATGAATAAAATGTTATATTTATATATACATTTAGAGCTACTAACGGAACGGAAAGTTATATTATTTAGCATTCGAATCCCGTTTTTTGTCCTATTACTGATTGATTCATTCATTCATTAACTTTGTCACAAAAACACATAAAATAAATTTTTTTTATAAATCTTGATTATAATTACTTGTTTATTTCACTCTGTATCTCAATCTGTTGTGCTGGGACTTGCCCGAGGTTGTGACAATTTGTTGGCTGGTTCTTAATAGGGGACTGTATTTGATGCTTTATTAAAAGATTGACACTTTATTTTTATTTGATTATATAGGATACGAACAATGTTCCGTTCGCTTCGAGAATTATATCAACACTAATTGCGGACAAGATATGTCGCGCTCAATAAACAAAATAAAGCGAATGCGTTCGGAATTAACAATTACAAATTTATATTTATATAAAACTAACACACTCCGATAATTATTTAAAAAAATTATTTTAATAAAATTTGTATTAAAATTTGCCATTTAAAAGGCGATCATAAAAGAAAATATTCAAACGTTTTTGCAAGGTTTTCTAATATACCATCCTGACTAATGATTGTTATATCTCCAACGCCGATATTCCCATTCCAGTTGGTGTTGGAACCTTTATAAACGAAATGAAAACAAAGATATAAGTTGATTCGTCTCAAAAATATTATATAACGAGTACGAGGTGGCTAATTTTAATATTTTTCTTTTACTTTGTATTATATCGAACTTTTAGATTATTTTTATTAAAACTTAATTAAATTACAAAAAGCATATAATATTTAACTCCCCATGAACGTCCAGAGATTTAAGAGAAATTTTTATAAAACTTTATTATCCAACAAAACGTCAAAACAAAATTTCTTTAATAACGAACCGCCATCTTATTTAGTATCGTCAACTATTACCCAATTTCTCCACCTGTTCAGGAGCCATGAATCTGTACTTTCAGTTTCAGATCTCAATTGACAACAGTTGGCGTATATTCATTGGTGTTGGTAGCAGAGTTTCGAACCGGAACCGAACCGTAAACCGAAAACCGTTATTAACCGAAATTTTGGGCTGAACCGTAACGTAACCGAAACCGTAATTTTTTATATGTAATGAACCGTAACCGGAACGAATAATTCATTTTATTTACGGTTCATGTAAACGGTTTGCAGTGAAAAAACAAAAAAAAATACTAACAAAAAGCTGCTCATATATTATGAGTAAAAGATTTTCATTTTGCATGTAAAATTAGCTATATAGGTAGGTACTACAATTTTGGTTTCTAATCTATTTCAAAACTTATTACATTTTTTTAAAATACCAGCAGCAAATTTTAAGAGGCATATTGAACGGTTTCATAAAAAAGAATTTTAAATTTTAAAATGTCTTAATATATCAGCAAAAGCTTCATGTAAACGAAATCTGGCATCAAAGTTAAGCTCAAGTAGTGTAATGACGCTTACTCCAACGTTATTAGACATGAAATTTAAACCTCAAAATATTACGGTACTATGTCTGAAAAACTTCTTACTGAAGCCTGTATCGATGTTCTAGATTCAATAATTACTGAAGTTGTTTCTTTTGAATTTTTGCATAAGAACACTGAAAATTCTTCGTTTTGACATTGGAACTGAACCGGAACCGAACCGAAAACCGGAACGAAAAAATAAACCAAGGAACCAAACCGAAAACCGGAACGAAATAATAGTCGTAACGAAACCGTAAACCGAAACGGAAAACATTTCGGTTCGAAACTCTGGTTGGTAGTAGGGCTAACGAGAGTTGATTGTAATAATTTTTAACAGGTTGTTCAATTAGGTTTTTATTTTATTTTATTAATATTTTCATTTACAAAAATTCATTTATTTATATATTTAAAACATAAGTTTAATCTGTTTTATTACAAAAACTTGAAATTTTTATAATTAATTCTCAAATTCTGTCTTAAGACAGTCATTACTGTTTCATAGATATAAACCATATTGGTTTAAATTCAAATTAAAACAGACTCAAACTTCACTGGTTTATTAAAACATATTTTGCACTGAATGAACCTTGTAGTTTCATTTTAAAATTATTACTCTTCAAACCTTACTGGTTTGATTTTAAATTATTACTCTTCAAACCTTACTGGTTTGATTTTAAATTATTACTGCTCAAACCTTACTGGTTTGATTTTAAATTATTACTCCTCAAACCTTACTGGTTTGATTTTAAATTATTACTCCCCTCAAAATTCAATATTATTCTTATTAATACTTAAATTGATAATAGCATTACAACAACAAAAATAAAACTATTTAATTTCTTAGAATCTATTTTACAACCCAAATTTGGATTTTTACTTGTTAACAAAAAATTTCAGTTGGTAAACAACAACACGTGCAAATATAAATTAAAACGACAATTTATCAATTTTAGTTTAGAGTCCTTCTGCGAAATTATTTATTTAGGCTCCAAAAAAAATTGATAAATAACAAAAACGTAAAATCAAAAATCAAAAATTTCAGTTGGTAAACAACAAAAACGCAAAAATCAACAACGATAATTTAACAACTTCCGTTTAAGGTCCTTCTGTTCAAATTATTTATCTTTAAAACTAAAAACAAAAAATATTATACGAAGAGAAATAATTTGAACAAAATATATTTGTTTAGGCTTCAAGCAAAAATAAATATAACAATTATTGTGATACTTTTCATATGACATATGTTCACTAGGATCTAGATAATGATCGCAGATCATTACATGATCCCGGGGAACCAAAACCTGTTTTATGTTGTCATAAAAGGCTACGACCTTATACAGTAGAGTAGGTTAGTAAATGACCTTGACCTAGTTACCTACATTGGTAATTTCTTGATTTTAAATGTAGGTTATTGGTTTAGTGTTGTTTGTTGTTATTGTGTGTGCCCCCAAGCCGTTTGGTCTAGGCATAGGAAGGTCGTCAGATAAATTAGGTTAGTATTTAACCTAGTTCTAGATACTTGTATTGGTAATTTCCTGAATTTAAATGTAGGTTAGTGGTTTATTGTTGTTTGTTGTTATTGTGGGTTTATTGTTGTTTGTTGTTATGGTGGGTTTATTGTTGTTTGTTGTTAAATTGTTTGATATTTGAATTTGAAAAACGACCGGCGACCATAGAAATTAAATTTTAGGGCAAGCTAGTCAAGTTTTGCACATACACACTATTGTATTCTATTAGTCTTAAAAACATAAAGTATATTGTAAATACGCAAACTTTCATCATTAATACAGCAACAAGTTTTGTAGGCTCGGTTTACAACTGTATCTAAAAAGTATACTGTCGCTGCATGAAAGCGGGTTATACAATATATTTTATTTTTGTTAAGACACGATACCCAGAAACTTAAACTGTTTTCATGGTGTTTTTAAATGTGGTTTTAAAAACAATATCACGATGCCATTTTTGTTAAATTGTTGATGTAGTTTGTTCAATATTTTTACGTCTGTGAATTTTACGTCAACATGAATAAATCAAAAGTTAAAAAAAATACAGATTTTTATCTTTTTAAAATTTTTGCAACATTTAAAATGTTTTTGGCTATTTCTTAATACACCCTGTAATTGGATAAGAATATTTTACGAATGCATGTACGATGAAAAACATCTTTCAAACGACCGGCGACCAAAGAAATTAAATTTTTGATCAAGTTTTGCACATACACACTATTGTATTCTATTAGTCTTAGTCTTAATGCTAAATTTGTAAGAACCAAATCAAAAATCTTATTATTAGAATTAAGGATGTTATTGAATTGTTGAAGATTTGATGAACTCATCAACTCAGTTAACAACTGAGATGAAGCATTAAGATTTGCTAGATTAGGTTCTAAAATATTAAAGTTATTAACATTCCAAGTAATATTAGAAAGATTAAAATCACCAACTATGAGAAAATTTGAAAATCCCTTATCATTATTAATTAAATTATTCAGGTTATTGAAATATTGCTCATAATCAGAGAGTCGCGCATCTGGATATATATATATATATATATATATATATATATATATATATATATATATATATATATATATATATATATATATATATATATATATATATATATATATATATATATATATATATATATATAAGGAACATTTAAATATAAGTTAGAATTATATAATCCTCAGTAAATCCTCCAATAATCAACAATAGTTTTTTCGTGTAATTTCAACAAGAGAACAAACATTCCAATAACTAGCTGCTTCCCGTTTGTTTTTACCATCCAGAAAAAACCAACTTATACGCTTCAATTTTTACTTGCCGCCATTCCACATATTATATTTTCATCTTTTTATTATTTTTGAAAATAAAAAAATTCTTTCTTAAAACACATAAACTTTTTATTTAATCATTTACTGTCTAATGTGATTTGATTAGTACTATATATATACATATTTTTGGTCTTATCAAAAGAAAATAAATCACCTTGTAAACAATGTATTAATCTTGGTTCGTTCTTTTATTATCATAAAAACTATCACTCCCGGAAGAGCACATAAATTCAATATTTTGTTTTATTTTAGAAACTATCTCACATATTGACAAGTAGTTTCATTAAATATTTTTTTTTTAAAAGACGCCAAAGGCGATTCACCATTAATTTTATTTTATATATCTCACTGATTCAAGACCAAATTTTAACTTTTATATCAAAATTGCGAGCCACGAACCGACTGAATCGAATTCTTTTTCTTTTGTCTCTTTTTAGATCGAATTAAAAACTGACTAACCGAATTTATGTGCAAATCCTCGTATAAATATTATTTCTGTTTTAACCTAAAGAAGAACAAAAGTTGTTTCATTATTACGCGTCCCTCTCATTCGTTTCTCTTTTGATACACATGACAAGTTTTGTTAAAGCGCCAAAAAATAGAAAACATTTACGAGAGAATATCATTTGTATTGTTTTTCTCATTCAAACGCAAAAATAAAGAAAAGTTATAATTCTGGTATTTCTTTATATTTGTATTTCATTTGTTTTGATTTGGATGTACATATATTAAATCAAAACAATGAAAAAAATGTAATAATAACAACATCCAGACACAGATGGTGCGTAGTCAGAAAAATACGGGTTGGATGGGTGATCAAAAGATTCTTTATATGTGCAACTGATTATTTAAGTGAGCGTTAAACAAAAACTTATTTAATGCAGATCAGGTAATAACTTAGTTAGAGAATGCAGAATTGTGATCACAACAAAGTTTTGTTAACCCCCGCTAGGTAGCAGATATGATAATTAGCAAGGATTAATAAAAGAAAATGATCACGATGATGATACTTAGAAAAGTCGTCAATTCGACGAATTGAATGTTTCTCCCAAGACAACCAGATGTTTAGCATAATGGAAGATGTTGTGTAACGTGATGAAAGATTTTGAAATTGTAGATGATGTACAACCATGATGCATGAATTGAAAATGATGTATGTTGTATTTTGTAATAAAATAAATTTACTATTGCTGGTTGGTGATGGATGGATTTGCTACGTCCATTAAAATTTTTGGAGGGAGGCTGGGTTGAGCTTTGGCTCTTCCCAGCAGTGTGGAGATATGAATGCGGCTTCGCTTTTGCAGGGGAGTGGTTAAGCTCTGGAGAAGAGATCCTGTTTGGTTAGGCGAGACTAACACCAACAGGTATCTCTTCACTTTTGCAAAACCACGTCCAGCGAAGTCCGCATCACATCTCGGGCAGGAAAACTAAATGAAATTTGATGTATGTTGTATTTCGTAATAAAAAAAAATTCATTTATTTGTATTTGAATTTTTTTTTTTTTTTGTTTTTTATTATTCGATACTTGATTAGCCATTTTTATTTTAATTATATATAATTATATATATATATATATATTATATTATATTATATTATTTATATTATGTATATTTTTTTGTTATTATTTGTATATTTTCTATTTTTTGTTTCTCCTAATTATACGCCATCATATTCCGAATTGTCCTTCATGTTCTTGTTGTTGATGGCTACTTCTTTTATTTGTTGTGTCCACCCAATTCGTTGTAGTCGTTGTTGTTCCGCGGTAGAAATTTCGGATCCAGTTTGGCCGAAAATTTGTTTGCTGCATCACTTAGGTGATGTTTTCGTACCAAGACTCGTTGTTGTGGCTCGAATGTTCGAGGTCGCGTACGCAAATTGTAGTGTTGTTGAGACTTCGCAAAAGCTGTTTCCATATATTTTTTTATGCGGGTTCTAACGATCGCTAATTGGTCTGTATGATCCAGGTCCATCCAGAGTTGAATAAGTTTTGCCATCAGATACAGGATGTTGACCAAACAACACGTAGTATGGAGAATGAAGTGTTGCGCTATGTACTGCAGAACGCAGTGCAAAAGCTATATCTCCCAGATGAGAATCCCACGTATTATGCATACCTTTTATATAAGATCTAATCGCAGCTAATATAGACCTGTTGACCCTTTCCGAAGCGTTGCTTTGAGGACTGTAGACTCCAGTTTTAATATGATTGACATTAAATTCAGACAAAAGTTTTTGAAAAGAATTACTGACAAATTGTTTACCATTGTCGCTGTGTACAAACTCACCATAAGCTAGAAAAACTTCATTTCGCAGAAATGTATTCACAGAAGGTGAAGTAGCATTTCTGAGTGGTTTGATTAATACGAATTTTGACAAATGATCAAGTACAATCAGAAGAACAGTATTCCCAGATTTTGATCTGGGATACGGACACAAAAAATCAATATATATACGCTGCCATGGTCTATCTGTTATAAATCGGGATTGCATTGGTGGACGCAATATCTGATTTGTTGCCTTTGATTGTTTGCAGACATGACAAGACACGACATAGTCATGAACTTGGGATGCCATGCCCGGCCAGTAGTAGAGACGCCGAAGACCCACCAAGGTCTTATTTACCCCTCCATGAGCAGCTATACAGTTGTCGTGATGTTCCTTGATCAATTTAGTAGTTAAAGGTTCTGGTATCCAAAGTTTCCACACAGGCAAATCGTTAGGTACTGCATCAGCTTTAGGTTCTATCCGCATGTATAGCTTACCATCCAATTGTTTCACCATTGGAAAATCTTGGGGAGACAATTGTACTTTGGCTATCATGTCTTTGTACTCATGGTGCCGATAACATTCATCATCTATTTTAATTGTGTCATCAATATGTGCGAGTGCTTCAGCAAATTCTTCAGACGTGTCGTCATGTATACGAGACAGAGCATCAGGTACTACGTTTTGGGTCCCCTTACTATGTATAATAGAAAAATTCATATGTTGGAGCTTTACACTCCATCTAGCTAACCGGCCACTTAAGTCTTTTTGTGACATCAACCACTTTAGACTTGAATGATCGGTCACAATAGTAAATTTGTGACCCTCCACTTAGGCTCTGAATTTCTTCACGCTTAGAATTGCTGCAAGACACTCAAGCTCAGATACTGAATAATTACGTTGTGCTTTATTTAGCTTTTTAGACATAAAAGCTATCGGACACTCATGGCCTTCATCATCCAATTGGTACAGTACACTTCCTACACCTGTGATGCTTGCATCACATATGATGAAAAATTCTTTTTCATAATCTGGGTTAATTAAAACTGGAGCTACTGTTAAAAGATGTTTACACAGTGTGCCAACAAAGCCAACGACCTCGTTGTTGACTTGCCCCATATCGTCATAGGAGTAACCGCCGAACATTCTGATTTGGTCTTTAGTTAATGTGTTCTTAATCCTTATATTAACTGTCTCAATCCAAAAAATCCTGTCCTCAACAGTACGCAAATTTCCGTCATTGTAAAAAGCAATCGTTGAAGATTTATTTTCTAGCAGAGCTTGTTCAAAACATGAATCACATGTATCTCCAGGACCAACCAATTCCGTAATGTTGTCATTGTGGGAATAGGATTTTCTTTTAAACTTATCAGTCGTTAAAGACATAAAATAAATAATCGTGCATTTCTATCTTCACTAATTATTGATCTTAATACAAATCCAAACTTCTTCAGCATAAGTTTCCCATGAAGGCAACCTAAAACTCTTATATTTAACATTAACTGCAATTAGTACACTCCCACCATCAGTTTTATTAGGAAACAATGATAAATTTCGATCTTTTCTATAAACATTAAATTCACCGGTAAAGAGCTCAGAAGTATAAATATTATCATTAAGAAAAGTTTCATTAATACAAATATGAGATGAAGTAAAAAGGTTTTTTCTACAAAAAAGTAACAATTGTTCATGTTTTTTCAAACTTTTAAATTCAATTGCATGTTTAGAACGTTTGCTTGTCACATAAACAAGCATTGCTAGTCCTTCAACTTATTACTGGTCACTTAGGTTAAAAAGATCCTCAAAATAAGTCAAAATAAGATAATAAGATCCTCAATTATCAAAAAAAGATCACCTGATCACCTTAAAACAAAACGGACGAACTATCCGGGAATCGGAACCATAAAGGTAAATTACTTTGTTTTATCTCCGCGAAGTGAGTCATCGGACTCATTATCAGATGTATATCCTTTAGGCTTTTCTTCATCTACAGTAATTGCACTATCTTTTTGTTGTAATTTCTGTTTGGCACCGTTGCGTTTATCTTCTAATATTTTCTGTCCTTCTAAAATTTCCTCCTTAGTATATGAATCAAAATTAAAATTTGACGAGCTAGCTAAAGGTTCTGTATTAGATGGATTAAAATGTGAACTAGATGGCAAGCTATCAAGTGGTACTAATCCCGACGCACTCAAATTTGACATGTTAATGCCCTGTGATTTCATAAGTAAAAGTCTGTCATGCTGTCCTACCGAATCTAGAATTTCGGAAGCGTTACTAAAGCTGCTTCTGTCGTGAATCGTCCCAGTAGATGAGGAAAATAAAGATGACATCTCGTTATCTTCATTTCTATGCCGTCGTTACTAAATATTATTAAATAATATTTCAGTAACTAGATCCAATGAAATATTAAGTAAAGAAGATAGGCATCACCCGTCTCTGATAGGCATTACCCTTAACTTTAAAAAAATACAGTTGCTTAAATTAACATCTTTTCCACGATTTAATTATAAAAATTGTGATTATTCGAATTTAAATAATTTAATTTGCCAAATTGATTGGAACGATAAGTTTTGTGGTCATAATACTGAAAATTCAGTCAAAATTTTTTATGATGTTATTAACGAACTAATTAGACTTAATGTTTCATTGAGTTTAGGAAAAAAAAGAACATATCCTGATTGGTATTCTATTGATCTTATTAAACTTATTAAAATTAAAAATAACTTGCGAAATAAATTTAAGCGAAATGGAGATCCTGAATATTATAAAATTTTTTCGAATGTAAGATCTCGTGTGAAAAAAGAAATTAAAATTTGTCTTACTAAGTATTTGCATTCTGTTGAAGCAAATATTTACCATGATCCTAAATTTTTTGAATTGCTGAATTGCTGGGTAATTGGGAATGAAATTGTAATGTCACTATTGTCTAATTGTGTACATTATATAAAATTAAAATAATTTTATATAATTGATTGATTTGTTTAAAACACAAATTTTTTATAGATATTTATTAATATTATTTAATTTAATTAATTACATATTATCAATTCTATAAGAGAAATTGGTAATTGAAATAATTATAATATTTAAAATGATGGAGGATCAAAGGGGTCACATTCATCTTCAGATCTAAAAGAGAACTAATCTAAAAAACTTTAAGAAAAATAATTCTAACTAAAAACTAATAAAAAAAAACTAAAAATTGTCATAAAATTGAATTGTGGAAATTTTCATTGCAGATGTTCAAACAAAAATAATCAAAAAAACCCAAATACAAATTTAAGTTGAAGAAAAAGGTTTTTGAAGATGTTTCCCGTAATGGCGGTGATAATAGTTTTCTACTAGATCTCTATCTTACCACAATGCCAGATATTACGAGTGGCGATGTTGCGAAAGGTAGTATTGGAAATTCTGATCATTATTTAATCTCATCAGTTATCAAAACTGATTTACTTAAAACTACAGCTCCCAAACCCCGTAAAATATTTCACTACTCAAAAATGGATAAGAGTGGTCTTCAAAATTTTTTCCATGGTTTCCCTTTCGACCGTCATTGTTTTTACACTGACAATGTAAATGTTTCTGCTCAAAACTTTACAGAAACCATCCAATTTGCTATAAATAAATTTGTCCCTTTCTCCATAGTAAAACCCAAACAAAAATACTTGTATTCGAAAGCTGCCAAAACGGCACTTAGAAACAAACGTAGATCATTTAATATTTGGATTCATAACAAAACTCCCACTAATCGATCCCAATATCTAAAGGCCAACAAAATATCTAATCAGATTATCTCAAACGAAAAGTCCGAAATTGACAGAGCGAAAGCCTCAAAACTTACGTCTATGTCTGTTTCTGACAAGAGTTTCTACAGTGCCATTAATTCTTTAAATTCTGGTACAAAATTTTCTATTCCCCCTATTATTGATGGTGATTTAATCGTCAATGATCCCGCAAGAAAAGCTAACTTGTTCGCTGAACGCTTTGCTCTGAACTCCACTGTTTTGGAAACTCCTAAAGAAATACCCCAAATCCAGTCTTCAGGAGTTAATATGAATGAACTTCACTTCAAACCCAAAATAGTCGCTAAACTTTTAAAGGGGTTAAACATCAACAAAGCATCAGGAATGGACAATATTCCACCCATTATTTTAAAAACCTTTTCCAAAGAACTTGCACCAACTTTAACTAAAATATTCTACCAATCCTACAAATCTGGTATATTTCCCTCGTGCTGGAAGTTGGCAAATGTCCAGCCCGTCCCCAAAAAGGGACCAAGATCCGATATCTCAAATTATAGGCCAATAGCTTTACTATCGGTCCTATCCAAAGTCTATGAGCATTATATTAATACACATATTTCAAAATTTCTGGAAGAAAATCATTTAATATCCGACAGCCAATACGGTTTTCGAAACAAAAGATCAACTACCGATCTATTAAACTATGTAGCGCATTGTTGGAACAGCATACTTGATAAAGGTGGTGAAACATACGTTATCGCTTTAGACATCTCCAAGGCATTCGATCGAGTCTGGCATGCCAACTTAATCAACAAGCTCGTTGCGTACGGTTTTCATCCCAATGTTGTGAAGCTGATTCAAAATTTTCTATCCGACCGATACATTTCGGTAACCTTAGACGGATATTCTTCTGAGTCTAAACTAATTAACGCTGTTGTACCTAAAGGCTCAGTATTGTCCCCAACCCTATTTTTGATTTATATCAACGAATTGTTGAAAATCACCAGCAACCCAATAAATAGTTTTGCAGATGATAGTACTCTGCACAAGTCGTTCGAGCCCCTTCCTTCAAAAGGTAAAATGCACGAACGAATTAATCCTGCCCGGAGAGACGCTGCCATAAACGTGAACAAAGACCTGAATAAAGTCGCCGACTGGGGTGACCAAAACCTTGTCAATTTCAACTCCACCAAAACACAGCTGTTGATTGTTTCCAGATTAAAGACCGAGTTCCCCAAAGATATTTTATTTAGTATGTGTGATGAACCAATAGGTGAATGTAAAAACATTCGTTTATTGGGTGTCACAGTTTCAAATGACCTACTCTGGAACGATCATGTAATGGCGATGGCAAAAAGCGCGTCTAAAAAACTCGGCCTCCTAAATAGATGCAAAAAATTTTTCACTCCATACCAATTGCTCCATGTTTATAAGTCCTATATTCGTCCCTGTATGGAGTACTGCTGTCAAGTTTGGGGTGCTGCCTCTGTTTCCATCTTGGCCCTCTTGGACTCTGTTCAAAAGCGAGCTATACGAATTGTAGGTGATCGAACTTTGACATCACAACTTGATTCCCTACAACATCGTCGCACTGTTGCTGACCTCGTTGTTTTTTACAAATATCGTCATCAGCAGTGCTCAGATGAAATCAGCGGCATCATGCCTCAAACTTATTCTTACCCCCGTTCCACTCGGCAATCGGCTGCCGCAACCAGTGAAACGGTAAAGATCCCGCGCTGTCATACTGGCAGATCGCAGAGAGACTTCTTTGTCCGAACTGCGTACAAATGGAATAGTTTGCCGGAACACTTAGTCTCAGGTGGCTTCAACCCACAGATGTTTAAAAAAAGCGTTAATCTACACCTCAGAACGCCAGTTGTTGTGGGACCCAGGTCTAGACCTAGGTCTTAAAAGGTATTTATGTGTTGTTGTGACACATATTCTAAACCCTATTACACAACACATTTTATTTACAAAAAAAAAAAAAAAAAAAAAAAATATAGTTTTATTGCTTAAAATTTACGTTTAAGTTTTTTTGAATAAATTATCTCAGGTTTAAACAACTATGTTCTTTAATCTTAATTACTATTTAAAATTGTAAATGGTACAGATTATCAACAATAGCTTCTATTTTCCATTTGCAACTTATTTATTATTTTCCCAATTTAAAATTTATAATAACGATATAAATAAAATGTTATATTTATATTGTAACGTTTCTTAGCCGAGTTACAATTATTTAGTTCGATCACTAAATCAGGAAATTTAAAACACAATGGATTTTCTGAACGTTATAATTTTATTCGTTCAAGATTTTACTATAAAAATATTTCTCCTATTACTATTCCCCTTTTAGTTCTTCTTGTACTAAGAATATTTCACCACTTATAATTCTTTTACAATTGTTCACAATATCACTTTTAACTTTCTACTTATAACACTGTTAATTTTACTTCGTCTTTATCACTGCTAAATTTTTATACTTTTTGTATCGCCAACAATTTTATACTAATCTGTTATAAGATTTTCTATTAACTACAACAGCATGAATATCGTCAATAATTTCGTCAACTCCTATATTATACCTTTTGTTGAGACCATTGCAAGGCTTTTCTTTCTTATTTGGTAACGAGGCGATGGTTAAAAAATGAGAAGCATAATCTCCATCGTCTTGAAAATTAACATACCGAAAGTCGGGATTTGTGATATACTGATGCATGGCATTTCGAAATTCCGTAAAGTTAAACTGATAAGATGGAACGGCAGCGTCCAAAGTCGCAGGAACGAATTGGACTGGAGCATTATACATAATAGGAACAATAGGATACATCACAGCTGGAGAAAAGCTATACACAGTGTTAGAAGCATAAAAAGTTGATACACCAGAGAAACCTGTAGAAAAAGGACTGCCAACAAAGCCAACGATCTCGTTGTGGACTTGCCCCATATCGTCATAGGAGTAACCGCCGAACAATCTGATTTGGTCTTTAGTTAATTTGTTCTTAATCCTTATATTAACTGTCTCAATCCAAAAAATCCTGTCCTCAACAGTACATACGCAAATTTCCGTCATTGTAAAAAGCAATCGTTGAAGATTTATTTTCTAGCAGAGCTTGTTCAAAACATGAATCACATGTATCCAGGACCAACCAATTCCGTAATGTTGTCATTGTGGGAATTGGATTTTCTTTTAAACTTATCAGTCGTAAAAGACATAAAATAAATAATCGTGCATTTCTATCTTCACTAAACCCTTTTAACGCTCTTCTTTGAAACCATAAAATTATTAGTTTGCCCAAAGTGGCATTATGTGCGTTGAACGGTATTTCATCAAAGTCATCGTGCCAAGTCCAAGCAACATCATATTCTAAAGGAACGTTAAGCATATCATCTATATAATCTAGAAATTCATTAACATCTGTCTCACTTTGAATCACTGTACTTGGGAAGATCCTTTTGTAAATCTCAGAATCCTGTAAGCTTTTCACGATCAATCGTCTAGTCAGAATATGCATTGTAGCCCATTCAATTAAATCTCCAGAAGGAGGATTCGTCACAATTTTTACTTCGTTAACCAATCCTTATTCGATAAAACAAATACTTCCTAATAAATGTTTACTTTGGTTACGTTGATTTGGTTTCATTAATTTTTACATTTCTTTTAGAAGAATTTTCTCGAAAGATGTACACTGAGAAAAAAAATTTACTTAATCCAAGTATATTTTTAGAGAATACAACTTTGGTTGTGGATTTTGGTTGCGTTAAGTAATACATTCTTGTGCTTAGTAAACTTGAAATGTAACTAGGAAAATGAATTAAGAAAACCTTTATCAACACAAGTATAATATTTGGATACTGACAAGTAAAATTGCATTATAACCCAATCATTTCAAATAGAGTTGAATGTCCCCAAGTAACGTATATGCACGATACAAACTGGTTTGGCTCATATTAAGTATAAAGTTTTGGTTGGCTCAATACAGTAATGGTAGAATCAATGCCTTCTTTACTTCACTAAACTTGAATTGAGAAAACCTTCATCATCACAAGTATATTATTTTGATCCTGACAAGTAAAATTTCATTACGCAAATCATTTAAGAAAAGAGTTATCTGGCCCTAAGTATGGTATATGCATTATAAGAACTTGTTTTTCTCAGTTTAAGAAAATAGTTTTGGTTGGCCCAATACAGTGGGGGTTGGAAAGTGGCATTACAAAATAACATAGTTTTTTTTTTAAATTAAAAAAATTTGCACAATAATTTAAAAAAACCCTTCCAAATCTCAATGTAAAAGTAAATGGCAAACAATAATTAAATGGCAGTAATAAGCTTTTAAGTAAATTAAATTTTTATAAATGTTCAGTTAATAAAAACTATATATTTAAAAAAAATTATGGATACATACGCCTAAATTAGGTAGTCCCTGAATTTATAAAAATTTAGATTATAAAATATAATTTAAAAAAATTCGTTACATTCGTTACATTAACTAAGAATCTCACATTAATTAAGTAAAATTTAAATTAAAAAATTTAGGATCGAAGTTGTGGAACTTTGGTTTATAAAACCTTTTATCACTGTGTGCTCTTCATATCATTAACCAATGTTTCTATACTTTGATCCTCCTCATCATAATCAGTACTAATTTTAAAAACATATTTTTGTATGAAGTACCAAGCTTTAGCACTTTCGGCATCATCTCTACGTCGGATATCATCTTAGTCATCTAAGAATAATAATGGAATACTTCAATAACGAACCACAATATAACTATTATAACTATAACTATTACCAAACTATAACTATCACTTTCTTGTAAAGATGGAAAAGATTTAAAGAAACCAGCCGTTGATATATTAGATTTAAGGAGCTCCAAACGCAGAGAAAACGTTTATTTGTCGTTTTAAAAACTCATCCCCCGTCCATATGCCAGTTTTCAGTTTTTAACTCTTCAAAATATGCCTTTTGCATAGGCCAATTTATATCAATTTCACTGTCTAAACAATATACAAAGAAATATTAAAATATGTATAATTTATTAAAAAAGTTTATCACCTAAATCGGCTAGAGCCGTATTACTGTTATTTTCACCATGTTTTATGCGTTTGGCTTTGTACAAAGTTTGATCAAACCTACATAGGTTAAATGTGACCTGTAGTTTTTGAAGGTATATTCCTCTAGCCGCCCGACCACTTTCAAATGGCATGTAATATGTACCTTCTTTTTCATATGTACAAATTTTACATATATTTTTATTCCTTCAATATTCGTTAAAATGCTTTTAATTTCATACGATTTTGTTATACCTTTACATTGTAATAAGATAAAATTCTTCAATTCGTTATAAAATGAGAAATAGAAATTAGAAAAAATTCTTGAGAACTATCAGATAAACGTACTTCTAATGTTTCCAGTGGTGAAATTTAATTAATTAAAATTGTTGTTCTGTTGTCTGACAAATCCTTATTTTGATTGTCCGCCTCTTGATGTTCTACATCGTAGCTGGCATTTAAATTCCGTGCTATAACTATAATATGATAAACTGTGAACTAATCATAAACGCAATAATATTCTAATTTAACTGGTAGCCTTTAGCAATAATATGCAAAGCATTCAAATTTATATTTAATAAAATAATACTATTGTTTTCGACATAGTATATAATTATAAACTATTTAAACACATACCATTATCAACTATGGATAAAACGAAATCAGGATGTGAAAGATTGGTTTATATACAGAATTATATTCTGTTTTGGATTTTGTATTCCTTGATGCAGAAACTTCGGAACACAGCAAATTTTTCAAAAATTGATTGTTTTAGGTTTTCTAATCCATCTTCTTCATTAAATTGCACCAGTAATAATTTTTTCTCTCCGTTTAGTTAGAGAAACAACAACAAATTTTGACATAGCTTTATTTGAGTTCTTAAGCAATATTACTTTACTAAATCACAATATTTTTAATCAAAACATTAAGTATTTTAATGTACGCAGTTAAACAAAAAATACAGAAGGACAAAAATTAAACACTTATGAATATAAAAACTCGATTTCCACGAAAATACATACATTTATTTTCAAGCAACGCGTGCTTTGCTATTAAAATTCACAATGCATGTAAAATAATAGTAGTTTAATCAATGAGTGAATAATGAAGTAGTTTATTCTCAAGGAAAAGTTGAAGAAAATTCGAGCGAGGCACGAGCGAGAATTTTAATTTGCGACAGAATAAAATTCATTATTCACGAATCGATTACAATACTTTATTCTCTGACAAAGTTATAAAAATTGTATTATAAAAAATAAAAACATTTTCTTCAATTAAAACAATAAATCTTTATTGTTTTAATTGATAAATCAAATTTCTTAATAAAAAAACCCTGATGATAAAAAACGCCCTTCTCATACAATCAACCAAGCTCAACTAAACGAAATAAGAGAATTACTCAAAATTTGATTTTTGAACAAAACTTTGTAACGTCCGCTATATTCACCTAAACAATAATAAAACCAATTCATCTTCTGTTTCTAATTCAATAAAAATTTATTTCAATACTTTCAGTACATTTTTACATCAATAATAATTTTTTTAAAATTTTTAAATAATTAACGGCCAGCTAAATTTCGAATATATTATAAAAATAAACGAACGTACCAATTTTATTTTCATTTCTAACGAACAGATGTCGTTACTCAATTTTTGCTGAATCTTGGTGTTGCACGATTTTCATTAGAAGATGTCAAGGAAATCACATTTTTTTGTATTTTAATCAGTTTTTTCGATGTTAAAAATCTGATATAATAAAAATGCATTCCGGTTTTGGTTTTTCAAAAGATCATATCTAGTCAAAGTAAAAATAGTAAAAATATTGCAATTAATATAATTTCAATATAAAAGTGATTGTATGTCTTATCATTATATTTTTTATAATAATTACTTGTGAAAAATAATAGTGAAATTTTGAAAATCGTTTAAACAAAGAAAAGGATAAATTATTCATATATGTAGTGACGAAGAAAATTTTCCTTGATTTTATAAAAATAAAAATAACCTTGATTTGTTAATGCTAAAAATATTTGTGATACGTCATTGGTCTTAAAACAAAAAGAAATAAAAAAATTATTGAATAAAGGAAAATAAATGATTTTGCAATCATCATTTCGAATTGGAATAAATAAACAAAATAAAAGGATTAAATCAAATCAAATATAAATAAAATAATTAGTAATTACGTCAACAATTTGGACGTTGACCATTTTGGAGAAAGCTGTTGCATTAAATCCAAACATTTTGGATGTTTACAAAAGTTCAGGAAACGTTTTAAAGGAAGCTAGAATTATTGATTTTTACCATATAAGTATAAAGGAAGACAATAGTAATACAACCATTGGAATATTCCTTTTTGGAGATTGTCGTAGATGAGAATCTAGTTACTGGAAGACAACAGTCAACACAGACAACAGTCAACTAGGCAAGTTTATTTTATTTTTTTATATTAATTATTATTGAATTTGTGAATTTTTTTGTTGTTTGTTGTAAAATGTTAGGCTAATTCATCAGTATTAAGAGATTTCCAAATTTTCGATTTCGTGTGTGGGGACAACCGGTGTCTCGTAGTTAATTACTTAGTTAATACTCGTGGAAAAGAAGGTCCAATTTAAGAACTTATCAAAGCAAATGTGATTATAATTTGAAAATAATTTTAATGAAATCAAAACAATTTGACCAATTGGAATCATACCAATTGAATAATGATAATTTTTTTATAGGAAAATTTTCATTAGGCAATAGGTTAAGTTCATTAGGCTATAGGTTAAAAAACAATACAATAATACATACTATTATTATCGAAAAAACATACAAATGAAGCTGATATAATTAAATGGAAGAGAATAAAACGTTTTACTTATTTTGTTTAGTAGAACACAAAGTTTTTTGGGAATCACCAAATAGTATTGTCCTAATAAAATTATTCTTGTGTAAAGAAAATATTTCTCGGAAATCCCATTCAGGGAATTTATAGATTTGTTTACACAGTTGTTAAAATGTAAAACATAAATATGTTTAACACTGTTAAAAAGATATATATTTTAATTGTTCTTTCATTATTTTTTGTTTATTTGATTTAAATTTAATTTAAGTATTATGCTTAATTATTAAATTGAAATGATAATTTAGTTACTGAATTAATAACTTGTTTATTTTAATGTATACATACTTAGATTATAGGTATGATTATAATATGTGAACATTTTCTATAAACACTTCAATTGGAACTTTTTCAACATTTAAATAATTTTTACTACTAATATTAATAATATACGAAGAGTTTTTAAGATCCACGCTTATTATTATTTTCATGTTAAAGTTTTTACTGTACAGAAGCTAAAAGGTATTGCAATAGGCAATTGTGATGAGAATTTATATGTTACTTCGAGTATTTTATTTGTGAAAATACTTGGGACAATCCTTTAAATTACATATTACAAGAAATTTTACCAAATTTGGTTTGTATGAAGAATTATTTCTTTGGTGGAATACAATGAATTTTAACTTATATTTTTCAGTGTAGTGATTTTCCGATGGTGTTGTGTTCTATCGTCTTCCATAATCGTCACAATATATACAGCTAGAGCTACTAACGGAACGGAAAGTTATATTATGTAGCATTAATATCAAGCCAGAACAAAAATCGAATACCGTTTTTTGACCTATTAATGATTGATTCATTCATTCATTAACTTTGTCACAAAAACACATAAAATAAATTTTTTTTATAAATCTTGATTATAATTACTTGTTTATTTCTCTCTGTATCACAATCTGTTGTGCTGGGACTTGCCCGAAGTTGTGACAATTTGTTGGCTGGTTCTTAATAGTGGACTGTATTTGATGCTTTATTAAAAGATTGACACTTTATTTTTATTTGATTATATAGGATACGAACAATGTTCCGTTCGCTTCGAGAATTATATCAATACTAATTGCGGACAAGATATGTCGCGCTCAATAAACAAAATAAAGCGAATGCGTTCGGAATTAACAATTACAAATTTATATTTATATAAAACTAACACACTCCGATAATTATTTAAAAAATTACTTTAATAAAATTTGTATTAAAATTTGCCATTTAAAAGGCGATCATAAAAGAAAATATTCAAACGTTTTTGCAAGGCTTTCTAATCTACCATCCTGACTAATAGATTGTTATATCTCCAACACCGATATTCCCATTCCAGTTGGTGTTGGAACCTCTATAAACGAAATGAAAACAAAGATATAAGTTGATTCGTCTCAAAAATATTATATAACGAGTACGAGGTGGCTAATTTTAATATTTTTCTTTTACTTTGTTTTGTATCGAACTTTTAGATTATTTTTATTAAAACTTAATTAAATTACAAAAAGCATATAATATTTAACTACCCATGAACGTCCAGAGATTTAAGAGAAATTTTTATAAAACTTTATTATTCAACAAAACGTCAAAACAAAATTTCTTTAATAACAAACCGCCATCTTATTTAGTATCGTCAACTATTACCCAATTTCTCCACCTGTTCAGGAGCCATGAATCTACACTTTCAGTTTCAGATCTCAATTGACAACAGTTGGCGTATATTCATTGGTGTTGGTAGTAAAAAAAATTAGAAAAAATATAATAAAAAATTAGACTTACCAACTACGATTTCTTCTATTCCTGTCAGCAACGGTTTGACTCTCAGCTCCCTTCCACCTTTGACCAATCCTGTTAATTCCTTCTGTTTTCTGAATCAATCTTTCCAAAACAAAACTTTGCAGATACAACCTCAGCTTTCCATAACCAAATCTCTCCACATACAACTTCAATTTTCCAAACCAAATCCTCCCACAGATAACTTCAGCTTTCCGAGTCAGAAAGAATTTTTTTTTATGTTTCAACGATGTCGCTTCTTTTTAATTCAATTTTTTCTCTTTTAAATATAGCATAAACTCACAAAAAGAAATTTATTTAGATTTTTAAATACTGAGATCATCTCATTTTTAATAGTAAACGTGGAATATCAAATGACTTATTCGCTTTAATTGACAAAAACGGAATGAATTGTAAAATGTGTTCTCTGACACATCACATTTTTAGCAACAAAAACAAAATGAAAAAAATTGAGCCATTGAGTGCGTTCATTTATTTTTATAAGTATATTCGAAATTGAGTTGGTCGTTATAATTTGAAATTTCTTTAAAATTATTATTATTGTAACAATGAACTGAAATGATTGAAATAAATTTTTATTGTATTAGGAAAAGAATATGAATTGATTTTAGTATTATTTAGGTGAATATAGGCGACATTCCCTCATATAACTTTAACTTTCCAAATCCAAATCTTTCTACAGATAACTTACTTCCGTTTTCCAAGTCAAAATCTTTCTAAATATAGCTTTAACTATCCAAATCTTTCTAAGTATAACTTTATATTAAATCGCCATCATTGACAAAATTACTTTGTTCTCTTTTAAAATTTGATTATTTGTGTTAAATTAAAAAAACCATGAATTATTAAACTTTATGTTTTTTTTATATTATTTGATCTTTTTTAAACATTTGTTATATCCTTTTAAACTAGAATATATATATATATATATATATATATATATATATATATATATATATATATATATATATATATATATATATATATATATATATATATATATATATATATATATATATATATATACAGGGTGATTTTTTTAACCTGAAACTTTCAAATATCTCGAAAAATAAGCACTCTACGGAAAAAATGTCCATATTCAAAATTTAATCACACCACGGGGGAAACACATTAGTGCAAAAAAATACTCCCCCACCCCCCCTCTTTGTAGGTGGGCGGGGGTAACTTTGAATCTAAAATAGGAACCCCAGTTTTTTATTGCAGATACGGATTCTACGGCATAAAGTACGTACGATTTGACTAAACAAGTTTGTTCGATTCATGATAGATGGCGCTGTAATCGACAAAATTCAATTTTTCGATTTCTTTTACTAAGAACATATGCCTACGATTTTGTAATACATATGAAATAAAATATATCACGTTTTCATTGTAAAATGTTTATTAATGTAAATGGCTGGTGAATAAAGAAATTTTAGCTTAAAATAAGTGTTCAAAATGATGGCCTTCGACTTCAATGCACTTATTAATCCGCTCTTCAAATGACTGTACACAACTGAGAAGTGTGTCTGCTTGAATTTCGGCACAAGCATTTTTGATTCGCCCAATCTATCACGTGTTGTTGGTTGTTGTTTGTAAACTTTCTCTTTGAGATAGCCCCACAAGAAGAAAGATCTGGTGATCTGGCAGGCCAATTTACATCTATCATGAATCGAACAAAATTTTTTAGTCAAATTGTACGTATTTTTAGCCGTAGAATCCGTATCTGCAATAAAAAATTAGGGTTCCTATTTTAGATTCAAAGTTACCCCCGCCCACCTACAAAGAGGGGGGGGTGGGG